>JAGFMF010011663.1:8823343-9150255 GCA_019455555.1 Galemys pyrenaicus | reverse complement strand
GCCCTCCCCAGGCTCCATCTCCCCAGGCCCTCCCCAGGCTCCGTCATCCCCAAGATGTTCCCCTCTCCCCCTCTTCCCACACCAGGCACCTTCTTCTCTCAACCTGCCTACCCTAGGGCCCCACCTCTCCTCCCAGTCCCCTCAGGCCCCGTCCACCTCCTCCCAGCTCTTTCCCAGCTCCCAGGCGCTGCCCCTGCACACCAGGAGCCAGCCCTCCCGGCACCTTTCTGTGGCCTGTGCTCCTCTCGAGCCAGCGCTTGCTCTCTGATCTGGGCCTCTGGATTTGGGTACCTCAGCATGGGGTCCCTCTGCTGAGGGGGTGCTCTCTGCACCCCTTGTTCCGGGACCGTCAGGCTCAGAGGGCAGGTTCTGACTCAAGCCTGGGCTCTCTGCCCCCTCCCAGCCGCCTGCCGCCGGCGGGGAGCCGCTTCCCTCCAGGCCGCAGCCTCCACATCAAACCGTCCTCATTAAGAAGCGCCGCGTGTGCCGGGTGACATCTTTATTCGTGCGCCCGGAGACTTCAAAGCCTTCAGGAGATCTCCTCGGTGGATTAGACATGAAAAATGTCGGCGATGAGATGGAGCAAAGAAGCAGCCGGCCGCTCTGGGCGTTAATTAGGCAGAGGGTGGGGCCGACAGGATGGGACTGGAATCAGGGCAACCCAGGCCCGGCCGGGGTGAGGGTCGCCCAGGCAGCTCCTCCAGGGCCAGAAGCCCAGCTCCCACAGGCGCGCCGGGCACCCCAGGTCTCCCGGAGGCCAGAGCAGAGGCCGGCCCTGGCGGCGAGCAAGGCTGGCGCAGGAGAACTCACTCTTCCGCAAACCCGACCACTCTGGGAAGCAGCCTCTGCTCCCCTGTGCAGCCTGCGGGGTGCAGGGGAGGTGACGACACCCCAGGAGCTCAGTCGGCGCCCCACAGGAGCGCCCGAGGAGCCCCTGGCCGCAGCTCTCCAGAGAGGCAGTCCAGGAGGCTATGGGCGGAGCCAGGAGTCCCCAGAGGGGCCAGCCCGTGCCAGGCCTGAGGGCCTGAAGGCCTGAGGCGCAGGCAGACGCCTCCTCTCTGGCGGGCTGTGGCCTGCGGGTCCCACTGAGATGGGCGGGATCTGGGCCGGGGGTCTTCAGCAGCAGCCAGGCCCTGGTCCTGCCAGGCACAGTTGGGCTTTGGAGGCTGTCTCTCCGGTCCAGCCGTGGGCTGGGGCAGGGGCTCTGCAGACACTGAGGCCTGGAGAGCAGGGGCCGTGGTTGTGTCCGAGACAGGCGCGAGGCAGGAGCAGCCACAGGTGTGGGGAGGAGGCAGGGAGGAGGAGCCCGCAGATGAGCCAGGGGAGGGGGAGGGCCTGGAGTGACACCCAGGTCCCTGGGCCCAGGACCGAGCAGAAGCCAGGGCCACCCTGGGGGGAACATGAAAGTGGGGTGGGGGTGGGGATGCTGAGCATCCTCTGGGCCTGCTGGGTTTGAGGTGCCTTCGGGGCAGCCAGTGGGATGACCAGAGGTAGGAGACTGGGGGCCAGAGCTCACAGGGGTGGGGCAGGGGCAGGCCCTCACAGATGTCCCGTCCCCAGGGAGGTGGTCTCAGGGCCTCTGCTAGGCCGGGAAAGCGGCAGGGGGTGTCCCCTGGGCAGGCGGGACGAGGGGACACAGCCCGGCCAGCACGGGGAGGCCTGGCGAGGACTGCCTGCAGCTGCAGGGCCAGAGCGCTGTCCCGGCCAGCAGGGCACGACCGGCCGGCCACTCTCCAGGGTGTGTGCCAGTGCTGGGGAGGGGGCACTCACGCCAGCTGGTGGCACCAGCACCCCCTGGTGCAGAGACCGGAACAGACCTATCAGCTCATAGGGCAACGGATTTCTTTGGGCATCTCGCCTCTGCCACAGGAGAAACAAAATGAGTAAGTGACAGTTTCATAAATGAGCTTCCCGCCCTCACCAGAGTGGAAAGGGGGAAGTGGAGCTACTGAGCGGTCCATTTGGAGTGTCCACTTTGATTCGGTGTGTGTCCCGGGTGACTCATTGGGACAAGCCACAGCCTCTGATCGAGGGGCAGCTTCGGGGTCTCCTGGCAGGCGGTGTGGGGCCCACGGTCCGGACGGGCGTCCCCGCTCCCTGCACCCTGGGAGCGTGGCCTCCACCAAGGACAGGCCAGCCTGTCCAAACCCACACGAAAAGCCGCCCGCCCCCACCACACCAGGGCACCCCGCAGGCAGTGACCGCTTCGCTGGCTGGCCGCCCTGGTGGCGGGCGTTGGTACTGCAGCTCACAGGTGCGCCGAGGGCTGGGGCCCTTTCCGCGCCCTCACGCAAGGAATGAGAGCAGGGGCACCTGGAGCAAATGTCCCAGGCGAGAGAGGGAAAAACAAACCTGTAAGAATCAGGATGAGCCCCCAGGATCAGAGTTCGCCCCGCCCGGGGAGACCTGCACCCCCGCCTTGGCAGCCCTTGCGCAGCTCAGCTCCCAAGCCCCGGGTCCTCAAGTGCGGCCAGCAGCGGACCTGGCCACCCAGCCCTGGCTGGGCCGCACCGGGTCTCCCGCTCCTCGCAGAGACCCGCCATCCCTCCCCGGCAGGTGAGGCAGAGAAAGGGCCAAGCGGCTCCTCTGAGATGCCCAGAACTGCCTTCCCTTTGTTCAAGCCCGTCGTCTTTTGTAATTAGAAAATAAATTACTTTTTCTCAAAGAAGCATGCCCGGCTCAGCTACGTGGATGAGAAGGATAAGCGGCGGGAGCGGCTGGCCTGCCGGGTGGGGCGCTGGTGCCTATCAGCGGGCCCAGGCGCTGAGGCTCCAGACGAGCAGCCGGGCGGGGGACGCGGCGAGCGGGAAGGCCGAGAGGAAGGGCCGAGCGGAGTGTGGCTGGCGCTGGCCTCTGTCTGCCGCACCCACCGGCAGCCAAGGAAACGGAATCCAGCGCCAAGGGGGCCTTCGAGTCACACCCTAAACGAGAGTGGGGTGTAGAGCCGTCGCTGCTGCCCCCCTGTGCCGTCCAGATGTGGCTGGAGCCTGCTGGACGAAGGCCCACAGAGGCCCAGCTGACCTGTGGCCCCCGATCCCTCTCCCTTATCTCCCTTCACTCACCCAGCCGGCACCTAGCTCCCGCTCTTTCGTCGCTCCCCCCGGGGCCTTTGCTCCCAGCGCTCCTGCCCAGAGACAGCCTGGCCCCTGCCTCCAGCCTCTCCCCGGTCTGCTCACCAGGCCCCATGCACTGCCTACACCTGGGGGGCGGGGGCGCGGAGTGCTACGACAGTGAACTCCCCTCCTGCGGCTCCTGCCAGCCTGTGCACCAGCTTTGTCCCCTGCTTGGGGTGGACGCCCACCCCTCGGTCCAAATAACAGACTTGGGAGCCTCCCTGGTAGCACAAGGGGTTGAGCACCACACTGTGGAGCTTCCGCAGCCACTGCAGCACGAACTGGATCCCCGGCCAGGGAGGGGACCCACGTGGCATAGCAGACCTCTCCTGCCTCACCTGCTGCTCCCTTCAGCAGGGTGTTTCAGTGGATCCGCCTGCTCTGCTCCCCACTCTGTCTCTGGTGACTCCTCTCACTCCCCCCACACACCTCTGGCCTGTACCCCAGTTCTTGTGTGCATAAATAAATAAATCTTAAAAAAAAATAACAGACTTGGTGTCTGTGCAAATCACCTCTGGGAAGGCGCCTGTGGGCTGGCGAGCATGCCTCTGAGAATGGAAACCAGCATCGGGGCAGGAGAGATGCTTCTCACTGCATTTTGACTCTCATTTGTTTGACCTTTTCAAGAAAGAAAGTTTAACAGTGTAAAATGGCTAACAGATGTTTGCCTGAGACCCACGGGAGGAGAGTGAAGCCCGGGACGCCAGAGCAGAGCCTGGTCTGACTCAGGACTCAGCAGGAGGAGCAGCTCTGACCAGGTGCCTGGGGAGAGGGGGAGGAGGGGGCCCAGCAGCGCCCACCGCGGTGGGCGGTTGAGAGCTGCACCCTCGGGAGGGTCTGGCCCAGAGGGAAGCACATTCGGGTGCTGGGGGCAAGACCCCCGGTCGGATGTGGGCGGGCAGGCGCGGCTGCGCTGACTGCACAGCCTGGGGACGGGACCCGAAGCGGACTCCATGGGGAGTCGAGGAGAGACCTGGAAGGACCTGCTGGGTGGGTGGAGAGAGTCTGGGGAGGGGAATCCACTCCCGGGACCCCAGCCCACACCCCTCCCACACCCATACACACCCCGCTGAGCACAACGCCAGGGCTTCGCATGACTCAGCATAGAAAGGGAACCCCCCAGAGTCCTCGGGCTCTGTGACTGCTCAGACCCCTCCCATGGACACGCTCAAGTTCGCAGCCTCCAGCCCACCAAGCCCCGTCCCTTCGTGGGCTTCCACCGGGGCTGCTGCCTCCCTGGGGTGCGCTCCTCCCCACCTTGTTAGCCCCAGTTCATCCACTTGGAGCTCGACCATCCCCGGCCTGGACTCGTGGTGGTTGTGTGTGCAGTTCTCTGGCTCCTACCTGCCCTCCCTCTCACAACTGTCAGCCCCAAAAGGGCCACGAGCACTTCCTTTTCTCTTATTTTTTATTTCATTATAATTTTTCTCCTCTTTTCTCTTTTATTTTGGTGCTTACAGTCATACGAACAAGCCCTACGTGCACAGCTCACTGAGTTCCCACACAGTGCACACGCCTGTGTAAAGCGGTATACACATGATATGCTCCAGCGACTTCTTACGTCACTCACCGCACCCCCCGCCCCACAAGGGTGACCCCCATCCTGACTTCTAGCTAGCAACCCAGATTTATTTTTCCAGCTTTTGAACTTTTTATATATTTAGTCATATGCTGTGTGCGCTTTCTCCATCATCATTGGTGGGGCTGGAACCACATCATAGTATGTGACTGTGGGTCATTTTTGTTGCTGTATAATATTCCACTATATATCTTTATTCCCATCCACTCTATTGTCAATAAACAGGTGAGCTGCCTCCAGTTTGAGGCTATTATGAATCACGCTGCTACCAGCCTTCTTATACAAGCCTTTTGGCAAATAAACTTGTGGAGACAGACATTTCTGAGGTGTGGAGACTCAGGTGGGAGGATTGCTGAGTCAGAGACACAGGCGTGTTCCTCTTGAATAAACAGTGGACCATCAGTTTCCTGTGTGGATGGTTGAATTCACTCTCCCGCTGGCAGCAGGCAAGGATGGTGGTAGTTCCCCATTCTCTCCAATGCTTGGTGGGGGCCTGCCCGCTTTGTTGTAGCTATGCTGGTTAATGTGTCACGGTCACCCAGAGGACCAAATGCCTGTCCTCATGCTTTATCTCCATGCCTCACACCACAAGTGCAAGTGCCCCGGAGGTACTGCAGACTGGGGTCCAGACCGCCACAGTAAAGAACATCGCAGTAAAGTGAGACACATGAACTTTTCGGTTTCCCCACCATGCACATCAAAGTTATGGCCACAGCTTACTGTAGTCAATTAAGTGCACGACAGCATTATGTCCAGTCGAACACGAGCATACCTTCATCAATTAATTAAGGACACGCTGTTGGGAAAATGGTGCCAAGTCTTGCTTGACGCCAGCTCGCCACAAACTCTCCATTTGTAAAAAGTGCAATGTCTGTGAAGAACAACGAAGTGAGGTGTGCCTGTAGATGCTTAGTGTGTGTCAAAGAGAAGAGAGGGCAGAGGGAGAGAGGGCAAAGGAGGGGCTTCTACGACTGGCTGGAATCTGTCTGCAAGCCCCCCAGCAGCTAAGGCAGGACGCCAGCGCGGTCCGTGTCCAGAAGGAATGCTGTCAGCTCTGAGGACAGCTCCGCAGGCGCAGATCAGATGCCCAGAACAACACAGGCGCTTTGATCCGATGCTTGCTAAGATAGAAAAATTCCTGGAGGGTTGGCAGGAGGTGGACACCTCTGGACCAGCACAACCTCACAAGGAAGAAAAGAAGCTACGAAGATGAAGAGAACTGGCTCGAAACAGCACCTTTCAGGCAAGGAAAGGAAAGCAGCGAGAATCAAAGGCTCCAGGTTCCACGACCCGGGTGTGGGGGGGGGGGGGTGCGGGGAACCTGGGAGCCTCCTGCCAAGCCTGGGCAGGGGTGGGGGTTGGCCCTGCAGATCTTTCTCCTTTGTTTACCTGATAAGCTCTGAGAGAGGGATTGTGGAAAGGAGGGGCTGGATCCAGCCCCCACAGCAAGGGGCGGGAGCAGATGGGTGGGTAGAGCAGGAAGGCACCGGACGGGGCTGAGACCCCTGCATGCCTGTGTGCACAGGTGCGCATTTCCTTTGAACTCGAAGGGAAAAGCAGAGATGGCAGTGTCCACGAGCAGAAACCCCACGGGTAACAGCAGTGACGAGTGACAGCGGTGACGTCAGCACTCGCCGATGGAGCGCCGGCTGCGTGCCCATCTCCGTGCCGACCACCGTCCACACCGGAGTCACCGCCTCTTCACAGCCACTCCATGCCCTGAACTCTACCCCCGCCCCTTTTTAGAGATGGGGAAACTGAGTCACGGAGCAATTGCACACAGTCCAGGCTGGGGCTGTTGCTCCAGCACCCATGCTTTCAAAAAACAAAATGTTTCAATTTGGAGCCTCCCCGGTGGTGCAGTGGTGCACTATTAGGCAGCCCACAGCCTCTGCAGCACGAGTTCGATCCCTGCCGCTGGCCAGGGAGCTGACCCACATGGCACAGCAGATCTCTCCTGCCTCGCCTGCTGCTCCCCTCAGCAGTGTGTTTCAGTCGATCTGCCTGTTCTGCTCCCCGCTCTGTCTCTGGTGAATCCTCTCGCCGCCCTGGACTCTGGCCTGTACCCCAGCTCTTGTATGCATAAATAAAAAAATAAATCTTTAAAAAAAAGTTTCAATTCATGCCTTTCCTTTCTCCCTCCCACTTTCATTTATCAAAACACATAGCGACAGAACTCCTGTTTGAAATGTTAGAAATAAAAGGAGATCAAGAAATCCAATAATGGTGGGACATCTTAATTCATTAATACTCCTGTATGAAATAGTAAGGAAACAAAAAGTAAATCCAGAGAATGTGAAGCAGGTGACGCGGAAGACAGCCTTAACAGGTCAACCTCTATTGCTTACCCAGGCAACAGCTTGCAGGCCGCTCGAGAAGGAGCCCAGGAAATACCTTTGAAAACTGCTCCTACCATCAGTCACAGTGCAAATGTCAAAAGAAAAAAAAACGTTTGAACAGCTCTCAGAAACCACAATCTTGACCACAATATAATAAAGCTAGAAATAAATACTTCCTAAAAATAGAAAGAAAATTGGAGATTTAAAATTACTCTCCTAAATAACATCGAGGTCAAGGAGGAAATCAAGAATACAACATCCCACTAGAAAATAATGAAAATAAAGCCCCATATATCAAAACCTCGGGGATAGACCAGCCAGCCTCAGAGCCGCTCCCATCAGTTAAATGCTTTTCATTGTCAAAAGCCCACGTGTGCACACGAGGAGAACGTGAACAGATGAGGCTCTCAACCACAGATTTCCAAGAGATGAACAAACCCAAAGGAAAATAAGAGAGTAGAAATAATAAAGATAAAAGCAAATAAATAAATTAGAGAACAGAAAAGCAGTGAAAATAATAAATACCAGACCCGGTTCTTTGCAAAGAAACTAATAAATCAGGGTAGAAAGCTCCCGCAAATCTGATGAGGAAAGCCACGTGTGAAGGTCTGCCTGCTTCAGGCTCAGGGTGCTCCAGTTTGTCCACGGCTGCTGCATGGCTGGAATGCGGAAGAGGGTCAGCTTGCCCTGGGGAGCGGGGAAGAGAGCTGGGCCGCCATTCAGAACAGGAGTCCCTCTAGTTGTGGGGTCACAGCTTCCTTGTTCTTTGGAGACCGTGGGAAGGCACTGCCGGGACTAACCTTCCAGAAGCCTGGAACCTGGGGGGGGGGGGGCTGGTCCCAGTGACTCCTGAGCCCATTTGCAGCTGCTCGGATAAGTCATGTGGTGTCAAACACCCACCCTGACTGGCCACCTGCAAATGGCCTCCCAGGCTGCCCCTACTTCTCTCGTCTTAATCGCTTTCATTTTCTTTTCCAATGTTTTTTTTTAAGATTTTTTATTTATTTATGCATACAAGAACTGGGGTACAGGCCAGAGGTATGGGGGAAAGAGAGGATTTGTTACAGGGCAACCCTAATATAAAATGGGTTCCCCACACTGGGTTCTCCACCCGCGCACTCAGAAGACGTAAAAGTCCCAACTCCAGGTACACGTGGCAAAAGTTATTAACACGTTTTATTTTATGAAAGAAGGGGAATAAAATAGTAATAATGCCAAGAGAAAAAGAGAGGGATACAAATCCACAAATACTCTACCAGATCTAAGCAATGGCGCGTTGAGAGCTGGCTCCGAGTCCAATGAGATGGCTCCGAAGGAAGGGGTCTGGCTCCTCAGTAAGAAGAAGGACCCCAAGCTCACCTCTGGTTTTATAGCCAGCCTGGCTGCTTAACTCCACCCTCAGGTCCCAGTAATCCACTCTTCGATAATCATCTTATCGGATTTGTGGTCTGGAGTGGGGGTTGGAGTCCACACACCCATAATCCATTTAGGACTACCTTTCCCCTAACAGATTCACCAGAGACAGAGTGGGGAACAGAACAGGCAGATCGACTGAAACACACTGCTGAGGGGAGCAGCGGGCGAGGCAGGAGAGGTCTGCTGCGCCATGTGGGTCCCTCCCTGGCCGGCAGCAGGGATCGAACGGTCTGCTTCATAGTGTGTTGCTTCACCCATTGTACCACCAAGGAGGACTTTCCAACGAATCTTACTTCTCCACAAAGAGGCAGATATCTCAAAGGCTCTGAGTAGACTGTCAGCAATTTTTTTAACTGAAGAAACATTGGTTTATAACATTGTAAAGGTTTCAGAGGTGCAGCTTATAAAGTCTTATTTTTATCCTTCAGTGTACAATCGACTCCTTTGACATGATTTACCCATCCTTCTCCCCCTGTTTTGTTCTCATAGTTGAAAAGTCTTTGTTTTTGTTTTGGCTTGTTCAGGAGTTCTACTTCTTTATCTTTCACACATGAATGAATCATACAGTGTTTGTCTTTTCACTGTTCATGCATTTCACTTAACATAATACCTTCTAGGTCCATGCACATTGTTGCACGTGGTAGGAATCATCCTTTTTAGAGCTCTCTAGTATTCCATTGTAGGCATACCACATCTTCTTCATCCTTCATCTGTCAGTAAACAGTTAGGTTGTTTCTAACTCCTAGCTAGCTTGAATAATGTTGCAGTAAAGAGAGGGGTTCACGTATCTCTTCAAATTAGTATCTTTGTATCTTTCTGGTAAATATTGAGAAATGCAATAACTGAATCATATGGAATTTCGAATTTTAGTTTTTTGAGGCGACTCCTTAGTGTTTTCCACAACAGCTGCACCAAGGTACACTCCCACCAGGATCCCTTGCCCCACATCCTCTCCAATCCTTACTTCTTGCCCTTTTAATAATTGCCATTCTTGCAGGTGTGAGGTAATAGCTCATTATCATTTTGATTTACATTTTCCTAATAGTAACAGATGATGAATGACTTTATCATCTACAAATTACTTCAAGGTCACTGCCTGGTCCCAGCACCCTCTGAGTCAGTGAGGCCTGAATGTGGGGGGCCTGTTGCTTCCTCAGAGCCTGCCTTACCCCTCTGGTCACTTCCCCTTACCACAGTCACCTCGCACGGGCCTCTCACAAAATACATAGAACGGTGTCTTTTTATCACTTGGATATTTGGGTTAGGTCAGTTCTCAGCCCCCATTGCCAACACTAACCTATAAAGTCACTCAGCGAAGAGCTTATTTTAATGGCCAAATTTACTTTAAAATGCTTTCACAAACCCTTTTGAACTGAAAGTCTCATTCATTTAACCCTTTCATGTACCTGAGCACATTGTAAGTGAGAACAAGATGCTGGTCTATGTCCCTCAGTTGTAAGGGATGCGCCTCCCACTTTAAGCTGGTTTGAGCCCTCAGGGTGCCTGGGAGCTTCCAGCAGAGGCCTGGAGAAGGTGCCAGGGCTAAGGGACCACAGGTGTCATCCCTGCCTGTGACCACAGGCCTCCTGGGTCCCCCAGAAATAAAGGGAGGGGGTCAAGCAACAGCCACCCTGGGCAGAGTGTTCTCGAGGCTGGATTCACAAAGGCCTCCGGGCTATCTAAACCTGATCTCAAAGCTGCAGGCGCAGAGTTTAGGGTATCTTGATGTCTGCCATTTACTGTCAGAGAATTTAGCCAAGGTGAAACGCAGAAAGAAAGGAAGAGAGGCAGAGCGACTATGGCAAAATTGCCACAAGGCTTGAACCCAGGTTATAAGATTTCTTGCCATTCTTTCTCTTTAAGATATTCTTATAAAAAATGGCAGAAGAGTTGCCAGCTAAAATTGTTTGCAAATAATAAGCAAAAAAGGCAGATGGCACAGATAAATGTGGGTTATTTGCACAAACCTGGGGATCCTTTCCCCAGGCATCCTGACTCAAACCGAGGGCCTCCTGCCTAGTCGCACATGACAAGAGGCCTGCAGGGCTGACAGGTGAAGAAGCCTCAGGGCTGGGCCCTGGACACCCCACAAACATACCCTCACTCACGCAGTTTCTCTCCCTGGCCCAACTCCAGGCCCTGACTCTCCAGCCTCGACAATCTGCAGACTGCAAGGGCATTCGGCCCGGGTGTTTACATCAGTGCAGGAAGCAGGAAGGAACAGGTCCCTTCACCATGAGACAGATCCTTTCTTCTAGCAACAGTGAGTGGGTGTGAAGGGCACCTCTGCCATCCAGGGAAAGACAGACGGGCCGGGGGAGCAATGTGGACGACTCGTAAGATAAGAGTTTTGAGCCGATGCATAAACACTGACTCCATCCTTGCTTCTTTGATAAAGAAGGACAACGTGTCGCCCAGAAGCTGCATGCAGACTCTGGAGTCAGGTAACGCTGGGGTCCCCCCAGTGCACCCAGTCTTTGTTAGGTGATCCTGGGCAATTGCTAAGCTTCTTTTTGTTTCAGTTTGCTCATCTACGAAAGGGGGAGGACAGTGCCTCCCAATAGGCGTGGTGGTGATGGACTCATTCTGCAGACGTCCCCCAGTTAGGGAGTGAAATGGAGACCACAGCTCGTAGCTACAGCCCTGACAGAACAGCCCTCCATGGGCGCCCGGCCCGGCCCCAGCCCCAGGCCCTGCCCCTGAGGGTCAACAGTCCCTGCAGATCCCGCCCCCCCCCACCTCCCATCCGCTTTATCGCCTGCTTTTGGGAGTTTTATTTGGGTAGTTGATGAAAAAATCACTGAGTGACTAGGGAGAAAGGAAGGGAGGCTCGGGACCCAGGGGCACGGGGTGGAGAAGCTGAACACTCAGGAGAGGGAATTTAGAAAAGGGGACCCCTGCGGCCTTGCCATCCGGGGCAGCGCTCCGTGTTCCTGAGTGGCCTTATCTCTCCAGGACGTGAGTAGCCCAGTGCTTGGGGTTTGCTTTAGAGAAGCAGAATCAGAAAGCTCTGCGGGGCTCTGTCAAGTGGGCGTGGGGAGGGAGTGGACAGAGAGACCCGAGCCACAGAGCTGGCCCAGGACACGTGACTCCTGGCAGCAGCCGGCCCCTGGGCAGGCAAGGGCTGGAGGCGCAGGGCAGGCCCATCCGGTGGGGGCACAAGTCCAAGTGGGAGGAGCAGGACTCAGAGACAAGGACGGGCCTCCGGCAACAGGGAGTGCGGAGAACAAGGGGGCGGACACCCCCGAACCACCCAAGGCGGAGGACAGCGGTAGGAAGGGCACATGCCTGGCTTACCCGCGAAGACTCCATCCCCGTAAGTGGGTGCAGCACAGAGCCCAGGGCCACTGGGGCACAGCCAGCAAGCTGAAGGCTGCTTTCCACCACCCAGGGCCCGACGTGTTTCCACACACTGACCATTCCACCCTCCCAGCAACTCTGCGATGGAGGCACCATTAGCACCCTTCACAGAGAAGGAAACTGAGGCACAGGGAGATGGACTAACTTGCCAAGGCCTCACGGGGAGGACCAGCAGACCTGGTCAAAGGTCCCATTTTGCCCTCGTTTCTGCTGCACTCACCTCCAAACAGCCTCTCCTGTGTGAGTAAAGCAGAAGACACAGTGCCAACTCCAGATGGAAGCAGCTCCACCCGGGGACGGGAAAGGCCGAGGAGAGGCCCGGCCGCATGGGGAGAGCAGGGGCAGCACTCACTAGCCCGGCAGCCGGAACCCAGCCCTGGACCTCTGGACGCCTAAGAACATAAAGCAGCCTGTCTCCTTCCCGAACCACGCGAGAGTCTCATAGAACAAGTTTCAAGCAGGGACTGGCTACTTGTTCAGCCAGCCCACTCCCTTCCTGATGAAAGACCCGACACCCCACCTCCTTTGCCCTGGACTGGCCTGGTCACTGAGCCCCAGGCAGTGAAGTGGATGGAGATGATATTCACCTTGCCCAGATCTGGACCACACCTGCTATGCGACCCACCGTACACTTCCCCACGTCTGCCTGTCAGCTGTGGACGCCCAGGGAGACGGGGCCAAGAGGTGTAGGCGGCAGAGGCCCTATCATCCTGGGTCCCTGAGTGACTGCCTGGAGCAGACGCACCGCACCACGCCTCCCACCTGCAGCGCACGGATGAGAAGTTAACATCTAGCTGGCGGAGATTCCTTTCCATCTGCAACCACTACTAGGAGTACCCCGATGTCCGTCTACCCCTCACCTTTAAAGTGGGGGTCGTCATTTGTAGCTTCAAAGGCTGTCGAGTGCATGTCGTTAAACGTGGTGCGGTGTGGGCACACGGGAACGCGCAGTCCGTGTTTGCTCACGTGCTCGATGAGGCTTGAGCGAGAGCCTGGGGCGGTTTGGTGCGGCACTCGCCCCGGAGGCGCTGGGCTATGACTGGCAGGACGCTGGACGAACAGTTGCTCCAGCCATACGGACGCCGACTGTTCACTTAGCGAGTCCTCTGGAAGCAGCAGCTCTGGGGTCCCCTTCTGCCCAGCGAGGTCAGGTCCTTCCTGCCCGTGCCCTCAGCTGTTCCAGGCGGGCGGCTCCTGGCTCCAGCACTGCCACTTCCCTGCGGCTCAAGACTCCACGTGCTCAAACTGAAGAGGCCGGGAGCTCCTTCCTTCACGCTTTCTCCTTGAGAGGCTCCGGCTTTTTCTCTCAAACACACACATTTTCCCTAAGGCCCCCAAGCAGTCCGTCCTCTCCTCTCAGGGGTCCGTCCGTCGTGTGGCCCTTTTGCTGCGTGAGCGGGTCTGCCATAGACGAGAAGACGGTGGGCCGGGGCCTTTGGGAAAACCAGCAGCCGAGAGCAGGAAGGGGCAGCAGGTGTTGCGAAAAAGGGGAGCCTAGGGCCCAAAAAGACTGGAGCGGATGGAGGAGGGGGCCAGCGGAGCAGGCCCTGCAGGGAAGGCGGTGGGCGGGTCCTCGCTGCCCCTACCATGGTGTCGGGCTGTCTCCTGCATCCTGCTGGGTCTTCCCGTTGCAGGCATCGGAGTCCGCTCAGACGGGCCAGAGCTCAAAGAGGACCGGCAGCCTCAACCACTGAGCCGGCCCCAGGACTCAAGATGGGTCGGCACAGACTCCCTGCAGGTCCCCTGTTTCCCTGAGGTGGGCTCCACCTCAGAGAGCCTTTCTCCAGAGGGAGGTGGCAAAGATGACTCCAGCAACTCCAGGTGACAGTCTCCTGTTCAGGCTGACAGAAGCCACGTGGGAGGGCAGAGGCCGCTTTCCCCTGCAGGTCCTCTCCCTCCGGGTCGCTGACCCAGCGCCTGCGTGGAGTCCGACGGCCTCCAGAAGGGGGCGCTCTCGGCCTCCTCTCTGCATCTTCCCACCTACTGGAGTCGACGTAAGAAAGAAAGGTAGATAAGAGAGGTCTGCAGGTAGGAAAGGGCCGCACTGGTGGCCCCACCCCTCTGGCTGGCCCCTCCTCCGGACTGCCCCGAGGGACTTACTCAAATACCTTCCTAGTCTCCGGAGGAATCTCAGCCCTCAAGGTGGTAGACACCCAGCTCTTGACTTTACCCCAAAAATCAGCTCCTCCAACCAGCCTCCCCATTTCAGTAAATAGCTCAATTCTTCCCGTCACGGAAGCCAAAAAATCTCAGAGACATCTGTTTTTCTATCCTCCCACAACCACACATAACCCATAGAGGGATCTTATTGGGTCGATTTTCAAATCTGCCCACAATCCAGTTGGAGTTCTCGCCCCACTGCTCGCGCCCCCCACCCCGCGAGTCCCCACCGACTCTTGCCCGCCTCGCATCTCCTGCTTCGGCTCTTGCTGCCGCGCAAACAGCCACGGTGAACTTTTAACACATGTGTCAGATAACGGCTCTGCTCGACACCTCTCCAGGGTCTCCCACCTCAAACTTAAATCCCAGAGGATTTTCAAAGGCCACTGGACCTTCCCATGAGCCCCCAGTCCACCCCCTGCCCCACCCATGGCCTCATTCCTTGACACGTCCCACCTCCTCACTGCACTCCACCCCACTGACTGTGTTTATCCCAGACATGCCAGGAGCACACCTGCCTCAGGACCTTTGCACCGTCTACCTGACTTCTCCCCACCACCAGCCCGTGGTCTATGCACAGCTGACTCCTTCAGGGCATCCAGTTTCTTCTCAAGTGTCAGTCCCCCCCCATAACCACTCTTGCCCTTTCTGTCCAGGGAGTGAATAGAATTTGCCTTTGTCTTGAAATGATTTCAAGGAAGGCAGAAGAAGGAGAAAACTGGAAGACTGAGTGTGTGCCCCAAAGAGAAACTTCCAGGAGACTGGAGTTACAGCTGTGGGAGAGACAGGCTGCCAAGCAGGAGGCTCAGCAGGAGGGAGCAGGGCATGTGACTCCTCCCCTGCCACCCTCGCCCCTGGTCTTGGTGCTCACTGCCTTCCACGGACCACGGCCGACTCAAAGACGGAGTCCACAGAGTTAGAGAGGGCAGAAAGGGTGAACAGTAGACCCAAAGGGGCAAACGGAAAACACCCCACAAGTCTCACACCCCCACTCCACCACTGACTATTTGTATGAGTTTGGGCAAATTTCTTAGCCTCCGTAGCTCAGCGTCCTCAGCTGAAAAATGGGCCTCACGGAAGTGCCTCTCTCCAAGGCCCTTTGAATATTAATGAGCTAAGAGCGTAAAGACCTCAGAACAGCGCCTGAACAGCAGGTGCCGTGCAAAGGCAGCGTTTCTTCTTCTGGAAGGAGCAGAGCCACCACGAGGAGAGCCCCTGGCAGCCTCACGCCCTCCTCCTGCTGAGGACACCCACACGGCAGACCAGACTGTGCAGGGAGAAGACTGAGGACGTCCTCGTTTTGAGCTGCCTGAAGGACAGGTGGCCTCAACTCTGGCGCTGGCATTCACTGCCCCTTGCGGAGCCTCGGTTTCCCCACCCGTGCAAGGGAACGCAGAGGGCTGCGTGCACACACCCCAGACAGCACGAGCCAAGGCCTGTCCTCCCCCTCTCCAGCGTCTGCCTCCATTCTCATTCCCAGGAAGTCTCTGTCTGGTCTCCAAGGCAACAGGACAGCCGAACCAGTCAGAGGGTGTGTTGGGACGGCATCAGATCGATACCTGGGCCAACAAGCCCAGGAGAGGCCTGCTTCTACCACGTCCCGACCCACGGCCCAGCAGGGCAGCCCCGGGCCAGCTCCCCTGCCTCAGAGGCCTCTGGCCTCTGTTCCAGGTCTCCGTCAGGGTGGTCACAGCTCCCTGGGACCCAGGGTCAGAGGAGGACATCTCTCCCACTAGCCTGCACCTGCCGGGAGCCCCCCACCAAGTCCCGGGGAGAGGTCAATGGCTGCTCACAGATGAGCAGATCAAGGGCAGAACGGAATTTCCAGCAAGATGCCACAGCTGACTCCCTTCCAACTCCAAGCCCCGGGGCAGTCCTGCTCACAGGTGACCAGAGGAAGCACAAGAGGGAGGACAGCGGTCCGAGAGCAGAGGGAAGTTCCAGTCCTGCTGACCCAGAGGGGAAGTAGCACTGAGTGCGGAGGTGGCATAACGAAGGCCTAGGCTTCGGGAAGGCCCAGCGAGTCCTGGCTGGTACCCACGCCTTGGCCTTTGACATGGAGTATTAGCCACAGAAAGAGGGAGTTCCTGACGTGGGAGTTCCCGCATGAGAACGTGCCCTGGGGGCACGATGTTAAGTGAAATGAGCCAAACTCTGAAAGACAAACACTATGATCTCACCGACAGGTGGAATCTTAAAATGTCAAACCCACAGGACCAGAGAGTAAAATGGGGGTAGCTGGGAGCTGAGGTCCAAGGGAAATGAGAAGATATTGGTCAAAGGATACAAACTTTCAATTTCACTCTTAAGAAAGGGGCCTCCCTGGTGGTACAGCAGGTTGAGTGTCACACTGTGAAGCATCCGAAGCACAGCAGCACGAGTTTGATCCCCGACCACGGAAGAGACCCACATGGCGCAGCAGACCTCTCCTGCCTCGCCCGCTGCTCCCCTCGGCAGTGTGTTTCAGTCAGTCTGCCTGTTCTGCTCCCCACTCTGTCTCTGGTGACTCCTCTCACCTGTCGCGACTCCGGCCTGTACCCCAGCTCTGGTGTGCATAAATAAATTTTTTTTAAAAGGCAAGTCACCGCATGAGAGAAGGTATTAGTAACACATGTACAAACAAATGGCTCACCTCCAGATTATGGGGAAGAAAACCCACATCCCCCCCCAAAAAAAAGATGGAAAAATCAAAGGAACTTGAATGGACACATCACAAAGAGAAAACCCAAAAGTTCAGCAAGCATTATGGAAATGCAAATTCAAGCCACAGTGGGGGATCCTGCCTCACCTCTAGACTGGCGAACTTAAATAGCTGGCATAGTAGATGTTGACATGCTGCGTAATAGCACTGCTTCTCGCGCACTGCTGGCGAAAACGGAAGAGGACACAACTATTTTTTTGAAGATTTATTTACTTATGCACACAAGAGCTGGGGTACAGGCCAGAGGTAGGGTGAGAGGATTCCAGAGACAGAGTGGGGAGCAGAACAGGCAGATCGACTGAAATCCACTGCTGAGGGGAGCAGCGGGCAAGGCAGGAGAGGTCTGCTGTGCCATGTGGGTCCCCTCCCTGGCTGGGGATCGAACTTGCGCTGCTGTGCCGCAGATGCTTCCCGTGCAGAGCTCAACCCGCTGTGCCACCAGGGAGGCCCTGGACACAACCATGTTTGCAATCAGTTTAGCATTATCTGATATAAAGTTAAGGACATGCACACACCCCAGACTGATGGAGGAACGTGTGAGGAATGCACAAGAGAAGCCAGGGCAGTGTGTGCGTGTGCAAAGTGTTCAAGAGAGGCACACAAATGTCCACACCCACATTCTTCATACAGCCCAGACTGGACACAACCCAGGTGTCCGTCAACAGGGAGACAGAAATGGAAGCTGCCTTGTGTTCATCCAAGGGCGTGGCACAAAGCAACGAACGTGAGCAAAGCACAACGACACAACAGTGTGGCTGAACCTCACGAAGTGCCGCCAAAGTGCCAAACAACAGAAGCCAACCTGCCTGCTTGTGTTTATGTTTTCAAAAAGCAACCCAAACCGAACGGTTGTGTTTTCGGGACACATCTTAGTAGAGTGATGAAAACACGAGGAACAGAGAGGACGTGCTTGCCATGAAATGAAGGTGGTGGTCGTTTGGGAGCTGGGTGGTCGTTTGGGGGTCCAGGTAAGCCTGGAGGGGGGCAAGGAATTCCTGGGGTACTTAGTGTTCCACTACGTGCCCTGTTACCTGGGAACTTGCCTTGTGCTCATTTCCCAAGGGCCCGTGCCTGTGGGGTGCCGTTTTCCGTATGTGCCCACAGTTCACAGTGAAAAGTTATTTTAGTTACTTCTGCCTTCGGTCTCAATCTACCCTATTCACATAGACGCCGGGTCACAGACTCTTCGGTAGCAGCCTCATATGGCTAAATGTTGTTCACAAGCATGAAAATTCTGGCACTGGAGGTGGCAATTCTTCCCTTTTGGGGTGAGCGGCTGGGACTGGGGCTGCCAGAGTGGGGTGCTGGGTGCAGGCTCTGGCCCAGGAAGCGGGACCTTCAGGCTGGTCTCGTCCTGGGCTTTTCACAGTGGATGAGGGGGGACTGTGCATCACGTTTTGTAAATTGATTTCATTTAAAATGCGCTGGGGATCCTGCCACTTCAGGGAACCCCAGAGTGCATTCATTTATTAATTGATTCCACAAATATATCGAGAGCTATTTTATTCACAGAATGGTGAACCTCATTGTAACCTGAAATTTTCTTTCATCAAGGGACTAAGCGCTTCCCTCATACATTCATTGTGCCAGTCTGTTTGCAGATGCTGATACTTTTTATTGTTTTTTTTCTCTCACTCCGATCATGCATTCTCCACCTAACAGTAACACATTTAGAAAAATGGGTAAAAACAGAAAGAAGAAAATAAAATGACCGTATCCCGGCGCCCAGCGCTGACCATTGTCGGGGGCTTGGTAAGTACCCGGCTAATGCTGTCTCTATGCAGGTATATATTCTTTAATTACAATGGAATCTCCTTAGCTTTCTTTTTCACTTTAATCTTTATTTTATTTCTTCTTAGACATCCAATTGAATCTATCCAGAAAAACAGAAGGAAGTAGCCCACACACGTAAGCCAAGCCACCCCCACTGGGGCAGCGGGGCGCACGCTTAGATATCACCTGGAGATGCTTGCTGCAGCTTGCGGGGTGTAGGTAGGTCTCTCCCCCGTCTGGAGCTCTCTCTGCCCTGGAAGTGGCCACACTGGGCCGTGCACTCGACCTCCTTTGTCGCCAGCACCAGTCACAACACCAGATCCCTGCAGAGACCCGGCCTCCTGTTCCCAGAGGGACCTGCAAGGGGAGGTGAGTGCCCGGGAGCAAGAACAGCTGTGTCCCCCTCACCTGCGTGACTTCCCTCGTCTCCCTGAGCCTCTGGGTTAACTAGGTTCTCTGCGACCCCGGGCCGCATACTAGAATTTCAGCACAATCTACTCATAGCCCTCCGGGCATGTTCTATTTTATGAAAATATACACCAACCTTCTGTGCTTTACAAAGAACAAGAAAAAATCAGTAAGTTCCACCCATCAGAGCTTGCACCTGGCCAGAGGGACCGTCAGGCCAGTGCGGTCCTTGTCCCCTCAGAAGGCCAGTCGCCAGCAGTGGTGGGAGTGAGGAAGGCAAAGCAAGTGCCAGCATGAAGGACAGAGAGGAGGCTCTGGGGCAGGTACCAACCCCCAGAACCAAGCTGGCACCCTCCCGAGGACAAGAGGAACCAAAGGGACCCCAAGTCCCCAGAACCCAACCTAACATCTGGAACCCACGTGACCTCTGAGAGCGTTCAGAACACAGAGCAAGTCACAGCCAAGGACAGGGCACTGGGACCTTAACCTGGGTGTGACCGGGTGCAGGGGGGCCCATCACAGCTGGCCCTGCCACATGCAGGTCGCTGTCTCTCCTGCTAGCACCAACAGCAACCTAGGGAAGGTCACTTTCTAGAGACAAAACCACACTTAGCGAAGGCAAAGTCGCTGGTTTGGTCAGATGCCACGTGAAAGATGCGCGAGGACTGAGACTGTCTCAGCCGGTGAACAATTCACTCTTCCTCAGCTCGTCTGTAGTTTGTGAATGACTTCCAAGAAAGCTTGGAAAGGTATGGAGATGGTCGGACCATTTGGTAATCAGGAACACCCTCCCAACTCATCCATTCTTTTGGGACACCCAGCATCAGTTCTATGTCTGTGTTTACAGAGATTTCCCCAGAGAAGGAATGGGCGTGGGTGTGGACCCATTTTGAAAACCGGGAGCCCACCTTTTTAAAGTGAAGGCTTTTGAAAGTGAGAGTCCACTGTGTCCACAGCCCATCCACATGGATGCTCGGACACGTGCAAGTGTGGGAAGGGACGTGCACGCCAGTGTGGAGGCCGGCGGTGTGGTGAGGGACCTGGGTGCTTATGCCTATGTTCTGCTGCTTAGCAAGTGAACTGCCCTCTGCTATGGACTAGATGATTTGTACCCCCAAATTCATATGCTGAAGCCTTAACCCCCAATGCAATGTATTTGGAGAGAGGGACTCGGGAGGTAATTAGAGCCTTGTCAATAGGATGAGTGTCTTAAAAGAAGAAGCACAGAGAGATTCTCTCTTCCCTTCTCCCCACCCACCCCCCAAAAAAACCCACCAAACCCACAGCAGGAAGGCCTCCACCTGCAATCCAGGAAGTGTCTACACCGGGAATGGAAGCGGCCGGCACCTTGTCTCACACTTCCCAGCCTCCAGGACTGTAAGAAAGCAAATCTCTGTTGTTGCAGCCACCAGTCTATGGCGTCTTTGTTACAGCAGCCACAGCTTAATAAGACACACGTCTACTAAGACAGAACGCCGCTGTATGAACTCGAGCAGGAGGCAGGACAGAGCCACTACTTAAAAGCAACTCTGAGCCCAGGCCCTGCCTCTCAGCCCACTCGGCTGACAAGGGCGCGTGGTCAGAATCCACCAGACCAGGTCACATGGACCAGAGCAGGAGCTGAGGGCGCTGGTCTGCAGCGGGGTTCTGGAAATGGTGTCCAGAAACTCAGCCCTGAAAATGATCCTGTGGATCTTTCTGTGAGATACTCTGTGTCTTTTTAACAAGCTCCATTTCTGAGTAAATCAGCTGAAGTTGGTTCCGGAGCTTTCCAACTAAGAAGGCAGATTGTTGGAGTATGAAAATAGTAACATGGCATGTAGTGATGAAAGCAACACTGTCTTCTAAGATAGAACAGTATCATTTAACCTCTACGAATAACCTAGAAAATTCCCTTGGATCTGTATTTTCTAAAGACTCTGGTATGGGTTTGTCTTATCACTTATATCAAGTATGATCTCTAGATTGGATGACATTGATCAGAAGCAAATTTTCCCCAAGATTTAAAAATACAAGTAAGACTTTTGAAAACAGCCCCATTAAATTGTGTTCTCACCTTCTCAGTGAAATCTCAGACATAGCAAGAAAATCCAACTTTACCTTGATCAGAACTAGGATTCAGCTGAAATGCCAAATCAAAAAAATAGGTGAAGTATAAAAAAGAAGGAAAATTTGGCAGGCATGAGGGAGAACACACAGAAACATCCATGGAAGCAGGTCCCAGAAAGAACTGACAAGTTCTTACCCCGATCCCAAGGCAAATCAAAACCCTCAACCGTGAACCCCAATCCTTTTCAGTGATGAAGAAAATGCTTTCTCTTCTCTTGACTCAATTTGGGCCTGAAAAACAGTGGGCTGAGATCCAAGAGCAATCTCAGAGGGAGAACATATTTGCGATCAAGACATCATGTGACAAGAGAAAAAAAGAGACTCTTTTCTGTGATAAAACCGATAGGTCACCGCCAAGTGGAGACAAGTCCGCACTAAAGAAAGCAGAAACATAAACTACTACTGTTCCTGGCTCTCCTCCACTGAATCTACATGAACAGCTAGTCTAGGAAAAACTTCTCTGGACAAAGATGAGCAATCAAAAATAAGTGGGTACCAGCTGTCTATACAGATACTACAGTAAATGAAAATGAGAATGTCACAGAAAAACACATGGCAGATGGCTATCATTCATTCACTAGAAAACACCGTTCTTTAGCAGCAAAGTAGGCACATGGTATTTTACATCATAACTCAGCGGCACGCGATAAAGTCATCACCAATATAAAACAAGAATACAAAGTAGATACAAAGCTCAGCAAAGATATAGACGAAGACAAACCAGGAGCTGGCAGAAGTCAGAAAAACACTTCATCCACACCAAGGCAAATCAAACGGAGCACAAAAGACCTCAGATGAATTTGGTGCTTTAAGCTGAACCCCCCCCCATGCAAATCCTTCCATGTCCTGACATGTCCCCACACCTTGTAGGGACTGGTTGTTCCCCATGGATTGCCTCCTAAGTACATGTGCAAGTAGGAAGACAATGCACAAAACTCTTGTCTCCCCGGGCAGCCTCACGAGCTGGTGTTTCCTTCAGGGGAAGCCATGTCCTTCGCACGTGACCCTGGTTTGCCTTGTTTCTTCCTCCAATGATTAATCCTGACAATGTAAAGCTTCTCCATGGGAGAGCAAGTCTCATTCACCCTTAACACCTTTTCAAGTTTAAGAGGTAGTTGCACACCCATTATTTGCTGTGGCCCAAAGGTGGAAACAGCCCAAGCAAGAGTCCATCCACGGATGAATGGATAGACAAACTGAGGTCTAAAGGTCAAACTTGGCCTTTGAAAGGGAGAACTTACAGGAGGTGTCCAGAGTGGTTGTTATGGAGGCAGGACCAGAATGGTGGTGGCAAGGGCGGAGAGAGGGGTGCGGGGACCCACTGATTACTACGAACAGTATATCAGTTGCTACGTTCTGGAGTTCAGATGCACAACATGAACACACTTAACGCTACTAAACTGTGCATCTAAACACCAATAAGATGGTCGATTTCATGTGATAGGTATTCTACCAGAAATTCTTAAAATTTAATTTTTTAGAAGCCCTAACTTGAAATTGATTTTTCTGCTGCAAGCCAGGTGCAAAAATTTAAGCAGTTGACTTGAAAAAAATTTCATAATCACCCTTCATGACATATGCCCTGGACCCAAATGGAGTCTGGTTCGGGAAAAGATAATCTGGGATGGTGTGGTCAAGTGTTATAGGGACTTCGGCAAGCTCTGAGGAGGGGCTGCCCCCAGTCACATACTGAGTGACCCCCTTCCCTGGAGCCCCCGCCATGCTGCACACCCAGACGTGTTCTCTTGTGCACAGAAACTTCCAGAAATGCCTCTGTACAGGAGCTATGGACACAGTTTTTGTGTCTTGCCATCTCTCCTCTCTTCCCCCAAACCACCACACGCCATTCTTCATGCACCTGTTTTAAAATGTTCTTTTCCACTTAACAACTTACCATATAGTTCTATGCCATTAAATGATGATTTCTTAATGGTTGCACAGGATTCCATTGTCTGGATGCAAAATAGATGATTTAATCACTTCCCCCCCAGATTGTGGCACTTTCTAAGTTTTTGCTCTTATAATGGCCCCTACAGGGAACACACTTGTAGCTAAATTTTTACTCACTTAATTATTACCTTGGAATAAATTACTAGAACAGGAATTGTTGGTTCAAAAGGTATGCGCATTTTAAACGCTTTTGAGACGTATTGCCAAATTGCCCTCCCAGAAACCGTGTACAAATGTGCTGTCCCCAACCCCCACCCCAAACACACACACACCAGGTCTATCTTTTTGTTTCCCTCATCTCTTGCCAATTGCCAGGGCTTTAAAAAAAAATGTATCTTATTGTTGTTTGCATTTACATTTCTATGATGGCTGGTAATGCTGAGCACTTGTCTTATATTTATTAGCCACTTGTGGTTTCTCTTTTGTCCACGTCCTTTGTCCCTTTTCCCATCGAGGATCCCATCTTCTCCTTAATGATTTATAAAAGCTCTAAGTGTACCTGCCTTCCCGAAGCGCGGCCCAGCTGCGTGAGGCACCTCTCTGGTTGCTATGCAGATGTGCCAGTGGCGGGACCAGTCTCCATGGCCACACATGCCCAGGTCTCAGCGAGGAACAGAGAGTGGGGAAAGCGTTGCCATGGCAACGCTACCCAAGCGGGCCTGCTCCCCTCCCACTCACTGAGCAGCTTTCCTGGCCACCAGGCCATCAACTGAGGCAAGAGGCTTTGCAGGCTGCCGGGAGGGAGCCTGAGGGAGGCCCGAGTCCAGAGAGAGCCTTGAAGAAGTTTCCTTCTGCGCGTGCCTGGCAGGACAGGTGACGCGCAGTGATGGGCAGGACAGGTGACGCGCAGTGATGGGCAGGACAGGTGACGCGCAGTGATGGGCAGGACAGGTGACGGGCAGCGATGGGCAGGACAGGTGACGCGCAGTGATGGGCAGGACAGGTGACGGGCAGTGATGGGCAGGACAGGTGATGCGCAGTGATGGGCAGGACAGGTGACGCGCAGTGATGGGCAGGACAGGTGACGCGCAGTGATGGGCAGGACAGGTGACGCGCAGTGATGGGCAGGACAGGTGATGCGCAGTGATGGGCAGGACAGGTGACGGGCAGTGATGGGCAGGACAGGTGACGCGCAGTGATGCGCGTACCTGGCAGGACAGGTGAGGACTGAGTCGCCCACACCGCCAGTACCACTGGTTTAGACTATTTTGCCCCTAAATACAGGTGCGTGATAAACTGAAGACGCCGGTCGTGCCCCATAGCCAGGCCAGAGGGTGCGTAACGCACTCACGGCTCCCCGTGCCCAGGGCGGTGGCCTCGATATTCCAGTTGCTGCATTACCTGTGTGAGGTGTGTTTTTAGGCACTAATTGTCAAAGCATAAGCATTTCAAATACAGATGAGCTGTTTAACCCTGTGAGGCATGGCTTCGTTTTTTAACATGCTGAAAGAAAATGGGGTACCTGCACTTCTCTTAGTCTTGGAGAGGCTTGTCCTCCCATTTATGAGCTGAACTGTGTCCCCCCAAAAGTCCGAAGTTGAAGTCCTAACCCCCAATACCGTATTTGGAGGTGGGTCTTTGAAGAGGTGAAGAGCCACTTCCTCCAGGGCTGGCGGCCTTAACGAAGAGACGAGGACGCAGACAGCGGGCGGAGACGCTGCCAGGGCACAGGGAGGCCGTGACTGTGGATAAGCCGAGGAGCGGGGCCTCAGGGGGAACCTTGCCCGCTGGGGTCTTGGTCCCCGACTTCCGGCCTCTAGATGGTGAGGAACAGCGTCTGCCAGACCGTGCTTTGTGCGATGGCCACCCCGGCCCGGCCCCTCCGGGACCTCCCACCTCCCTTGGCCTGTATGGCAGGGGCTGGTGTGACCTCAGCTGTTCACAGACGCAGGCGCTGCAGTTCCCGGAGGGGAGGGGCACATCCCGCAGCCCTGGAGAGAGGGAGGCCAGATGAGACCAGCGCTGGCCCTCGGGCAATGCTGCTGCCCCACACACGCCTTCCCAAGGAGAACCGTTCAGAAGGGAAGCGGCCGCGCTCCGGCTGGGGAGGCTGAGACGCGCACACAGCCTCCCTGAGCTGGCTGGGGACTCCGGAGGACGGCTCCCCCTCCAACCCCAGAAAGAACTCTGCCTTGAACTAAGGTTGTTTATGTCTTTTTAAATTCATTTATTCATCGTCCCTTATCTAACTCATTTCTCCAGCACCTGCCGTGCGGCGCTGGGAAGCAGCAGTGAGCCAGAGACACAAGGCCCTGCTCTTCGCATGCCGGGGACAGGCGATGCACATCACCTAATAAAAAAACGTTGCAGAGAGTCTCAAACATACAGAGACGGAGAGAGAGGGCCTGGGGTAGCGGACGACTCCAGAGAGGTGGTGAGAAGCGAGACTGGAGCCCAGAGGGCCAGAAGCGTCCGGCCGTCTGAGGACTAGAGACGGGGTGCAGCGGGGACCTCCAGGACGGAAGGTCCAGGCACAGCAAGGACAGCGGTGTGGCTGTGACACCTGACCGGTGGTAGCAGGGGAGGAGCGGATGAGGGGCCGGGCAGGGCCTCGTATTGCCCCACCCTCGGAGCCACCTGCCCCTGCCAGCTCTGTCCACCTCTACGGTCCCCTGGGAGGCAGCAGGAGATGTGAGAGAGAACTCGAGTCTTGCCCACAGGATTAAACTGGATCCCATCTTTGAGCCAGCAAGCGTGTGACGTTAGGGACACGCGTGGATGGGGACATGGCCTGTGCAGCCCAGACCCCCACTTCAGCCCAAGGCACTCCGCTTTCTGGAACATAGGGGAACACTTAAGAAACCTGTGGCATGTTCATATCAGCCTGAAAAGGGACAGATCATTTATGCTCAGCTCAATTTGGGTAGATTTCAAGGGCGTTGTGGTGGGTGAGAAAAAGCCACAATTTTGAAATGACAAAATTGTCAAGGTGGAAATCAGGTTGGTGGTTGCCAGGGGTCTGGAACGGTGGGGGCAGCGGGGCTGACTGTGAAGGGCAGGTCAGGGACGTCGGCGGGGAGGATGGTTCTGTGTCTTCATCACGGTGACGTTAACGAAGCCGCAAGGGCGCAGGGCACAGAGGGGTCACGTTCCTTTTAGCAGCGTCAGTCTCAAGCGCCGACATTCTACTGTTGTTACAGGTGATGTCAGCCTGGGAGAGGCGGGGGGAGGGGCACGGGGACCCTCCTATCATCTTCGCAACTCCCACATACCTATCGATACCTTTGTTTCAGACCTGAAACAAGGATGCAAACCGTGTCTCTGCTTTGGGTGCATGCACACCTCCGCTAAGCAATGATCAGGAGAGTCTAAAAATTTGTATTGAGGCTAAAAATAAGTTAACAGTGAAGATGCTGCTTTTATTGTTTAGTATTTTGTCTGTCTGATGAATCAGCATTAAACGAGAACCAGCATTAAAGCGGCTTCACATGCTAAGAACACATATGTAAGCATGTGTGTGTGCCTTCCTTCCTTCCATAAAAATACACCAACTGCCAAAAATAAAACAAAAGCAAAACACTGAGCGTTGTCAGCGACTTTCAGCAGCTCCCCAACCTGGGCTCAGGTGCAACCCCTAATTCCTGGAAAGGTATCCCCCACAGAAAATCCCCAGCTGTCAACCCCCAGCCCTCCCATGGTTTTGTAAGCCTCTCTCTGCATATCAAACCCTTTTCTGGCTGGCAGGGACGGGGTGCGCTGCCTGAACAACCCTATGTGACCTGTGCAGGACGCATACCCTGTACCTGGGTGGGAGGGGGGGGCACAGTCTGCAGGAGCCACGTCCTTCCGGCCAGGCACGCTCCTGTGTGTCCTCCGTCCTTCTCCTCCCTGCCCCTCAAGACAGCTCCGCTCCTGGCCCTTCCCCTCCCCTCTGCCCACAGAAAGCTGCGCCCTGCCCTCCCCACGGTGCCTTGTCTGTCTCTGCTCAGAGTCCCCAGAAGCACTTCAGCCATTCGCTGCTCTGACAGCTCGAAGAGTCTGCGCCGTGGGAGGCCAGGGAGCGGGGCTCCCCCACGCCCACGCCCGCGCCCGCTGGGCCCTGAGCACACGTTGGCAGAGCGGCTCCGTCCGGGCAGGAAGGCTGCCCAAGAACGCCCGTGAGCGCCCCGCGGGAGGCACCGGGAGCCAGGGAGGGGCGCTGGGGCTGGCCAGGGGACCCACGGCTGGGGTCTGGTCGGACGCGTCACCCCGTGCGGACCCAGAGCGAACGTTAGCGCCTCTGCCAGGCCTAGCCCGCGGCGCGCCCGCAGCGCCCACCTCACACCCACCACCCTGCCAGGCCAGGCTGGGCTCCCGCCTGGAGGCGCACGGCTCGGGGCTGGGCAAGGGCCCTGGACACGCTCCCTTGGACACAGCGCTCAGAGAAGCGCCTTACAGCAACTTCTGGTGGAATTAACAGACTGGGCTCTACGTGGAGCGTGCCCGGCTGTATCTCCAGGCGTCGCGGGCTGGGGGCAATGTCCCCACCAGGCGATACACTCTGACCCCGCGCCCCGCTGGGCCGCCATGGTGGACCCAAGCTCATCCTGTGTCTGGTGCTGTTTCTCTCCCCCGGCACACAGCCGACTGTGAGGCACGACGAAGTCACTGGGAAATGCCACAGAAATCAGAGTGACTGGCTGACCTTTTCCCTCTCCCCAAAGACTGTGAGACCCCGCGCCTCCCTGGTGGCGCAGCGGGTTAAGCGCCGCACTGTGAAGCATCCACTGCACAGCAGCACGAGTTCGATCCCCGGCCAGGGAGGGGACCCCCATGGCGCAGCAGACCTCTCCTGCCTTGCCTGCTGCTCCCCTCAGTGGTGCACTTCAGTCAGTCTACCTGTTCTGCTCCCCACTTTGTCTCTGGTGAATCTTCTCACCTCCTGTGAGTCTGGCCTGTACCCCAGCTCTTGTGTGCATAAGTAAATCTTAAAAAAAAAAAAAAAGACTGTGAGAACTTTGAAGACTAGGGCTTGGTCAGATGCCCTCTGTACCCCCAGACAACAGCACTGAAAGTGGGGGGAGGGGAACAGTGATCAGGGGACATTTTTTCTTAAATTCACAAGTGAGACTATCTCCAGGGCCCGAGGATCTTCAGAGACACAAGCTGAGGACTCCCCACCCCAGAAGCCCCCCTGTGGAGCAGCCCAATCCAGGGAGAGCCCCAGGGCCTGGGCCTGGGCCGCCTCCCGGCCACTGGGGCGTCGCTGAGCTGCACCTCCCAGCAAGGTGCCAGGGCCGGGCGGGGGCAGGCAGACCCGTCCAAGGCAGGGCCCTCCGTGGCTCAGCACATTCCCTGCACAAGCCAGGCGCCAGGAGCCCAGCAGCACACAGCGTGGACAGCCCCTCTGTGACCCCAGGCGTCGCTCTGCCTCAGTGTCCTCCAGGGTCAGCAGAGGTCAGCAGATAGTCCCTGCATCTCGTGGTTCTCCTGAGGTACCGGACTGAGGAAGGCCATGTATTGATAACTCATTGACTAGGAGAGCCGTAGAGAGAGACGTTACAGTGAGCGAGCAGGCCGGGGCGGGGCGGCCGCAGATGGGCGCAGGGAGCCTTCCGAGCCAGGGCCTCTGAGCGAAGCCTCGGGGACCTGAGGCTGTGCGTACGGAGGAGGGAAGGGCCGCGCGAAGGTCCAGAGGCAGAGCTGGACTGGCGCAAGGCTGGAGCACCGGCTGAGCACACCAGGAGCGAGGCAAGAGTCCCCAGAGGAAGCCAGGTCTTATGGGGCACTGGGGACCACAGGACGCATTGGGGTACTGCTGCCTCAGCCCCCGGTGCTGCAGATGACTACCCTCTGGTTCCAGCTTCCGGGACGGAAAGCACACCCCGAGGAGCATTCTGCGCACCCTCACACTGCTGGGAGCAGTGGCGCCAGCCCAGGCAGGGGCTTGATAGACGGTGGTGCTGGAGTTGGCTGCATTCTGCCCTCAGCCCACCGAGGAGGCAGACTCCCTGGTGGGTGGGGGCAGGGTATGGGGGCACTGAGTGTACCCGCGAGGCCCGCTGGGGGGGAGGGGGGCACAGAGGACAAGGGGCGCTGCACCCCTTGATAAGGGGCGAGGAGCGGACGGAGGCTGACATGGGGAGCAGGGTCTGCAGTCCCTCCCTTTTGCCCCCTCCCTCCAGGAAGGCGCTGCCCTGGAGCTGGAGCTGTCCTCTTTGTTTCTCTACCTGGCTGACTGGAGTTACCCGGTTGCTAGGTGATGGGGCTGGGGGCAGGGCAGGGGCTAGGGAGCCCCAGGGAGCATCCAGACCCCCAGCTCACAGCCCAGGACACACAGTCCCGCAGGGCCACGCGCACACCAGCGGCAGGCCTCTGGGATGGGGCAGACGCACCCCCACAGACGCACCCGTGCCCCCACATCACACCCACACCCATCACACCACACCACAACAATCACCGCTTGTACACAAATACACACACCCCTGCACCACCCAGACAGACAAAGCTGGAGGCGACAGGCAGGTCTGATGTCTGATTCACACAAACCGGGCACAGGTGCGCGCCAGACGCCGCCTGCTCCCCCGCCGGCTGGCATGAGGTTGCTGCCTCAGCCTGAGCGCAGACACAAAAGGGGGACCCCCCAGAAACAACCGAGAACAACTGCGCTTCCAGCCTGGTCAGCCCCACAGTCTCCTCCTGGTACACCTCCCACCCTACCCACGTCACCCCATGCAGAAGTCATCTCCAAGTGCTGGGCCCACCGCAGCCCAATCCAGGGCCTCACCCCAGTGTCTTTCCCACAGTGGGGAGCCCCGGCAGGGCAGCTCCAGGCCCCATCTGCTCGCTTCCACCTGCCAGAAGTGAATACTGACCAGGTGCTGGGGCCCCGCTGTGAGGAAGCAGCTGCCGCTCTGTGGCTCTGTGGCTGTACCTCCTCAGGAGGGAAGAAGACGCCCTCTAGGCCGGGAGGCGGGACCCAGGTGGGGCAGTGGGAGGTGACCTTTGGGCGGAGTATAGGGGACTGGGGAGACTCCCAGCATGTGCAAAATCCTGAGAACAAAGGGATGTGGCAGGAGGGAGCCAGGGCCGTGGGGTCAGGGGGGCAGCCAGCCTCTGGCCAGGACGTCCCCTCGTTCCAAATGCAGGGGCACCATGGAGGGAGCCAACTAGAGTGGTGGGGTGAGTTCTGAGCGCCGTCTGGGGGGACTGGGAAGAGGGTCAGCCTGAGAAGCAAGAGCAGGACGCTAATCTGGGCGCCCTGGGGCCCACACCGTGGAGGCGTCAGTGACAAGGTGCAAGACTCCGGAACACCCCTTCTGTTTCTGGAGCCGCCCAGGCACCCTCAGACTCGCTGGGAGGAGGGCTCGCTTCCCCAGGGCAGCCAAGGCCGTCCTGCTGTGGGGCACCGGGGGAGGTGCCAGCCGCTGGGGCCAGCGGGCTGGCGGGACAGCACGTCCAGGTGAGTCTGGCGACACCGGGTGCGTCTGGAGGCCGAGTCTGAAGGCCCAGCCGCCACTGTGCGGGGGCTTAAGGAGGGGGCCCTGGTCTCCAGGGTTGTTTAACCCGCCTCCTGCAGGGGGCGCCCCGCGAGGGCGCTCTGGGCCCCCCACCGGTGACCCTTCGTAAAGAGGACAGGACCGAAGGGCGGTGCTGCCCTTCGTGGCCTCCAGTGCCGACCCCGCGGCTCGGGCCCAGGGCGCGCGCCCACCCGCGTCCAGGCGGCTGCAGTGGGGCCGGGCTCCGGAAGCCGCAGCTCCGCCTCGAGGCGCTCACGCGACTTGAGGCGATAAGGCACAAAATAATTAGCGAGCAGAGTGTATAATTAAGTGCTAAATTGTGTGTTTCAGACTCCTGAGCTGCGGAGCGTGCAGCAGGGAGTGGCGCAGGCGCAGTGGCGGGAGGCGGCCTCGCGGGAGCCGCGCAGGGGCCTCCTTTCTGGGGTCGCCGTGCTGTGTGACCCCGGTGGGCTGCAGGGGCTGCATCTGTGAAATGGGTGTCCTGCAAGAGTCTGAGAGCAGATGTCCGCACTGTCCCGCCCACGGCATGTCCCAGCTAACGACAGACAATGAGTCAGAGGAATGCGCAGGCCGAAAGTCAGGCGCAGTTGGGTGGCCAGACAGATGCTAAGACCCCAGTCCTCAGGACCCCATCCAGGGCAAGGCCCACCACGCTGGTGCTGCTGCAGAAGCAGGAGTTCTGGGGCCGCCAGACGACCCCGGGGCTGACCTGCTGCAGGGATGCAGCGGGGTAGGATGTCTGAGGCCCTCAGAGCCGGGGTTCTGGGAGAACCCCAACGCCAGCTGCAGGCCTGGGGACCCAGGGTGGAAGCACCAAGAGTCTTCCAAAGGGGCCAAAGCAGAGCAAAGTGGGAGCTAGGGCTGAGGAGGGCCTGGGCTGGAGGAAGACGGAGGGAGGGGGAGGGTTACCCACCCGGCCAGCCGGTCAGGCCGGGCGCTGGCACCAGCGGAGCCTCTGCAGCGCCGAGAGCGGCCCGTGGCAGCAGGAGGCTCCCTCTTGGCAGTGCTGTTTGCAGCCTGGCTCGGCACGCCACTGCCTGTTAAACAAATATTGTGACAAGGCTGCTCCGTGCACCCAGGGACAGCAGCGGCGCTCGCTGTCACCAGGGCAGCCATAATGGGCCCCGGTGCACCACGCAGAGCGTCTCCTCCTGACACGGGCCTGGCCTGCGCAGCGCTCTGCCTAAGTAAACACCGGCTGGGCCAGAGCCACACAGGTGGGGCCAGGAGGTGCAGGTGGGGCACAGCCCCTCTCACAGCAGGAGGAAGAAGACCCGGCAGGCCCTCCCCACGCCCCTCTGTTTAGCCATCCAACAAATATTTACTGAGCAACTGTTATATGCCAGGCACTGTGCTGGGGCCTGGAATACCACAGGAAACAAAGTGAACAGAAGCCACATAGAACTTCCATTTTAGGGCCTCCCTGGTGGTGCAGCGGGTTGAGCACAGCACTGTGAAGCATCCTTGGCAAGGAAGCGTAAGTTCAATCCCCGGCCAGGGAGGGAACCCACATGGTGCTGCAGACCTCTCCTGCCTCGCCCACTGCTCCCTCAGCAGTTTATTTCAGTTGACCTGCCTGTTCTGCTCCCCACTCTGTCTCTGGTGAATCCTCTCACCTCCCGCAAGTCTGGTCTGTACCCGATCTCGTATGCATAAATAAATAAATCTTTTTTAAAAAACTTCCATTTTAATGGAAAGGCAGACAACAGACAAATAAAAATTTAACTTGTCAAGGGTTAATAAAGAGCTAAGGAGAAACACCACAAGCTAAAGGGGAGAGAGTGTGACAAAGAGAGAAGTCAGGGAAGGGACTTTGGGCAGAGACACAAAGGGAGTGAAGGAACAACGTGGGAATCCCAGGAAACAGCATGTAACATGGGGGGGGGCAGCATGTGCAAAGGCCCTGGGGCAGGACTGTGCTTGGCCTGTTCTGGGGTTGTCTGGTAAGGAGATGGGTGTGTCAGAGTAGAGTGAGGGCTGACAAGAGGGCCAGGGGACAGAGTGGGTGCCCTTTCCTGGGGATGTGTGGAAAGAAAAGGCACAGGAACGACTTCAGTCTTCGGGAGCCCTTCGGCGACCACAGAAGCAAGAGCAGAGGCAGGGAGGCTGTTATAACAACCAGGAGAGTTCACCAGCTCAGACAGGATGGTCACCCGGGAGGAGAGCGGCCAGATTCTGAGTGGGCTTTGGAGGTGGAGTAAGGCTGGATATGGGAATGAGGGAAACAGAGGAGGCACGGAGGGAGCTGGAGACCCCACAGGGGCACCGGTTTCCCATTAGGTGCTGACCGGCCTCACTTGTCTTCTCTCCGCCGGGGAGGGCGTGGAGGGAGAAGCAAAGCGTCCACCGTGAGAGCAGGACGGGACCTCAGCTACAGTGGCATGGTCGTACAGCTCGAAACTGAAGTCTTCAGGGAGTTTCCAACCCACCAGCCCCTCTTCCTCCAGCTGAGCCCCCACCGAGCTGCTTGCAGGACGCTGGGGGGCCCCGAGACAAGACCGACACAGCCCAGCCCAGACCAAGGGAGCCGGGGAGACCCTGACCCAGGGAGCTGGAGGTGGGGCCACGGAAGGCCTGCTGAAGGCAGGGACAGGGACAGGGACAGGGACAGGGGGCTCACTGGGGCAAGGGGAGCTCTGGCAGAGATGGGGGAGCCTGGGAGCAGAGAGCCTTCTGGAAGTGTTGCCAGAAGTGCTGTGCTCTGACATGCAGAGGGAGGGGGCTGGGGCTGCAGGACCTCAGAATCTTGCCAGCCTGGCTGAGGATTCCGCTTTGTCCTGATGGCGCTGGGCGGCCCTGAAGGGCTGAGACATCGCCCCCTGGCGGCCATGTGGAAGGAGGCTGGTGGGACTGGGAGGGTCCGGGGCTGTGATGGGTCAGAGGGGCCAGCTAGGGCAAGAAGAGGGTTCAGTCTGTCTCTTGCCCAGAAGGACAAAACTCCCTGTGTCCTGCCCCCTGGAGCCCCACCAGACGCTCGCCCTGGGCTCGCCTGCTGAAGCCATCCGGCCTTCTCTTCACTCAGCCCCTGCCCTCACCGTGCCACATGAGTGAGCCCCTGCTCTCCCTGTGCTTCCATGGAAGCACCAGACCCTGGGTCTGTGAGCCCCAGAATCCCGGCCAACCAGCTCCAAAGCCACTCTCCTCACAAAGCCCAGCGGCCCTGGCCAGGAGAGGCCTGCAGCCCCCCGCGGTGGCACATCGAGCAGCCCCAGTTCAGCATCTGTAAACAAAGCTCCAGATGGACCTGGGCCGGGGAAGACTGGACGGCTGCACGCTCTCCCAGCTGGCTGCTGCGCTGGCACTCAAGGGCTCCCACTAATTGGGTCCCCAGGGAAGGGCTGGGAGAAGATCAGCTTCATCCCCACGCCGGCCATCAGCCGGCCAGCCACCCCCACCCTCCGCACCCACGCATCCTCCACGAGCCCACCCGTGGGCAATGGCGCTGAGCTTGGTTCTGGGGTGAACAGGTGGGGGAGGGCCAGGACTCCGGGCACTACAAGAAGCACCTGGGAAGGGGTGCACTGTGTGGCGGGAAGCAAGTCAGGCAGGGTGGAGCGTAGAACATTGGATGGGGGCTCTCCCAGGGGGACACTGCAGCTGAGACCTGAACGGCCGGATGGAACTGCACTGTGGGGGGAGGGTCTCCAGGCAGAGAGGGTCACAGGTGCAGAGGGCAGCAGCATGGGGTGGGGTGGGGAACCCTGGAACAAGAAGGGGGCCTGTGGCTGAAGGGGGAAGCGGAGGGGAGCAGGTAAGGAGCCATCAGCAGAGGGTCCTACAGTGGAAAGAAGTGGGGTTCATGCAGTGCACTGGAGGCCCTGGAGGGGGGTGGGCAGGGGTACCCCCAGTCTCCTGGGAGCCATTCCCTCTGCTGTGGTGGGCACCAGTGACACCCCTCGCCCACGCACAGCCGGTCCTCAGAGCCCCCCTCAACATTCTCCTGCTAGTCCCCCACAAGGAGGAGCTGGCCCACAGGGAGGGTCAGGAGACTGAGGCTCGGCAAGCTGATGTCAGGGAGCCAGAACGTGAGGCCAGCGGAGACTTGAGAGCCCAGACATCCGAGCCGGATCTGTCTCTGGACAGAGGGCGTTCCCTGCCTGGGTTTCCACATCTGAGCCCGCTGCCGACGGTTAGACACTGGGGAGCGCCCCATGAAAGAGGGCTCGGCTCTGGGAGTCAGCACCGACCCCTGCAGTCAGTGCCCGCCCTTTCAGACCAGCCTGGGCGAGCCTGGCCCTGCAGCCCCTCCTGACGGCGTCATGTCAGGGGCCCTGGCACCCCATCCTCAGCTCCCAGACCCGCTGCGTCCGGAGGCCCCGCGGCGCGAGCCTTGCTGGGCCGAGAGGGCGCCAGCACTAGGGGTTCCCGAAGCCCCTTCCCTGCCTGGCTCCATGGCTAATCTCTGCCACAGGCCTGGGACATCCAGCTCCAGCTTCCAGGGGTGACAGCAGGCTCGGGGAGCCCTCAGATGCTGCCCTGAAGACTGCATTCTCCCCTGGTTCAGAACCCAGCCCTGCGGGCTAACTGGGAGACCCCCAGGTCGCCTGCGTGGGCTCTGGCGGCGCCAGGACGCTGCCCGCCCAGGTCCCACTGGCGCCCGAGGAACACAGCTCACCCCTCTGCACGCAGCTCCGCAGCCTCCCTCGCAGGTGCCCTTGGCAGGGGCTTAACTGCTCTGAACTAGGTGTCTTAACCCATCAGAGGTGAGACTTAGGGGACTGTGATGAGACCCACGGCCATTCAAGAGAAGCGCTTAGCACGTGGTGAGCGCTCAGAGCTGAGTGAGAGCTGGGGCAGCCAGCTGGCCAGCGGTGCCTCCCAAGGGCTCGGGCCAGAGTGGCGGCGGCGGCTTCCACAGAGGGCCAGCCTGGGCCCTGTCCACCTGCCTGGGAGCAGAGTCCAGAACTGGGGTTCCCCTCCAGTCCCTGTTCCGGACCGCTCCGGCGCCAGGTCCTGCCAGCACTGGAGAAAAGAGCTGAGAGCGCGGCCCTGGCTCCGCACCCACCTTGGCCAGGAAAGGAGGTGACTGAAACACCCAGGTAGGAATCAGCTGCTCCAGGTCCAGGGTCAGGGAGTGTTTTCTGGAAAAACCACCGGGCATAAATAAGCAGGGGCTGCCAGGGCGCTTTCCAGGGAGCAAGTGTGCAGGCCTGGGCCGGCCTTGGCGCTTCGCTGGCAGGTCAGCTGTGGCTGGGGAGAGGACAGAGCAGGTAGCGGCGCCCGCAGGTGCAGCCTCCTGCCGGCCGGGAGCATGAAGCGCCAGCCCTGGCCTGCTGTTTTGAGGAGCCAGGAGCCTCTGGAAGTTTAAGTGAGCTTCAGAGGCGGCCTTTACCTCTCCAGGCAAGAAACAAAGCAAGGGGCCTCCTTGGTGGCGCAGTGGGTTGAGCGCCACACTGTGAAGCCTCCGTGGCAAGGAGGCAGAAGTTCGATCCCCAGCCAGGGAGGGGTCCCATATGGCGCAGCAGACCTCTCCTGCCTCGCCCGCTGCTCCCCTCAGCAGTGTATTTCAGTCGATCTGCCTGTTCTGTTCCCCACCCTGCCTCTGGTGAGCCCTCTCACCCCCACACCTCTGGCCTGTACCTCCACACCTCTGGCCTGTACCCCCACACCTCTGGCCTGTACCCCCACACCTCTGGCCTGTACCCCAGTGCTTGTATGCACAAATAAATAGATCTTTTAGAAAGCAAGCAGGCTAAAGACCGGCAGTGCCTGGGGGAGGGGTACGGGCTGGGGTCTCCAGGTGGGGGCAAGATGTTGGTTCTGAGAGAGGGGTACCCGCTGGGGTCTACAAGTGAGGCATGGGTGGGTTATGGGGGTGCACAGGGTCTGGGTGTGCAGAAGAGCAAAAGGCCCAGAAAAGGGATGGGTACGCAAGCAGAACCTTCAAAGCGAGCGCTCCGCCACGTCTGGAGCTGGGCAGCGGGGCGCAAGCTGCGGGATCCACCGTGGCCGCAATTGAGAGGGGCCTGCGGCACTCGGGGCGCCCCTGCCCGCGCCCCTGTGAGTGGACTGAGCACGCCGTGTTCGGTGCGACACTGCCCCCTGCTGCCCGAGTGAAGCATAGCGGCACCAGCAGCCCTACACCCGGCCGGGGTAGGGCGGGGCCGGGAAATGGGGTTAAGAGCGCCGAATCCCCCTCAACCTCCCGAGGCCGGAGGTGGGGGCTCAGAACGTCGGGGATACCAGGGGAGCGCGGGGATCCGAGCGCTGGAGGGAACGCCATGCCCCGTCCCAACTCTGACTGCCCTGGTCCTGTGACCTCGGGCATCCGCTCCCTCTCTGGATCTTCACAAGGTCACCCTGGGAGCCTGGGCCCGGCTCTGCGGCAGACCCGCAGCTGGGCGCAGGCCAGCAGGCTGTGCCACTTTCTGAGTCCGTTTTGTCTGTAAAACAGGGGTCATCATGCCCGTCTGACTTACACCTTCGACACCGAAACATTGAAACCTCAGATGTAAGAATGCAGTCACTGAATTCTGCAAGTTTCTCATTAGTTTTAGTTTAAATCTGCCTTTTTCCTTCTTTGTCTAATGAAACACAGGGTTCTGCATGGAGAGATGGTGGGTTTTGAGACAAGAAGTCAAGTCTGCACCTCCAGAAGTCTAAGTCTGCACCCCTATTAAACGTTGCCAGAGGAACTGTCTTAATATTTAAAATGCACTTTAGCCAAAAGCAAAAATAAAAGTAAAAAAAGATAAAACAGCCAAAAGATAAATGACAAATGGGGAAAATATTTGCAAATGCAAATCACAAAAATCTAATACAAGGGTCAGCAAACTTCTTCTGGAAAGAGCCATTTGGTACATATTTTCAGTTTTCAGGCCATGCGGTTTGCTACTCAACTTTGCCTTAGAGCATGCAAGCAACGGGCCATGGGCCTGGCTGTGCACCAAGAAAATTTTATTTTCAAAAAATAAGCCAGCCAGCAGGTCTGATGCAGCCAGGCCACGCGGTCTCACTCCTCGGCACCTAAGGAGCTCCGAGAAGCCTAGAAAAGACAACTCAGTGAGAAGTAGGCAGAGAACATGAGTGTTTTGATTTTTTTTTACAAGGTCCTAAACATGGCAAATGCCCAACTCTGTGCAGAGGAGAGAAACGAGGGTTGCTGCTGAGAATACAGAGTGGGGGTCCCTGCAGGGGATGCTGTATTTGTCCAGCAGGGTCCCTGGCTGACCCAGCCACCCCATGGCTGAAGAGTCCTGCAGACATTTTAAGATTTATTAATTTATTCATACAAGACAGGGCACAGGGCAGAGGTGCAGGGAGTGAGAGGAGTCACCAGAGACAGAATGGGGAACAGAACAGGCAGATCCACTGAAACACACTGCTGAGGGGAGCAGCGGGCAAGACAGGAGAGTCTTGCGCCATGTGGGTCACCTCCCTTGTCAGGGCTCGAACTCATGCTGCAGTGACTGCGGATGCTTCACAGTGCTGCGACTTAGCGCCTGCACCACCAGGGAGGCCCATGGGTCCTGCAGACTTCAAAGTGACATTGTGAACCCTTGAAAACAGCCCACGCCGGAGCTAGGGACAGAAACCCTGCTTTGGGCACGCGGGGGCCCTGCAGCCGAGCAGCCCCTGACGCACGCAGGCTGGCCAGGTGTGTGCCGGAAGGCATTAAGAAGGAAGCAAACAGAGCACCTTGCAGGACTGTGTACTTGGTCCAGGGCCTTTGTTTAGGGACAGGGCAGGCAACAAGACGCCTGTTTGTGTTAGTGCAAAGAAACAGTGCCGGTTCCCAGAGAAACCAGCCCGCGCGTGCCTGGCTGGGGAAGGCAGCCAGGTGCAGGGAGGAGAGAGACTTGGCAAGGCCGTCACTGTCACTCTTTAAACCTGTGACAATGACGATGCATTGCTTATTCAGAAATTTAAGTATTTTCAACCAATGTATGTGACTTTGACGAGGAGGCAGGGCAGCAGGGGAGGGGAACCAGACAGAGAGACAGCTCCGGTTTGGGGGGACACTTGCTTCCTCACACATTGGCTGTGTGTTCTCTGGAAGAACCACCTCACCTGCTTCCCGGGGCACGCAGGTGATGAAGGCCACTGCGGGAACGGGACTGGGTCTGGGGGGACACTCACCCCCACTGCTGACTCTTTTGGACTTTTTCTTTTCTTTACCATATACATGTTTGAAGTTTTCAAATCAAAAGAAAAAGAGAAGTGAACAAAGCAGATGACATGCCACGGGCTGTTAAATTGATGCAGCCGCTCCCGGCATGCTGGATTCTCCGTATCTGCAGTGCTAACTCTTTTCACGTTACCTCCATTCCCTGCTGAGGAGTCGGCCCCACGCAGGTGAGGCCCTGCCTGCTCACGCGTGTCCCCAGCAACTCCGGGCGCAGCTAGAAACACTCGCGCGCTCCTCCGGCTTCAGCATCGGGTTCCCACCATTAAAACGTCCAACTGGTGGTTGAAACCCCCAGGGCCGGAAGCTCAACGCCTTACAGGCAGGGCGCGGGTCAGAGGGTTCTCTTAAACACTCCTCTCGGCCTCCCTGGTGGCACAGGGGTTAAGTGTCAGCTCTATTGTAGTCGCATCACTGTGGCCTGAGTTCAATCCCCCTCCCCAGTTCAATCTCCCACCCCCATGTTGCTAACTACACCCCAGCTCTTATGCATAAATCAATCTTTAAAGACTCCCCACTCTGCTGAAGGTCCTGGTTGCCTCCCCTCCACACACCCCCCCCCCAGTTAATGAGGATAGCATGGCCCCTCCCACCAGATCCCCGTGAGCTCCAAGACACTGCCCGCACCAGGAAGACCCAGGCTCTCCGGACCCTGCTGCCCACCCCATGCCTTGATTATATTAACCTTGCTCTTGCCCCAATTAGCTAAGACTAGGCATACCTCAGGGCCTTTGCACTCTCCGTCGGCTCTGCCTGCAGTGCTCCTGTTCTGTCTGCCTCTTCCCATCTTCAGTTTCTTAGCAGGAATGGGACCTCCTTGGAGAGACCTTTCGTGACTGCTCTAGGTAACAAGATTGGCCATCTGCTCCTTTTCGCATTTCCCATTTCTTTCTGGAATCATCTGTTTATTGGTTTCCTTATAGCTGCCTCACCTAGTAACATTTGCGCTCCGGAGGACAAGGACGCTATCTACTGCACTGACCGCTGAACCCCAGTGCCCAGGCCGGTGCCCGGCTCATAACAGATGGTCGACAAGCCGCAGGGCTGAAGGAATGAATGCAGGGCTGGCGGATCTGTCCCTTCGGGGCAAGCCTGTGCGCCCACTGGGTTGTGGGGCTCAGTGTCCAGCTCCAGAGTGTGCCCTGAGCCACCCCACCCGGACACGGTCACGAGCCCCGCCCTCAGCCCTCCCGCTCCCATCTGCTGCACAGGGCAGAGGTGAGGCCAAGGGCCACCCTCCCAAAGAACGAGTAGGGCTCTAAATTCAATTTAAAACAGTTTAATTGCCTAATTGCTCTGCTCTTCGGTGCAGTTTGTTAACAGAAGCGATTCTGCAGCAGCCAGGCCAGCCTAGCAGAAAATTGGCATTTCAGCCAGAGAGAATTAAAGAGACAGAGCACCGAGCTGTCACTGCCAGCTGCCCTGTGCCCCCTGGGCCACCTGCGGGACGGGGAGGACCCGCACGGAGCCCTTGTAAACACCCACAATTGTGTGTGTCTGCGGGGCAGCGCGAGCAGCTGCTTCCGCGGTGTGTCTGGCCATACCCGCTCTGTGCTTTCCTGAGCACAACTGTGCTTTCGTTTCCTTTACTTTTAAGTCCTGCCTTTGAATTGGAAACACATGCAAATGATGTTTTCATTCAAGGTAAAGACAGATGGGTTTGCAGCTAACATGGGACTCTCTTCCCTCCCCCTCCCCGATCTCAGACCACTGTTCCCATCCCCAAGCACATGTCTCCTGTGGGTCATAGCAGAGATACTTTGTTTATGTTCGCACAAAATTTTTTATACAAAGGATCGCACATTATAGACACGGTTCTGCCTTTTTTTCCTCTCTCACGTACTGTCTTTTGGGGACTGTTCTTAATCAGTTTCCTGGTTCTTTGTGCTAGCTGCTGCTTGATCTCTCCAAATGATGCCCACGTTCTGTGCAGCGATCCCCACTTGCTGGACACCTAGGTTGCTTGCAGCTTTATGCTTTGATCCCCACTTGCTGGACACCTAGGTTGCTTCCAGCTTTACGCTTTTATACGCTGCGCTGCAACGTCAATCTGTAACTCGTGGGGGGAGAGGTTCCTTCTCAGGTCAAGTTTGTTTATCCTGCCCACCAAGCAACACTGGTCTCCTACAGGAAGAGGAAAAGCGTCCCGCTCCTGCCAGCTCAGAAACAACTTTGCTTCCCCAACCCACTCCAGGCCAAGTCTGACTCCTGTTTCACCTACATGGGTTCCTGGCGTTCAGGTGATTTGCAAGCTGCTTTGTTTTTAGGCTGAACATAATGGTGCTCGCCTTCCCGGGTAAGTCAACAGCTCTGAGTTTTGTTCTGAGGCCTGGCAGCCCGCCCCTCCGAGGGCTCACTTAACCACTCCCTTTTGGAATCCAGATCGTTGCCAACTTTTTGTTATTTCAAGCTGCACTGCAGGGAAATTCCTTGAAGCTCAGTCCCAGCTCCCATCCTTGAGGCTGTCCTGGGGCGGCTTCCCAGAAGTGGAATTTCTAGGTCAAAGGGCGTGTACTGTTTTCTTGGCTGCACATTTTTAGACCGTTTGAACTGCGCTGGCATGCGTGTTTCTGCTGGGCCGCCAGCGCGCGGCTGGAGGTTTGCACAGGTCCCCAAGCAAATCTGCAGTGCGCTCTGCCACTTTGCCTCGGGAGTGCGTGTGCATCTCTGCATCCTTCATCTCCCAGCTACACCCCTGCCCCCACGCAGCCCCATAGCTGGGGAGACACTGGAGTGTGACCTGCCCTGGACAGCACCATCCCACCCCCCAAAAAACCTTTGGGGGGTGTGCAGACTTCCCTGGGTTCCTGAGCTCCACCAGCTGCCTCAGTTCCCCTCAGCACCCATGCACAGAAGTCGCACCCCAACCAACTTTCCATGAAGGGGAGAAGTGGGAGCCCTGGAAGGCCAGGCCCTTGGGCGGGTGTTGAAAGGAGCCCCATCAGGACCTGCTGTCTCGGGAGCCTGGCCTCCTCCAGGCTGGCCACTTCCTGCCTGGGTGCTCTGGCGCTGAGCAGTCGCAACTGGCTCTCCACGTCCGACTTCTTGTTTTTCCTGCTGTTTGAGACAACAGCGTGGGAGACCCCCCCTCCGGACCAGCTAGGAGGCCCTGCCGCTCTGAACTACACTGCACCCAAGACAGCGTGTGTTCCGGCCAGCCCGGGTCACAGGGGGGAGGGACACGAGAGCCAGATGCAGCTGTTCCAGTGTGAGAAGGCAAAGGGACGAGGCTGACTCGCTTTGCTCTGAGCAGCACTCAAAGCCTTGTCAGAGGAGCAACCAAGAAAGCGCTTGACTGTTTCCCTGGTCCCAGACGTCCGTTAGTGCCCCACTGCTTACCCCTGTTTCCCCGCACTGTCCCTCTCAGGGAGGCCCTGCGAAGCTGAAACTGAACCTTCATCATAATGTGCTCCCAACTCCAGGTCCTATCAGGTTGGATTACTGTGCTTCACCAAACTTCTACATATGCTGAAAAACTCGTCCTAATGCCACCTCCTCGGTGAAGCCTTCCATGATTCCCTCTTGGTATGGTTCTCTGTCCATTGGCAGCTGTCCATTTCTGTCCTCTAAGCATCCATCCTAGTTGTGAGTCTGGCCTTGGGCTTCCAGCCTTTGGTGGGTTAAGGAAGACTAATGTTTGAGCAAAGGCTGGGGGAGAAAGAGAAATTGACCACAGGTGGAGGCAGCTGCATCCAAGCAAAAGGAACCCTGTGTGCAAAGCGCCTGCCCTGCTGGATGCTCCAGCTCGCCCGCCCTGCCTGGGCACTGCAGCCCACCCCGACAGGGAGAACGGGGAGGGGTGTGGGGCAACCTCCACGAGGCGTGGTGGGACAAGAATGGCTGTATTATAAAGCCTGACAAGAACACCAATAGATCAGTCTTCATGCTCGAGATGCAAAAAATACAGTGTCCAATCCAGAACTGGCCTCATCGGCCCGCTCTCTGGGTTCTTGAGGGTCACGCGGATGAGAAAATCCTGGGCAGGGGCACAGGAGGCAGCACCTCGGGGCGCCGCGAGCCGCTGCCGTGCGCCCTCTGGTGGCAGATGGGAGGCCTGCATGGTTAGGTCGCCGAGACTGAATGAAGCAATCTCTGAGGTGCACTAAAATGATGTCCCAATAAAATTCCTAATGAATTTAATTGAATGGTTGTAAAAAAAGATTTTGTATCTATAAAAATTTACCATACCATATACTACCCTCCATAGCTGCAGGTTAGCGTTGGAAGCTGAGATTGGAGGGGTCCACAGACGGGGTGCTGGGAGGGGAGAGGGGGGGCTGCCAGAGGCTCCAGGTGAGTCAGGTGCAGAGGGCGGGGCCTCTGGGGACCTCCCTGAGTCCATTGGGAGTCATGCAAGAGGGGAGCTGCAGGGAGGGGCCAGTGAGAGGACCAAAGGGGCATATTCAATGTCCCTCAGCTTCAGTGTGCAAAGAGACTGGGGGGCATGGGGAAGTGACAGCGCTGGACTAGGGGAGAGGAGGCTGCAGCTGGCCAGGCTGGTGGCAGGGGGCAGGGGACTGAGGCTTTGCTGTGCAAGGACTTGTCGCTAGAATAGAGTGAGGGGTGAGGGCCTTCCGGAATCCTCCCAGGTCTGGCTTCCAGAACAGCGGGCGGGGCCCCCCTGGGAGTGGGGGCAGCAGTGGGCTCCTTAGCCAGAAGCCAGCAGAGTTGGGGAGGGGGGAGGTCGGGTGTCCACACCTGGCTTTCCAGGGACAGTCCTGCTCGCTACCTGGACAGTGTAATTATTAATCGCGCATGCCCGCATAATTACTATTGTGCACTTTTACCCAAAAGTATCTCTTTTCCCCTGAATGATAAATACTAATACATAGTGATCGGGGAGCAGAGACAACAACCTGTCAGCTTGGAAGGACAGGATGATACCATGGGAAGTCCCCAAATTACAACCAACTGGGGCGCAGTCTTTTCCAGCGGAATCGAAAGATACAAGAGGCAGGTGGAAGGAGGAGGAAGAATAGGGTGTACCCATGAGCTTGGGGTCCCCACAAAGATCGTCACTCCCGAAAGGGTGCGGTCTGCAGTCTGTTGGTGCCTCGGTACTCCAGCTGGATAGTAACACCGCCCCGAGGTGTACATCAGCGCCCCCCAGCGGAACAGCCCTGGTTTGCGCCGTGTCCCGCTCTGGGGGCCCACGCCCGCGTGGAAGAGAACTTGGGCGCCGGCGAGTGAGGGTGACGCTGGGTTCCCATGACGCCCACTTCTGTTCCTCCAGATGCACCTCGAGAGCAAAAGCAGAACGTCAGACCCCGACGCTTGCGTCAGAACATCGTTTGCTGCACAGTCCAGCAGGAAGTGAGCGGACGCCCTGACGGACGCCCTGCTGGGTGCGAGCGGCCGGAGGGTCTCATGGCTTAGTGCCCAGACAGCACCGAGGGAGAGAAGCAAGCTGCGGGAGAAGACGTTCGTCATGAACGCTCTGATCGACTTAAGTCAGGCAGCGAGCGCTACGGCTGTTGGTGAGTACGCACGTACTTGCTGCGCTCGTGACGCAAAGGTCAAGCTGGTGGGATGCGCTACCCAGCGGGGTACCAGGAAAGGAGGGTTACACGGCGTAGGGTTTGTGTCTTTGCTGCTTTGATTCAGTCATTTTTTAAATATGTACCTGTGAAGTGGGACAGAGGGGTGTGTGTGTGTGTGTGTGTGTGCGCGCGCGCGCGCGCGTGCAACACCGCTAGTTAATGAACTGATCCTTCATATTTCTAGTATGTGTAACAGGACTGCCTGTTGCCGACCTAGGATCCATTTTCTTTCTTACTGATTTACTAGGGGCAGTGTGTGCCCAGCTCAAAAGAAAAAGAAAAGGAAAAAGGAAGCTCCATCTCCCTTGGCGCCATCTTGGAGGCCCTAAGCGATGTTAGGCCAATGACATAGAAGAGTTATTAAACACAGCTCCTGGGAACGTTGCTCAAACCGAAGGGAGACAATTGACAGCATCGGGTTTTTCCATGCTTCTTACGACCCAGAAGCGTAGGACAGAACTGCCGGCGCCGCAGCAGCCCTCTTGTGACCGCGAGACCCCCTTGAGGTTGGGTGCCAAGACGAGCCATCAGAGCACAGAGGTGGGCAGTGTGGATTTCTGCACCAGCCCCAGACTGCCGCCCCCCGATCTCCCTTCATCAGGGAAAAATGACCCCCTTTATTTAAACCACTTGCGTCTAGGTCGTCTCTGCTTTACCGCGAGGCGGCCTCATGCACCCACAGCTCCCCAGGCGAGCTCTGTCCACACTGCCTATCGATGCAGGCGCCCCAGTTCCCTTGCTTGCTAATCTTCGTCTGCATTCTACCTCTCAATCGTCTGCATTTGAGCTGTGAGGCTGCCTTTTCTTTTTTCCTCTTGGTGTCAAGTAATGAAATTTCAGCATTTAGTCTTGAAAACTCTAAGCTTTCTCACTGCTGGCAAAAGAAATCTTAGCAAGATAAGAAGGGAAAATGTTCTTGCTTTCCCAACAGCTGCAAAAACACACTCGCTCTTCAGAATCATAAAGACAGTTCCAGTAAGTGGTGAATGGAGTTTGTTCACCAATAAAATGTCTATGTAGGCTTCTCTTTAGTGTGGCTGCTGGTGTGAACATGTAAAACCCCATTCTATTTTCTGTTGGTATCAAAGTGTCTTCAGAAGGGTTATCTGCCCAAAGGTGGCTTGCGAGATGCCCACCTTTGGGCCTTGCTGCCACCCCCTGTGAAATACGCCCAGCACCCCTCCAGGGCCTGTGGGGGGAGGGGGTCTTGTGCAGTCATTGCTTGCCCTGGTGATAATACTTAATTTGGTCTGTTATTATCTGGAATTTCTTGGCCAAACCGTAAAAGGAGAGTGGATACCTGCATGAAGGAAAATATTAACAAAAGCCAAAATGGTATTAGATTTCTTATTTGAACCAAGATCCTTAGAGCCTTGCCTTATTTAAATCAATAGGATTCTACCAGCCTCTGCTAGTAGGCTCCCCTGCCGAGAATGTCCTCCCCCGCTTTTCTATAACACCTGCTCATTCTTCTCGCTCACCTGGAGTCTCTGTCTGAGCAAGACCCTACCTCTGGCAGAGCTGTGCCTCCTTTTTCTTCCCCAGCTTCTCCCTGGCAGAACTCCAGTCACTCACATTGGCCAGGAACCCCCCGAGGGACAAGAGACAGGAGCTGCACTCAAACTGTCTTGAACAAAACAGGAGCTGCATTAGCACCTGTGCTGGAAACCTTGGCTGAGCCCCACTCAGGCATGGCTGGATCCAGCCACCAAGATGACGATTCCTTCCTGTGCTCTCTTTTTAGTCTCTGCTGTGTCCTGCGATGGCTTCTTCCTCTGAGAGTCTTCAGCAAGGGGGTAACAGCAATCCCAGGACCACATCGCCCCCGCTCAGCCACCCCAGCAGGAAGAGTCTTGCTCTCCAGGGCCCACAGCAACTCAGTGGTTCTGGTTAACTCGGCCAAGTGTCACGTGCAACCCTGACCCAACTGTCGAGCTGTCATGGGCTAGACCTGCGCCCGGGCCCTCCCTCAGGGCACGGGGGTCCTGAGAAGACGGGGGGCAGTCCTCCAAAGGGAAGAGGGATGCTCGTCAGAAGAACGAGTTGGCACAAAAGACCACACGATGGGAAGCTGTCGTCTATTTTCTTGTCTGCCTGTGTGTCTAGAGCGCCAGACACAGCGTGGCACATAGTAGGTGCTCAGAAACTTTGCAGGATGGGAAGCACAGTCTGGGAGATGACATCTATCTCGATGCCACGTTTTAGCATTTCCTGCCTTTCCTTGAACTGTCTTCTGTGTCATACAAGCCCACGGCCATGTCTGTCTAGGACGGGAGAGTCAGCCCTGGCAAAGACCCGGCACCTTCCTGAAGGTGCCTCACGGCAGCGCCCCCGTGACTAGATGGGGTGCCGCCTCACTCACTGAGTGTGGGGTCAGGAGTTCTGGGGCCGGCAGGCAGCCCCGCAGTGGAGTCCCCACGGAAAGCCGTGGTCTACCCGGAGATCCCCAGCACAGGAAGGGCTGGCTCCCAGGAGCAGGCTCACATTTTCTACCTCAAATCAGGCTACCTGGCCCAGAAAGCCATTGGGCCCCGCCAAGCGGAACTGATTCGGCATCCCAGGGCCCCCCGGAGCACCTAATGAGATCGCGACTGGAGCCCGGAGTTAAGCGCTCTTCACAGCGGGTGACTGGGTCTTGATTTGCTGGATGCGTTCAGCTGAGTCACCGTCTCCAAACAATATGAGAAATAAGATGCTGGCCACGCTCCGGCAGCCAGAGGCACCTCCTGATCCGCTGGGCCAATTACACGGGCTGCTCCCCACAAGCAGCCCCTGCCCTCCCAGGAAGGTCTGGCCGAGAAACAGAGGGCGGACACCCCCAGCCGGGGAAGCCACTCGGCGCCTAGCCCTGCCCAGAACGGGGTCCAGGCTTTACAGAGGCCAGCGAGGCATGATTCTCGAGGCCGATTACAGACGGAGAAACTGAGGCACAGAGCACAAGGGACCCCACCAAGGTCTCATGAGCGGAGAGGCCTGGGGACTGTTGTTGCTCCAAACTCAGAGAGTGTGTATTCTAGACCCAGCTCAGCCATCAAATGAACCAGGGGTGTCTTGGACCCCCCCACACAGTCCTGCGCAGGGTTCTCTGCGTTGGCGGAGACTGATTCGACCTGAAGTGACACATGCCACTTCTACCCACGTTGCGTTGCCAAAGTCCCGTGGCCTTACCCCCTCAAACAACGGGGAAACAACTAACAATTCCCAGCTCCCCATGGCATGTCCAGGGGACAAGCAGAATGTGCAAGCAGCCCACAGACCTACCAGCGACTTTCCAGAATGTTCCTACTTCCTACTTGGCCCTACTCTGCTGAGTCGGTGGATGTTTTCATGCATTCTTGGGGGTTTTCTGCTTGGCCTGTGGATCTGGGCAAAGTCCTCGGATCTTGCAGTTTCAGGAGTCAGAAGCATTGATGACATTTGTTACAGGCTGACTTGTGTCCCCCAAAATCTATACGTTGAAGCCCTACCCCCTTGAAGGTGACTATGTTTGGAGATAAGACCTTCACAGAGTAATCAAGTTAAAATGAGCCCTCTAGGGCGTACTCAAGTCCAATCCCACTGGTGTCCTTCTGAGAGGAGAGCTCAGGGCCCCGAGGCCCCAGGGGAGCACATGCTCAGAGGAGAGGGCAGGCGAGGACACACAGCAAGCCCGGGAGAGGCCTCGGGGGACGCCACTCCTGCCAGCACCGTGGTCTTGAACGTCCAGCCTCTGGACCTCAGACAACATGTTTGTTTTTCAGCTGCCAGGTCTGTGAGTCTGTGACACTCGTTATGGCAGCGGAGCAGATAAGACACCCTTGGGCACTGTCTGCTCGAGGATCAGTCACCAAGGCCACCAGGACTCCTGGCTGCGAGGACCCACACTCGGCAGGACATTTGCAACCACAGGAGATCCTGTGTCCTGGGTCTTTAGGTCTTCTCTGAACTCGCAGGGGTGCCACTGCTCTGGATCCCCAAATCTCAGGGACACACAGACCTCACACTTAAGGGAATCCCACCTGTTTCTTTTAAATGTCCTCCGTAACCCCAGGCATTTGACAACAGTCCGGAAGTTGGCCACAAGCTTCGGGCTTCTCTGGGCACAGAAGCCCAGGATTAAATTCCTACTGGCTCGGAAGGAGAATGAAGTTCAGGAGGGAAAAACCACAAGTCGGAATCTCGAAATTATTAACTCCTCCCCCTCAAATGAACATTTGAGGAACATAGTGTGACCCTCACACGTTTATTAGGACTGAGCTTATCTTTGTGAGAAAGTCTGTTGTTAGCAGTCCAACGGGTGCAGCACCATCACCATCAGGGGCACGGCTTTGTCTTTGAGTTTTACCATCTGTGACGAATAACATCCCAAAGTCACCTCAGGGGCCAAGGTGGCTGCTAGAGATCCAGCCATCACATCTGCATTCCAGGGAGCAGGAAGGAGAAAGGCAAGAGGACAAAAGAGGGAATCTCCTAGCTGAATCAGCTCCCTGTAAGCGGCCTCTGTTAAAGAAAGTCTTAGCCTTCTGCTAACTTCCCACTGACCGGAACTTAGTCAAATGAGAGAATGCAATGGAGGCAGGGAAATGTCACCTTTTACCTTGACGCTTCACCGATCCATGCAACTTCTGGGTGCACTAGAAGAAAGAATGACTCTCTGCAGTCTGTGTCTCATGAGGAAACTTGAGGGTCAGAGAGAAAACTAACTTGCTCAAGGCCCGTCGTCCTTGAGCAGCAGCAAGTAGGGAGATGAAACTAGAGCTTGAGTCTCATGTGGTTCCAGAAGCCCCATCCTGGTCATTCCTCTGCATGATATGCTGTCCTAGCAGAACAAACATAAGCAGGTCTTTACAGGAAGATGGAAAATAGGAACAGCACACAGTGTTAGTGAGGTTGAGCTGAAAGGAGTTAAAATCAGGACAGTCTCCTGGAAGGGTTTGCTGGTTCAGGTTAGATTCAACTGGAAGAGAAAGCACCAAAGTGGTTTAAACCTTTAAAAAGTTATCAAGGGGCCTCGGGTTGAGCACTGCTCTGTGAAGCATCCGCAGCACAGCAGTATGAGTTCAATTCCCGGCCAGGGAGGGAACCCACATGGCACAGCAGACCTCTCCTGCCTCGCCCGCTGCTGCCTTCAGCAGTGTATCTCAGTCAATCTGCCTGTTCTGCTCCCCACTCTGTCTCTGGTGGATCCTCTCACCTCCCATACCTCTGGTCTGTACCCCAGCTCTTGTGTGCATAAGTATTTTTTTAAAAAAAGTTATCAGGTACATGGGCTCTTTCTATCTTGTTGCTCCGCCATGTGAGCTTCCCATTCCCAAAACTCCTCTGTGACTCAGGACGGCTGCTGCCACTCCAGCCATGGTGACCACATCCCAGTTAGCAGGAAAGAACAGCCTATCCCCTCCCTGTACTTACATCTCACTGACCAATACTTACATAGACACACCCACCCACAAGTAAGGCTGAAATAAAGCAGAGTCTTTATTCCAGGCAGCATGTGCCCAGCTAAAATTTAAAAAAAAAAAAAAAAAAAACAGAAAACAGAAAAAAAAATAAAAACCAGGGCTTCCATGATAATGGAAGGAGAACATAGATTGGAGGGCAGCTGTTAGGCTCCGCCAGAGCTAACTGTGAGTCTAATTAAAACTAATTAAGACTGTGTGCTCCAGCAAGTCCACTTGCATGAGTTACCAAACGCATATTTATGGCGGTTTTTATTGCTGCCTCGTTATTACAGACTTTGTTGGAAGGGAAACCCCTCCCGAGGAGATGGCGCAGTGAAACGCCACTGCCGCCGGCCGGCCGTCGGGAGGCTGCTCTCCCAAGCTGAGGTGGAAGGACCCTAAGATGCCCTGTCAGGGGAGCACAAGTGCCAGAACCGCTGGCTCCGCCCGGGCAGCCCTCCGGCCGGGTGCACGCAGCAGGGGCTCCCTGGAGGCGGCTCGGCTCTGGCGGTCAGGAGGGGAGGGGGGAGGTCCGCGGGCACCGTGTGCGTCACATCTGGTTTTGGGTTTTGCCGTGCACATATATGACCTGGTCTTTTTTTTAAAAAACTTCAAAAGCAGAACAAGCCCCGGGTTTTGAGTGTCTTTTCTGCTGCCCACGCCCCTGCTGACCAGCTGCGGGGGCGGTGACGGCGCTGAGCAGGCCCAGCTGCCGCCGCAGATGCTGAGCCCAGCCCTGGACCTGACTGCCCAACTCCCGTCTGACCCCAGCCCTGGCCCCACCTAGAATGGCCCGCAGGCTCCCCTCCCCCACCCTGCCTCGCAGGCCTCTGCAGAGCTGTGCGGCCAGGGCAGAGCGGGATGCTGGGAGGAGCCCCTGGCAGCCGGCGGTCCCCTAACCTCCTGGGAGTTCAGCTCACGGCTGCACCCTCCCGGGGGCGGCGTCCAGGCCCTGAGCCAGCCCTCTAGCCCTGGACACGGGGGTGACATGGCCACCGCAGTCACAGCCATGCTGGAACTGGGGCTTGCGGGAGATGGCCTGGCCCTCAGCAGCTCCCTCAATAGTGGGGCCACACACACACGACTGACCATGCCCCCCGGCCTCCGGCTGCCCCCACCTCCCAAGCCAGACCTGGGCGGCTGCAATGTGGCCATGTGGCACCTCTCCTGTTCGTGTTTTACCAGCTCAGGGCTTTGTTCTGACTTAGCCCCATGTTCAGTCTTTAGAAATGTCACCCTCCCCAGGACCCTGCCCTGAGCGCCTACTGTGTGCTGGGCGCGAGTCTGAGGTGGGAAGCAGTCCCAGCCAGCTGCACTCTTCCATCGCCACAGGCCAGGGCCTCGTACTCACTCCTCCCAACCCTTGCAATCCCTGCAAGGCAGGCCCTCCTACTGTGCCACAGACGCAAAGGCTGGCTGCGAGAGGGGACAGGGCGCAAGGAGCCCAAAGATGGGCCCCCCGGGACTCGTTCCAAACCTTTTATATAGCTCTTGAGCTATGCTCTTGAGCGGGGTGGGAGAGAGGAAACCACAGCTCTTTCTTTCCTCATCTGTCTCCTCCCCTCAAACAGGGCCCTGTGGCCGGAAGGGCCAGGCTCTCCTCCCTGGCAGCCCTCCAGGCCCTGCACTGGCCGGTTGGCTCGGCTGAGCCAAGGAGGCAGAGAACTCCGCTAGGACCTGAGAGTGGCAGGGAACTCCACTAGGACCTGAGAGGGGGGACCTCGGCTCCTCAAGGGACCAGCCCAATGTTCAGCAGCACCTCCATGGCGACCCCTGCGGCTCCTTCGCCTTTTTATTAAAAAATAGATCAAGAAAATATACATACTTCAGCCCACCGGCCAAAGTGGGCTCTGAGGAGGCCAAGCGCCACAGGGACGGGACGCAGGGATGAGGAGGGCCAGAGCAGTCCTGGCGCCAGGCTTTGGAGAGCTGTGTCCTCAGCCAGCCGGTCAGGCCCGGCCCTGAAGAGTGCAGTCTGGGCCACATGGCTGAGCAGGGCAGGGGTGGGAGAGGGGAAGCAGCCAGAGCAGAGGTGGCCCGGGGCAATCAGAGGGCTGGTCTCCAGACGCGGGAGGCAGACAGGGCCCGCCTCCACAGAAGGTCCTGCCCTCCTCCACCAGGGACTCTGCTCCCAGCCTCCTCTTGGTCTGTTCCCACGGGCCCCAGCAGCCAGCCGGGCAGCTGCCATCATGTGTTGATGGCCTTCCAGCGCTCGCTGTCGGTGCTGTTGATGCTGCCGGTGTGGCAGGGCATGGAAGCGACGTCGTCCAGGTAGGCCACCCCGCCAGCCGAGTCAAACTGGGTGCTGGCTGCCCCCGCCGCCTCGAGGCCCTCCCGCCGGGCCACGGCATAGGGCTGGGGCAGGTGCATGTCTGGCTCCTCAGTCTCGTCCACTTGGCATTTGTAGGAAAAGAGAATCTTGGGCTCTGAGCTGTTGGGACGAGAAAGGGGCGGGGAAGCCCCACAGTAGTCAGGAAGGGCCTTCCGCCGAGGCCGTCGGACACTGAAGGAAACTCAATACGGCGGCCGAGGCCCTGGAGAGGTGCCCATCGCCTGGGCATGCCCAGAGGCAGGCCTCTTCCCTCGGGCCGGTGAGCCTGCCGGCCTCCCGGGGCCGCTGAGGGCAGGCAAACGGCGGGCCCGGCCGGGACCTGGGCAGAGCATGCCAGAGCACAACGGTGACCTCTGCCTCTGCAGCCCGGGGCTACCCCTTTGCTCTGACCTGGCCCCCAAGTCTCAGCATATCTCTCTGTGGGGGACGCAGGCCAGCCAACTTACAAAAGGAGCCTGAAGCCAGGAGTCAGTGCAAGTCACACTCAGACCAGGCTGGCGGGGACCAGTCCCGCCGGCCCACCCACCTCCAACCCCCTCTGAGCTTGACCACACTGGGGGGAGAGGCAAAAGGCAGATGCTGTTTCCACCCAAGCAGCCGCCCAGGTCCAGTCTCCGCCCAGGTCCCTGACTGAGCACTACTGTGCACAGCTGCGCCCCGCGCCTGCTGCAAACACGCTGGGCTCCCCACCCGCCTCCCGCAGCGCTCCCAGCTGGAGCACCAGCTCCGCGGCAAGTCCCCCTGGCCGCGGTGTCTGGCTCGCGGGCCGCACGCAGTGGCGCTGGTCAGCGCGCTAAGATTGCGCTCGCCGATTCTTAAGTGAAAAAACTGCACGTGCAGACGTGTGCACAGCCCCCTTGTCTCTTGTGGGGAAAGTGTAAATGTGTTTGCGTTTCTGGGTGTACATTCGCGTGCATGTGGTCCGCGCACAGACACACCTCTGCACCGAAGTGGGGCCGTGGGCAGCTGGGCCCGAGCACGCTGGGGAGACGCGGTTCCGCCAGCAGCCACGCGGGGGCACCCGCGGCCTTTGAAATTCAAGGGAGCCAGGACCCAGGCTCCGACCCTGCCCACCCGCCTCGGAGCTCCCCGGAGGACTCACCCGAAGAAGCCCCGAAGGAAGGCCACATAGATGAGAGGCGCGAAGAAGCTGAAGTAGAGAAATGTGGTGGCGTCTACACAGCTGGAGAAGGGGCAGGAGGGGCGGGTCAGGGCTGGGCTACCCCCACTGGCCACAGCCCTGCCCCACACAGTGGCCACCCGTACCTGCCCACGTACCAGAGCCCCTCGATGATGTCGGCGCAGAGCAGCGCGCTTCCCAGCCCCTGCAGCAGGTTGAGCAACGCCAGGATGCCTGCATACACGTAGAAGCTCCTCCGTGCTGGGGGTGCGGGGGCAGCGTGAGGCTCGGCCCTCACCCTCCATCCTCAGTGGATCGCCTGGGTCCCCCCTGATGCCCCTTGGGGGTTTCCCTCCCTCCGCCCCAGGTTTCTCCAGCTCCAAACCACAGCTGCCTAAACCGACCCCCCACCCCTGCGCCCAGGCCTGGCCGCTGCCCGCCAGCTGCTCACAAGGCAGGGAGATGCGCTCCTTCAGCGGGGTCTTGGGGAGCACGACCACCAGGGAATAGACCTGCAGAGACAGAGAGAGCTGGAAGGATGCAGGCACACCAGCCCAGGATGGATGCCAGACTTCCCAGCCCCGGGCGCTCAAGCAGGGAGCCCCAACCTGCGTCTCACCAGGAAGAAGAAGCAGGAGCTGACCAGCCAGAACTGGCGGCCCCCGTGCCCGTAGATGTTGAAGTCCTCGGCAGACAGGTGGGCATCCGGGTACAGGATCTCCAGCGTCCCCTGCAGAGGTAAGTGGGCTCACAGGACCCTGCCTCCTGTCCACAGCCCAGACACAGAGTCCCTGGCCTCCCCAGTACCAGGCCTGCCCAGCCTGCTCTCTGGCCAGGCCCTGCCTGCTCTCTGGCCAGGCCCTGCCCACCAGACCCACAGCAGCTCAGCGCGGGGCAGGGCCGGGCTGGCAAGGAGCAGCTCTCACCAGTCTAGGGAAGGGTCCTGGAGGCATGGCCTGGTGTGGATGCGGCCTGCCTGCCCCACCTGAGCTGCTCATCAGAATGGCAGGTTTGGGGCGTGGCCTGCCCTGCCCTGGGTCAGAATCTGGGGGTCCTGAACCTGCCTGTTAACAGACAACCCCAGGTCATCCCTTAGGTGCCTTTAAAGTTGGAAAACCCCGCCCTGGCACACATTCCAAGCCTGACTGGGGAGGCAGTGGAGGCTCCCCTTGCTGGCCACCCTCCTCCTCCAGGGAGCCCTCTGGGCTGCGCGCCCCCCTCACCTGGGTGACAGAGTAGGCCAGTGACAGCACCGTGGTGATGGCCAGCACCCGCTTGATGCTTGACTTGCTCTCCAGGTGACCTGGAAGAAAGGTGCTGGCATCAGCAGGAGCCAGCCAAGCGGCTGTGGTGGGGTCGGCCCTCCTAGGGAGGGCAGGGACGCTGTTGGCCCCAGCAGCACACGCACCAAAGGCAAGGCCCAGGATGACCACACTCAGCTCGATAGCCAACAGGAAGAAGCGGGTGATCTCCCACAGGATCTGGACACAGAGCGGGCAGAGCGTCAGCCTGGGGGCCCAGTGGATCCTCTCCCCGGTGCCCAGTACTCACCCCCCAGCACCCCCCTCGTCGCCAGGCCCAGTCACACCTTATCAGCAACAGTGGCAGCATCCGAAGTGCTGACGGTCATGGACACCACGGCCCGGGCGATGCCTACCAGGGCCACCACGAACACCTGGTGGGCAAGAGGGGGCATGGAGTGTGGGAACGACACCTCTAGGCGTCGAAGGGCTGGAGACCCACAGCCTCATCTGCAGGAGCTCCTGGCCCTGCCTTCGGGGCCTCTGTCCCGACTGTGCTGCCATCCTGGGTGGCAGGGGTGCCGCGGTGGGCCCGGCTGCCTGGGTTCAAATGCCAGCTCCACCATTTCCCGCCACTGTGACCCAGGCGAGAAGCTGTGCCTCCATTTCCTCATCTGTGAGATGGGACGAAAACTGCACCCCCTGTATGTGATCGATCATCAAGAGGATGAAGTGGGTAAATTCACAGGGCAGAGGGGTGCCTGGAGCCCAGGCTATAATCCAGTCACAGACAGGGCAGGGGGCAGGCTCCGGGGCCCTGGGGCAAGCAGCCCACACAGAAAAAGTGCCCGTGCTTGCCATCCGAGGCTTTTGTGCTCACCCCCTTCCTCCAGCCAACAACCTCATTCCTCTCCTGCTCTTTCATGATTTAGGGGGACTAACTCCAATACCAGGGATGGGAATGGGATCCATGTGTGAGAACCAGAACAAGAAGTGAAGCCACTAGCAAAGGCATGCAGGCCTGGAGCCACCTAGCGCAGGAGGCTGAGCCTCTGGATCCAGCCATGCCTGAAGGCCTGGGACTTGTCAGCTTCTCAGTTACTACTTCCCTCTGGCTTCTGGAAGTTTACATTTGTTTCTTTGGTCATATACAAACAGAGTCAAACATACTCTGTCCTCTGCCATGAAAACTGTGTCCAAGCCTTGGAAGGCTGACAGCACTCAGCAGGCAGGCTACAGAACAACTGGTCTACTGGATGCCAGGTCCTCCCGGGCGGCACTCTGCCTTTCTCTAGCTCAGGACTCAGGGAGGCCTCAAGCTAAAGCAGATGCAGCCCCTATCTCGCAGGAGGGCACTGAGGCACAGTGAGGCCAAGCCACTGGTGGAGATCACTCAGCCTGGAACATGGGTCCCGGGTCTCTCCTCCCTGCCCACACGCTGCAGAAAGGGCACTGGCCTCATGTACAATAGGATCTTAGTATCTGCTGACTAAATACCCACTGAGTAAATGGTCAGAGAGGCCATGGGAGGGAGCAGATAAGAAGCCGGGCCTCAGTCCTCACCCCTGCACTCACCTCCTCACTGGAAGGCTCCTAGAGTGGCCCTCACCCACCGCTCTACTGCCCAGTGCCCACCCCTCAGACTGGGGATTCTGAGCCAGCCCACAGAGGTGGCCAGAGGCACTCAGCTCACAGGCGGTGGTAGCTAAAATGCACAGAGAGGGGAGAACCTGGGACCCCCAGGAAAGGGGCAGGACAGGCTGCACTGGAACTCAGAGGGGGGCCCCATCTCAACCTCAGCCCTGATGGCTCCTCCTGACAACATGCCCCACGCCCGGCGTGATGCCAGCTCTCTCAGCAGGCCAGACCTGCTCCGCAGGGGTGCACAGAATGTGTAGGGAGTGGTGGGTAGACAGACATAGAGGCTGCAGTAAGCATTTTTCCCCACCCACCATCTGTCTGGTAATGGTTCCCCAATTTTCTTTTCTAGTTTCCCCCCAAACCCTTCTCCTTATGAGCTAAGCTGACCCCATGCTATGGTTCTTTTTCCTGTGGTTCTTTTCCTGCTAGCCACAGCGATGGCTCCAGGTAAACAGAGGATCCAGTATGGTTCGCTCAGTGGGGACCCAGTCTGCACTGACCATCAGGAAAGAAATGCTCTCAGCTGAGCTGGCAGGGAGACAAGACGCCAGCTCAAAGCAGCTCCTGGCTACCGGTGACCCACGTGGGGAAGCACTCATCTGAGATAAGACAGAAGAGAGCAGAGAGGCGGAGTCCCAGTGACGTCACTGAGTTCCCTGGGTCCAGCCATACCTGAAGCTGGTTTTTATTACTGAGACAGTGAATCATCCTTTTTATTGCATAAGCCAGTTGGAGTTGAGTTTTCTTTCACCAACTGGAGTGAACTCACCAGGATATAGAAGGTGATAAAAATGGGGCTGGAGGTGACACGGATCTTGGCTCGAGCCAATGGAAGCTTCCAGAGCAGGAAGATGAAGAAAAGCACATTGGGGATGAGCAGCAAGAGATCCCAGTACCGAACCCTAGCAGACAGGTACAGAAGCCAGCTCACTGGTAAGGTTGTATTTGCCCCTCTCCCCCCAACCCTGAACCTCACCACACACGTGCGCACGCACACACACAGACGCGCACTCACACACACCAAGAAAACCCAGTCACACACCACCAGCCTGCCCCACAGGCTGGGCTTGTTCACCTAGAGGTGCCGATGTCTTCGTAGAGCAGCAGCAGACAGCGATGCGGCACGCTGATGTTGGAGGCCGGGTGTGGGGGCCTCGAGGTGGTCCCGTTGGCCCAGATCGCCAGGGCGTCCATGCCTCCAGCAGCCAGCCCTGCGAGAGCGGGAGCCGCCACGTTAGCAGCGCAGGGGCTGTGTGCCCTGGGCTGGCCTCTGAGAAGACTCCCAGCGAAACATCACAGGGACTGCGTACAGTGGGCCTGCAGGCTGCACCTCCACAACGGCAGGAGATGCGACGTGGCCCTCCTATGCACGCCACAGCTCAGCCCCTGCCAGGGCCCGGTCCCTTGTCTCAGGTTGACTTGTGACCCCCAAACAATAAAAGCACCCCCAGTAATTGAGCCTGTCCTGCATGCCAGGTACAGCAACACAGCTCGCCACTCCCCCGGTCAGGCCTCCAGCCCTGGGCCTGGGCGCAGAGGGGAGCAAGGGGGCTAGGAGCCAGTCTCTGGACTCAGGCCCCTGCCCTCACTTCTTTGGGCTCTTGGCGGCCCTGTGGCCCTGACCCCTGGCAGGGGTTCAGCGTCTGCCTGTGAGGTTGCAGTGAACCCTGAGAGGTGTCAGGTGCTCCCACAGGCACCCAGGCGACGTCCTCAGTGACCTGGAGCTGCGGTTCCCACGCTCCTCCCCCCTCCCCCCTGATAAAACCGAGGCAGCGGTCAGGTGACGCGTCTGCACGCACAGTTGCCAAGTGCAGTGTGCACCTTGGGGGGGGCCTCAAGCCCCGTCACCCTCCACTGCCACCCTGGGAAGGCAGATGCAGAGTTGGGGGCACCCACTGCCCCGAAGGCGCCCAGGGAAGGGAGAAGAGGAGCCCCGGGAGGGAGGTGGAGCTGCCCAAGGGCCGGGGCAGTCTGATGAGAAAGAGCCGCCCAAGAGTCAAGCCTGGAAGGCTGGAGAGCTGCTGGCCTGGGCCTGTGGCCCCAGGCGACCCGACCAAGTCAGGAGGGGCACAGCAGGAAGAGGGGGCTCCTGCATCCCCACAGGCGAGAGAGCACGGTAGCTAGATCGGAGGCATGGGGGGGGGGGTGGAGGGACTGGGGACACCTCTGGGGCTCGGCCAGCAAGGCCAGAGCGGGGACGAGAGCAGGGCAGGCTGAAGGCAGGGCGAGCTGTGGGCTACCTGGCAGCTGTGAGGCCGTCCCCGATGGTGCCCCCACCACCGCCCCCTTTCCCTGGCTAAAATGCGTCTTTTCTGTCCCCGGGCCCTCCGACGCTCCACTGCACCGGCAGTGCTCCTTCCCGGCACCAGCACCAGAAGCTGAATCTCAAGCAATGTAAGCCGTGGTGTTGGGGTTCCGTGGTACAGTGCAGTACGAGCCACTCAGCGGGGTACAGGGGTGCACCAGTTTGACACAGGGACCACGGGCTTTCGGTGGTCAGGGTCCAGGATCACCTGCCCTGCACTGCATCCCTGGATTCACAACAGCCCTCGCCCCTGCCACGGTGCGCCGCGGACGAGTTCTGGTCAGAGGGGAGAAGGGCCTGTTGCCCCCACGCTGGCGGCTGCTTAGGGCACAAGCATCTGACACCACATGGGGACATCTCGGGGAAGTGTCCCTCCCTGACTGTAGACACTGTCCTCAGAGCCTCCTCTGTGTCTGTGTGAGTCTGAGACCAGATCTCTGGCCACCCCGCACCCACACGAGAACCAGGCCAGCACACGGGGTCTGGGGAGCTCGGTCGGCAGGGGGTGCTCAACACCACCCCCCCAAAGCAGACCTTCTGGCGGCCTGACCAGCTCTGGCCTAGAACAAAATATCAAGCAGCCCCAGGAGAGGCAAGTTGGGGTGCAGAACAAGGAAGCTGAGAGACCCCTCATGGCAGAGACGCCAGTGGGGATGAGGTGGGGAGCGTGTTAGGGCGTCCAGCGCTGAGACACGGTGGAAACAGACCTGGAAACAGCACTTCCGGGAGCCCCCGGATCCAGCCACACCTGAAGCTGCTCCTACCTCTGGACGTCTCACTTACAAAGTTCCACAAACTTCCTTCTCTAATGCTGTTTTCTCTGTAATTTCCCAGTGAGAAACCTGTATGGAGCTGAGCAGACCTGGGCTCTGCCACCTGCTGGCTGTGTGTCCTTGGGGGAGTCATTTCCCCTCTGCCAGTATCACCGGCACTTAACACCTACCCAACAAGGTTGCTGCGAGGATCAAAGGAGACCAGAGAAGGAAAGAGCTGCAAAATCATACAAAGTCACCCAGAAGGGGGCCCGGGGAATGCAGAGGGTGGGAGCCCCACTTGCTGCAGGGTCTGGGGTGAGGGGGAGAGTGTCAGGAGCTAATTCTGCAACAGCAGAGCATACTCGGGGCACCTCTGAGGGAGTCCTTACACTGTCTGCAGGGCACAGGGCCCGGACACGAAGCCACCTGCAGGCCTGCAGGCCTGCAGGCCAGAGGTCGCCTCCAGAGCCCAGCCCCGGTCAGTCACTGGCCAGGTTCCCCTGCACACCTCAGGTTCTCCACCTGTACGTGGCGGGCTCCAGGCTCCATCTGGGCTGCATCTGGAGCTGGAGTGTCGTTATGTTGCGGTCCTGACCCGGTAGGACACGCAGGGCTGAGACTGCATTTCAACACACTCCCAGCTGGGGCCGCTACTCTGTGGCCTGAGAATCACACTTGAGTTACAAGGCTGCCCAGACCAGAATTGCCTGTGTGTGTCACAGCTGGTAAAATAACTAAGCCGTCATAAAAAACAATATGCCAACGCTCACCTCCCGTGTGCAGACACAGGCTGAGTGCTGTATACATTAGGGAACACACAGCACTCACAGCAGCCTCTAACAGAGGGGCCACGAGGTTCCCCCATATACAGAAGGGGAGGGAGGAGTTGCAGAGCTTCTCCTGGCCTACCATGGGGTAGCTCCTGGCCAGGGAGCTACCTGGGGGAAGGCTCCCACCCTCTGCATTCCCCAGGCCCCCTTCTGGGTGACTTTGTATGATTTTGCAGCTCTTTCCTTCTCTGGTCTCCTTTGATCCTCGCAGCAACCTTGTTGGGTAGGTGTTAAGTGCCGGTAATACTGGCCTACCATGGGGTAGCTCCTGGCCAGGGAGCTACCTGGGGGAAGTGACGAGACCTCAGGGGTGGCCCAGGCTCAGAAACAGGGTGGTGGGAAGCTGGCCTAGGGCAGGAGGAGGAGCGAGTGCGCCCACACTAGAGCGACGGGGAGGAGTTCCAGCGGATACCGAGTGCCCTAAGAACCCCTGGCCTCTTGGGACCAAGAAAACTGGGACATGTAGTTTCTTCCACCTGGGAGGGTGTTTCCTGATCTCATTAACATTCCAGAGGAGTCTCCATCTTCCTCCCACAGCATGGGCCTCCACCTCCCTTTGTCCCTCCCTCTCTGTGTGACCAGCCTGTGGGACTGCATGCCAGCTCAGGTCCTGCAGTGCAGGGCCTGCTGTGAGCCCCTGGATAAAGGCCTTCCCCTCCTTGGAGACAGGCCTTGCCATCTTCCAGCTGCATGATGGGATTGACTAAGCCTCCACAGATGGGAAAGCCCTCTGGGGTAAATAAGAAACCCTGGGCCGAAGGGACAACTTCAGTGCTCCTGGAACACCCCTCTGTGCCTACAACCTAGCAGGTTAGGCGCTTTTAAATCCTGAAACAAAACAGGACAAGAAGATTGTGTAGGACAGAGGCCCTGTCCTTTTGCAGGCTCCTTCCCGATCTTCAGTTTCAAGGGGCTGGAAGGTGGACACTGTTCTAGTGAGGCCATTCCAGGAAACTGCCAGCAGCCCAGGCTGGAGCCCCAGGAAGATGGAGAGCGCTGGACCTCTCCGTGGCATTCAAGGCCCAACCTCATCTGCCCCTTACCTGTGCTTTGCCTGTTCCTTCCGCTCACCAGCCTCTGGTCATCTTGCTGTCCAAGCCGCTACACTTATGCCTACCTCAGGACCTCTGTGCTGGCTATTGTCCCAATGTTGTCTCATCATTAGGGTCACCTCCTCCAAGAAGCCCTCTGGAACTATCTCTCACGGCTAACCTACCCTGCATTTTCTTTCTGCCACTGGGCCTCTTTAGTGACCCTGGCTGCTCCTGACCCCATCCCCTAAAATAAACCCCAGCACAAAATAAGTTCTCAACAAAATGTTCTGACATGAACAAATGAATCTCCAGCATGGTGCAGCCACGCCCTCTGGCAAATGGGAGGAGAATCCCTTGTGAACCCATCCCTACTGCAGTGCAGGAAGGCGATCCACTCCCTACCCTCCTCCTCAGGGAAGCAGAGACCCCAGCACTGGACAAGGCCCTTCAAAAACAGTGAAACTGAGGGCGCAGCAGTGTATAAACAGCACTGCCCTGCCCTTTCAGGAGCCTGAGGCCACAGCACAGCTGGAGGCAGGTCCTGTCCCTGTCAGGAGGCAGGAACACAGGCCCACATGCAGGACTAGGTCTCTTCCTGCACACCACAACCCTGCCCCAGCGGCACAGCTTCAGAGACCTAAGCCTGGCCTCAACCCCAGTGGGTCCTAGTCCCCTCTCCTTTGGAGTCCGCACCCTCGGCGCCCTCACCCTCTGAAACATCCCCAAGTGTGTCCTCTCAGGCTGTTCTGAGCTGAAAGGGGGTCACTCTGGAGGCAGGGGCAGGTGGGCCCCTGTCCAGCAATGGGGGTGGGGGTCCTGGTCACAGGCGATTCTAGATGCACTGGGCTGGGAAGGGGGAGACGGAGGGTAACCCCTGCATCCCCCAGCGCCGTCCCAGCTCGGGCAGAGGCCTGGCGCCCAGCAGCGCAGCAGGGTTGCCCTCACGCCTAGCCGTGGCAGGAGAGGGGCGGAGGGGCCCCTCCTTACCTGAGGCCCGCGCAGCTCTCAGGCCCCGCCACCTCGACCGGCTGCTCGGACTGGCCCAGGCCGCGGGACTCAGGCCTCCCGCGCTGAGGGGTGACGCGGCCAGAGCCCGGAAGAGTCGCGGAAGAGCCGCAGGCGCCTAGCTCGGCGGCAAGGAGGGTGTTGGGGGTAGGCCAGGGAGGTGGGGCGCCGTCAGCTCGCCGGGCCCCCCGGCCCCCAGGACACCGTGCAGCCCCTTCGGGCAGCGGGACCTGGAAGGCTGGAGCGTCCTTTTCGTTCAGCCGAAACTGCAAAAACATCCACAGTCCCTACTTGTAGCACCCAGACCCGCCCCCCAGCCTCCAACAGCCTATAGGCATGGACTTCCAGTGATAGGCGGGCGCCAGCGCCTTGAAAGGAGCCAATCAGACCTCCAAGAGACTGGGCGGCGCGCTGACCTCTTAGGGAGACGCCGCGCAGCCGCTGCGCCGACGGAGGGGAAGCCGCTGCGTTCCCACCCGGAAGGCTGCCAGGGTCGAGGTTCGGAGCTGCGGGCGCTGCCACCTCTCGGCCACCGCTCCTGCCGGCTGTCAGCGGCCGTCAACGGCCCGGCTCGCTCCGGCCAGCCCACCTCCTCCCGGGCCGATGCGCGGCCGGACCGTGCGGGGAGGAGTCTCTGCGGACCGCCCCCTCGTGTGCCGCCACCCTCGGCGTCGGGCAGTGGCCGGCCGGCCTGCTGACCTCTGGCCACCGGGTTGAGGAAGGAAGGCGAGGACAGCCCTACCCGGATCGACGCGTTTGCACCGGCGTGCCACGCCGCGGGGACGTCCACCATCAAGGCGCCCTGGCGTTTACTGCGCACCCCGCGGGCTTCAGGCGCTCGTTTTCGCAGCCACCCAGCGCGGCGGTCCTCATTAGTCGCATTTTACGGCCCAGAAACCTGAGGGCTACAGAGGTCGAATAACTTGCCCAAAGCCGCACAACCGGGAAGTGACAGCCTGGTCGCGGGGTGCGACCCGCCCCTCCTCGCGTCTCTGGTTTCAAGACTTCTTAGGCCACATCCTCCCTCAGGAAGCCTGGACAGTCCCCGTCCTGGCATCTCTGTCCTGCTCACTCCTGGCTCTTCTCAAACCAGCCGCCAGGGCCTGACCTCTCCTGTCTCTGAGTCCTGTGTCCCACCCACCACTCCTCCAGCTGCTCAAGCCACACTGTCCCTTTATGTCAAATTCCTTTATGTCAAATACTGCCTGTCCGTTTCAGCATCTGTTACATGACCTTTTTTGATCTATCTCCCTTTTACATTTGATTTCGTTTTCTCTTGGCTTCTTTTTGTCAACTAGAACCACACTGACGACTTTCCTCATCAGAGACTGTGGAGAACTTGCCTGCTGACAACCTCCATTGATATCTTTCTCTTCTCTGTATTACCAAATAGTCTGTCCAAAAAAAAAAAAAAATGTTTCAAGGGATTTCAACAGCCACTGGACATTTTCAAAGTAATCCCTTGTATGTATGACCGCTTCCTTCTTGACCTCAACTGAAGTGTCTGCCCTTCTGTGTCCATCAGACCCATCACTCCCTGCCCAGGTTACACGCATTCACTTGCTTCCTTGGGACTCCCGCTTCCACCCACTGGAATGTCAGTTTCATGACACCAGCTACTTGCCCTGTCCCCTGCAATGGCCCAAGGCTGCCGTGATGCCTGGTACAAGTTTATACACCCACTTATCACAGTAACCCCAATACACACCCCTTGATAACACATTGGGCAAGGAGGACTCTGAGCCCTCTTTCCCCCTGGTTTTATTCAAAAACAGGTGAAGGTGAGGAAGTGAAAACCTGGTGACCATTTGGGACTTGGTTTATCTGACACTCTCCTGGCCCGGCCTGGGGTCGGCATGCACAATTTCTGCATCAGACAGAGCAACTAGGCTCCAGGTTGAAGCCTGCCTGCACCACGAGCTCTGGGGTCTATTTCACCTTTCGGGCAGAGGCAGTGGCAGATTACCGCAGTGTCCCCCACATCTGCTAGTCTCCTATGCCACAGTCCTGGGGTCATCCTGAATGCCTCCCTCTTGCTGCCACTAGTCCCCACAGCCCATATGTAAACTCCCTTTCAAATACTCTTGCATATTTCCAGCCAGTCCTCATCATCACTCCTGGCCCCTCCCTGGAGTCCATCTAGAGATGCCCAGTCATTGTGCAAATCACCAGGTCAAGATCACCCAGCTCACCAAAGGGCCTGCCGAGCCCCGCTGCTCATAACCAGAGGAAGCACCTCAGCAGCCCCTCCAACCTGTTTCAATTCGTTTCCAGGAGGAATTCTAAAACCCACACTGGCTCTGATCTCCCCCTACTCAAAACCTTTCTGGGTCTCATTTGCCCTCTAGATAAAGCTCAAACTCCCTAGGAAGACTTGGAGGCCTTTTGTCACTGAGGTTCTGCCACCCTGTCACGTCCTTCCCCAGCAATCACATTACCCAGAACTAGGGAACCGTCTGCGGGTGCCCACCCGTCCTCTACATCTTAGCTGTAGACATTCTCTCTGTCTGGAACTCGCTCCCTGCATCTCCTCGATGACGATAACAACCAGAACATCAGATGAGGCCACCGGGACACGTTCCGATGATGATGGGAGCGTTCCAGCTGAGAGCTTTCCACTCTCGCTGACAGTAAGGAGACCTCAGAAAACAAGACTCTGAGGCTTACTTGCCCCGTCTGTAAAATGGTCACGCAGCCAGCAGATGGGGCTGGTCCTCCTTGCCCACAGCGGCAGCTCTAGCTCCCACACCTTGGCCAACGGTGGCACAGAGCCCCCATCCAAGCAAGTACAAGCCCTAAAGGCCTGGCGTGGGCGGAGCGCCCGGGCCTTGTGGGCGGGGCCTCTCCGTCTGACCCGCCCCCGCGCGCGCCGGCCTGACGCGAAAGGATGTTGATGTCATGACGCCCTGTTCCTCCAGGCGCTTCCCGGGCTCCGGCAGGTCACGTGAGCCACTTTTCGCGCGAAAACTGGTTGTTGCTGGAGTAGCGGAGAGAAACGCGGCGTGGCGATGGCGGTGAGCGCGCGTCTGGTCGTGTCCGACGGGCTGGGAGGTCGTGGGTGTGGGCGTGGGGTCCGTCCGGTGGTCCCCGGGGGCTGCACTCTGCACCGGCTCGGGGCACGGGTCCCCTGGCCTGCACAGCCTGGCCTGCGGGCGGCCGGGCGCGCGTTTCTAGCCCTCCGACTCTAGCTCAGCGCTCCCCCTGCCCCGGGCCGGTCCTGGTCGGTACTTCGCTTGAGGTTGGGCCCTTGTGCACTGGTTTTTAGCGTATTTCGCTTCTTTACTTCGCTCTTGTCCGGTCCGCAAAGCCAGCGAGCTTTGCCTGGTGGTACCTCCTCCGCCAACCACCCTAGGAGAGCGGGACTCCATGAGTGGAGACCTGCCCCTCCTACCACTGTAACTTACGCTCTCCGCACATGCTTTGGGGGCGCCCTCTGTGCGCCTGGCGCTCGTTGTACACAAGACAGGCAAGGCCCCGCAACTTCACGCATTTACTGTAATTGTTTTTGTTCCTGGTCATGTTCTTCTCTGTCCCTCCCCCCAGCACGTCCTGGGTGCTTAGGTCTGTGAGAATGCAAGCTTAAGGGGGAGGCGGAGATGACTAACGTAAATGAACAAATGACCTGTCCTCATTGATTTGTCACGGAGAAAACAGAGGGACTGGAGTGTTTGCGAAAGTGACATTCCAGCTGGGCCCCAGGAATTGAGAACCCCTTGGCTCAGAGGAGAGCATTCGCGGCAGAGGGACCCTGCAGTCAGTCTTAGGCTGGAAGAGGGCTTGGGGTGCTGGAGGACAGGCACACTGAGGATAGGAAGGGCCACCTTACGTTATGATAAAAAAGAAGCCGTGTCAGCCCTCACCTTAATCTCCTCTCGCAGGAATCCTCTGAGTCCTTCACCATAGCCTCCAGCCCTGCCTCTGCATTGAGGCGGCGGCGAAGCAACGATCCCCTGACCTCCAGCCCTGGCCGGAGCTCCCGGCGCACTGATGCCCTGACCTCCAGCCCTGGCCGAGACCTTCCACCCTTTGAGGATGAGTCCGAGGGGCTGCTCGGCACAGAGGGACCCCTGGACGAAGAGGAAGAGGATGGAGAGGAACTTATCGGAGATGGCATGGAGAGGTATTGCATGCAAAACCTTGCACTCCACAAGGTCTGGTGATCTTGTTCTGCATACTGGGGAAGCTGATAAGTTACAGCATCCTTGCCTGTGAGTGCATCTTGGTCCAGGGTTCGGTGGGAGACAGGTTGACAGAACCATGGCATAGCTCCTGTAAGTTGGTGTATCTAACCTAGACTACACCCTAAGGCCTGGTTAAACCCCAGCTCCATAAGATGTGCACCCCAGGGGATACAGAGGGCACCTTGATTTTGGATGTGGATGCACATGAGGAATGCCAGCTGGCAAAACAGGAAGTCAGCCACCTAGACTTGTCTGCAGTGTAAAGGAAACTGGGTGGGTGGATGGGTGAGATAATCTGATCAATCAAGATTCAGTTCTCTCCAACAAACATCTGTTGGCCTAACTGGTACCAGGCCCTGTGTTAGATGCTTTCACTTTCTAGTGAACATGCACTAAAGGTTAAAGGTTGCTGAGGCTTCGTGCTAATATCATGAATTTGGCTCTGCCAGTGAGTGAGGTTAGATTTCCATCCAGAAACAGGATTTGGAAAGTTGTCCGAGAGCCCAGGAGCCTGACGGAGGTGATTCTGTTGTACTTCTTTTTATTCTGACTCAGGAGTCCAAGCTTGTCTGTATGAGAGACCTGTACAGGACCCCCAGCAGTTCCCTGTTCCCCAGCAGGAGGCCCCTATGCCCTCTCTCTTCTGTCTCTACCATCCTTTGCTTCTCTTTTGCTCCAGAGAACCAGAAACTTCTTGATAGGGGTAGCTGAGGATTAGCTGGGCTCAACTAGACTTTGTTGTTATGACTTTAAGAAAACTAACTTTTCTGAGCTACAGTTTCTATAGTATAAGATCCCCCCTTTGTTGAACTACCCTTCAGTAAATACTCTTGAGTCTGCACAATCAGATTCTGAACATCCCCATCATCCCATCCACTATGTCTAGACATACTGCTAATCTGGTGGAGATACCGTTGAGCCTCTTCTGTTTCTGGTCTGAAGACTCTAGGCTGGGACTCTCGAGCCTTCTGGGGCAGGCCCAGTTCCCAGGTGGGGTACTAACAAGGTCCATCTGGTGTTCTCAGGGACTACCGTGCCATCCCAGAGCTGGACGCCTACGAGGCCGAGGGGCTGGCCCTAGACGACGAGGACATAGAGGAGCTGACGGCCAGCCAGAGGGAGGCGGCAGAGCGGGCCATGCGGCAGCGAGACCGGGAGGCTGGCCGGGGCCTGGGCCGGATGCGCCGTGGGCTCCTGTATGGTAGGTTCAGACGCTGCACCCCTGAGGTGCCTTCCTGGCTTCAGAGCCTTGGAAAGTTGGAAAGGAGTGCCAGGGTGAGTAGAAGGCCTTGAAGACTTCACTCGAGGGTGTCCCTTTACCCCCAGACAGCGACGAGGAGGACGAGGAGCGCCCCTCTCGGAAGCGCCGCCAGGTGGAGCGGGCCACGGAGGATGGTGAGGAGGACGAGGAGATGATTGAGAGCATTGAGAACCTGGAAGACCTCAAGGGTCACTCTGTGCGTGAGTGGGTGAGCATGGCAGGCCCTCGGCTGGAGATCCACCACCGGTTCAAGAACTTTCTGCGCACCCACGTGGACAGTCATGGCCACAACGTCTTCAAGGAGCGCATCAGCGACATGTGCAAAGGTGGGCTTCTGCGTGCTGGCTCTCCACATCTGCCCTGCAGACTCCCCTGCCCCCCAGAAGCTTGTTTGGGCCTTTTAAGGACATGTTACTAGAGACACGGAGCACGGAGTATTATGCCACTAACCCAGAGCCCAGCTGGAGCCAGAACCTGAAACCCATTTTAGACCAAGCATCAGTCCACCCCAGCAGACTGCAGGGACCATGTCTGGACCACAGGGGGTGTTTGGGGCAGGTTTTATGGAAAGATCTGGATTACCACTTTGATCAGAAAGTCGCAGAATGCTCAGTGTGACAGGAATTCTTTTCAAAGGAGGCGTGTAATCTCACTTGTCCACAGTCCCCTCCACTTCTTTTGTCATCTGTTTGACGCTATTTATTCATAGACCTCCCTCCTGGCCAGTTAGCGTTTTGAGTGCAGCTCTCCCATACTGGGCACGCTACACATACTATTTAATGCTCCAGTGACCTTGTACATGGTGACATCCTCATTTTACAGACTGGGAAGTTGAGGCTCAGGAGCTAAATAAAGCACAGTAGACTTAGAAGTGAGAGTTGGGCTTTCTGGCTTAAAGTAAGGGCTTGGGTAGTTGGCCTTCGCCTCCTTAGACCCCAGTGTGGTGCTTAGTCTCTCCTCCTTCCTCTAGAGAATCGAGAGAGCCTGGTGGTGAACTATGAAGACCTGGCAGCCAGGGAGCATGTCCTGGCTTACTTCCTCCCTGAAGCGCCAGCAGAACTGCTACAGATCTTTGACGAGGCTGCCCTGGAGGTTGTGCTGGCCATGTACCCCAAGTACGACCGCATTGCCAGCCATATCCACGTGCGCATCTCCCACCTGCCTCTGGTGGAGGAGCTGCGCTCACTGAGGTGAGCTGAAGAGAGTGGGGACTGAGGGCCCAGGTCCCCAGCGTCTTGTGGCTCAGACACTCTTCGGGAGGGCAGTCGTGTGGGCAGGCCGGCAGCTGGCCAAGGAGAGCCCTCACCCCGTGAGTTGTGGCTCGCACAGGGTGCAGTCTGATGGGTCTGCTGGTAACCAGGTCCCAGGTTGTTCAGAGGTCTGAACAGCACCTTCGTGGGCAGCCCTGACCGCTCCTGAGGGCGTGGGGCCGTAAGGAGGGCTCCAGGCCGCTGACATTCCCACTTGTCTCTGCAGGCAGCTGCACCTGAACCAGCTGATCCGCACCAGCGGGGTGGTGACCAGCTGCACCGGCGTCCTGCCCCAGCTCAGCATGGTCAAGTACAACTGTAACAAGTGCAGCTTCGTGCTGGGGCCCTTCTGTCAGTCCCAGAACCAGGAGGTGAAGCCGGGCTCCTGCCCTGAGTGCCAGTCAGCCGGCCCCTTCGAAGTCAACATGGAGGAGGTGAGCTCACCCAGCACCTGCTGTTGGCTGACGGTCTGTTGTGGGGGTTCCAGAGTACACAGGGTCCTACCAACCTCTTAGGCTGGTTGGGGAACCAGCACGGGCAGCCGTGGGAAGGAAGATGAAATCGTGGGTTGGCCACACCCTGGGTGAACCATAGCCATCTGGTCTACCTGTGTGGTTTGGCCTACATGTGATTTCAAGAATTTTAACTAATATTTCAAGTACATGCTTTTGTACTTGAATGACTTCATCGGTCAAGTGGGGATCTTCACATTACCTTTGATGGATGCCTACACTCTGCACCCTGCTTTGGGCTGCCACCTTTTCACTACTCTGCGCTTCTGAGAAATGCCCTAGCTGGCGTCACCTTACCAGAAGGGACGCATGGGAGATTACACTAGCGGCACCCTAAAACTGACTGGTCTGAAAGCTCAAGTATGCCTTGCCTAGCAGAGCAAGAGCGGCGAGGTTAGACTTCAGCTGAGCTCCTGCCTTCGCCCCATCTTCCTCCACCCTTCACAAAAGTGTCTCGCCCAGAAGCAGACTGGTAAGCTCTGCTTCTAAGGAATCAGACCATATTTAGTGTAGGACGGTAGCTGTAGCCAAAATTTCTGGAGGACTTGGCCAGGCACCAGCTGGTGGATGATGTTACTTGCTCTGTCACACCCACAAGGCAGATGCTACTGTTGACCCCATTTTGTCAGTGAGGTCACTGGCCCAAGTAGTGACCCAGAGGGGCCTCCCTGGAGGCGCAGCGGGTTGAGCGCCACACTGTGAAGCATCGTGACACAGTAGTGCGAGTTCGATCCCCAGCCAGGGAGGGGACCCACGTGGCACAGCAGACCTCTCCTGCCTCGCCCGCTGCTCCCCTCAGCAGTGTACTTTAGTTGATCTTCCTGTTCTGCTCCCCACTCTGTCTCTGGTGAAACCTCTCACCTCCTGCAACTCTAGCCTTATCCCAGCTCTTGTATGCACAAGTAAATAAATCTTTTTTTAAAAAAGAAGACGTGACCCAGAGGATTAGAACTCAGGCATTTTGGTCCAGAACATGTGCTTTTAGCTGCTATAGTAATGCCTTCTTCTCTGGACAACCAGAAAAATGACAGGTGAAGTTGTACGGCAAGACGCTTGTTGTGACATTTGACCGCAGAGGCCGCACTCGCTGCCCCCTGGGCACTGGTTAATGTGCAGGTGTGTGCGACTTGATTTAGGGCCACTGTGAGGTTGCATTGCAGGGTTAGCACCCCCATTCTGCAGAGGAAGATGCACTGGCTCAGAATCACACTAGGGCACGTGTGGCATCCAGAAGGTGGAGGCAGGAGTGAGGATGCGCCACCGACCGCTGGTCATAGTGGCTTGGGTCCATTTCCTAGTCGATGATGTCATGCTCCCCACTCCCTCACGGCCTGTGGTCGAGGTCAGGTGACACTGATCAGCGCTTGGAGGACTGCAGCGCCTGCTGTAGGGAGGGGCTCCTGTGACTGTCTGTCTGTCCCACACAGACCGTCTATCAGAACTACCAGCGCATCCGCATTCAGGAGAGTCCCGGCAAAGTGGCGGCCGGCCGGCTGCCCCGCTCCAAGGACGCTATCCTCCTTGCTGACCTGGTGGACAGCTGCAAGCCGGGAGATGAGATCGTAAGTGGCCAGGAGGGAGCCCAGTTGCCAGAGAAATTAAATTAGCAGGAACATTTGTGGTGGGAGAAGGTCATTGGTAGCCAGGGAGTCGGCTGAGCTCTGTTCTGGAGTCCCTGGATGAAGAGCTTGGCCTCATGGTGGACTGGCCGGTTGGATGTTGGGTTTAGGAATGATTGCACTTTCACTTTTGAAGAGCTACTTGTCTTGGTGTCTGTAGGGACTGAGGTGGAGGGAACTGGATGCAGCCAGCGTTGAGGGGGGCCTAGCTCCCACCTCTAGCCCAGGTTGGCCCTGCTCACCTGTTGGTCCCTCCCTCCCCAGGAGCTAACTGGCATCTACCACAACAACTACGATGGCTCCCTCAACACCACCAATGGCTTCCCTGTTTTTGCCACCATCATCTTGGCCAACCACGTGGCCAAGAAGGACAATAAGGTCGCAGTGGGGGAGCTGACCGATGAGGACGTGAAGATGATCATCAGCCTCTCCAAGGACCAGCAGATCGGAGAGAAGGCAGGTGGAATTCAGGCAGGGCTATGAGCTCTGACACGGCTGTGGGTTTGCTGGGGGTGCCGTGGGTACTGTGGCCTGTGACCTGGATCTTGGGGTGTCCCTCTGCATTCAGCCTTGACTCCCTGCTCTTGGAAACTCGGCTCCCTTATTTTCATTCCCAGCACTGGCTCAGTAAACTTAACTTGAGGGGGAGGCCTGTGATGCTGGGAGAGCAGAGACGTGGCACGGAGATCCACCTCTCTGAAGGCTGAGTGTGTGTGTCGTTGGTGCCCCCCAACTCCACCTGGTAAGAGGGAGTTGTGAGAATTGGGTGAATTCACTGGCTGAAGGGCTCCTGCCAGCACTCATTTCTCTAGAACAAATAGAATGCCAAGTTTCTATTCATAAAGGTGCTCTGCTCTTTCTACCGCTCAGGCACCCCTGCTCTGAGTCACTGAGTGCTCTTCTCAAGCTCACGATTCCTCCTTCCTCCACCACCTTCTGTCTGCTCTTTAATGCAGGGAAGGGGGGTCTGGCTCCTCTGCCCTGCTCTTCCTAAAGAGCCCTAACTGGGATGGGATCAGTCTGCTGTCTCTGGCCGGCTTGTTTAGTGAACGGGAGCCCAGCCTTCCTGGTGCGTAACTGTGTGGGTGGGGCCTGATCGGAGCGCTCACTCTCACGGTCACCTCTGTCTGGGCCGCCTTGTTCAGTCTACGGCGATTGGGGATATCCGAAGGCAGGTGTTTCTCAGCCTCGGGAGGATAAGCGCTTTCCTTTCCCCAGTACACGCTCGGACTGTGACTGCCTTCTGGCACCACGTTCTGGGATCTTGGTGAGCAGGCCAGGCATGGTTCTTGCCTCCAGGGTTCCTGATAATAAGTGAGAAAACAAAGAAGCAGATGTTTTTGTGAAACCAGTAATGAAAAGGAAGCTATGACCATGGTTCGTTGCCTCCCCCTCTTCTCTCACCACCCCTAGGGAAAAAACAGTGCTAACATGACGGATGCATTTATAGTTCAACAGTGTCTGAGCTCACGTCCAGAGCAGCTGGGTTGCCCGCATCCTGTTCACACATCAGCTCATCTCCGTCCTCTCATGTGCTGAAGGAGCAGGGTGTGCTTCGAGAATACTCTTAGCCTGCACCGTCTTTCCCTTTGCTGCCATTTTCAGCCACTGGTCTCCCACTTTGTTGACTGAGGAGCCCGGGGGACCTGTAGTAGATAAAACATGCCTGGATTTTATGCCCCTGGCCTGGGCATTGACCACCCTGCTGTGCCTTCTGCCTGCTGCTTTGTCTGCCTGAGAGCCTCCTTCCCTTGCTGTCTAGCTGATTTCCGCCTCTCGGGCTGCAGCTCCAGACAGACCTGTGTTGAACTCGTGGTGCTGGCTGCTCGCTGTCACTTACTGCTCTGTGACTGAGATGACTCAGGGCTGGAGAGGACGATGCCAAGGTCCTGGCATCTCTGCGCCTGAGGCCTTTCTGGGCTCTGCAGGGAAGTGAGGCAGGAAGACAGCAGGGAAGCTTGGTCTAGACCTGTCCAAGACGAGGCCTTGTCCTTCAGTGTACTGTACGAGCGGATATTTTTACCAGTGACTTGAATAGCAGTGTGGCAAGCACTCAGAAATTTGGGGGACAAAGTGAAGGAATGGCCAGCAAGATCCAAAACTGATCAGGGTCACGTAAACTATGTGATCAGAAGTTTGCAAACGGGTGGCCCATGGCCTCCTCCAGCCAACTGACAGGTTTGGGTCTGCTGGTTCATGGCTCCGGTTTTTTGGTTTTTTCCTTTATGAACGTGTAGCATCCTTCAGAAATAGGAGGTTTCACAGAGCCTGGGTGCCCAGGCTTGTCCTCGCAGGGATGCGTCTGCTCCCCTCTCACACCGGGTGCACCCTCCTGTGCCCCGTCCAGCGTCTGCCCTGCTCCATGCAGCCTGATGAGGTCGTTTGTGACATCGTGCTTCTCATGGGTGCCAGCCACCGGGTGGGCTAAGTACTCAAATGGGCGAGGAGCAGAACCGGGCGGTCTGCACCCAGACTTCCTCGGCTTGGATTCTGGTCTGGTCCTTCGTGTGAGCAGACGGGAGTCAGGAAAGAAGTGCCGGTGGCGTGTCAGGGTTCGCAGGCGAGCGCGGGGGCTGTTACTCTTACAGGTGGTTCAGAAGTGAGAGTATGCACGAGAAACGTGCTGGAGGGTGGCAAGGAGTGTGGAGAACCAGTTGGTAGGAGGAAAACAGCTTCTGCGCCTGGCTCGCCAGCGCTTCTGTGTACTGTCTCTGCTCATGGTGGCTGTGCAGGGGTGTTCGTTGCCACTTAGGGGTGGCGGTCTGAGGGCGGGGGGGGGCGGTGCCTGCAGAGATTTTAGAGTATGGGCTTTGGCTTACGAGGGCTAAATAAAACACCTCAGGTGTTTTCAGTTTGGGTGCCTTGTGTTCCCTGGCAGGTCTGGGGCGGATCTTACCCCACTAAGCAGCCATTAAGTTGACCTGTTACTGTCACAGTCACTGGATCAGTGCTGGGGTACAGTGTGGGCATTAACATGGGACCCCCTTGCCCTCCTGTCCTGCAGGAGAGCACCCTGGATAGGGGTTGCTTTGCAGGGGAGAAACTAGTGGGGGCGCCTGCTGCTTTGGTCCTGGAGGGAGACATTACCTCATCCTGCCAGGGTGTTTGCTGTAAAAATAGCCCTGAGAAATCATCTGGGTAAAGAGAATTCAGGGGCTGGCAGTCTTGGCAGGCCCTCAAGATGTATGGGCAGCTTGGCCAGCCACAGAGCCTCTTTCCCAGCACAGATGCGGGTTTAATGAAAGGATCATTTTATAAACCGACCGCTTAGGATCTGCTGGGCACTGTCCAGGTAATTTTCACATAATGACAACACCCCTATAAGAGATGTTGTGTGCCTGTGTAATCAATGAGTAAACTGAGGCACAGGGGCTTAACCAAGTTCCCATGGCCATGTCACTGTGTTGGCTACTTCCCCTAGGCCGTCGGGCTCCCTTTCCAGCACTGCGGTTTGGGGGGACGCACTTGTGGTGGAATGGGTTATTGCAGACTCCGTGAGGGCGCTCCTTAATGGAGTCAACTTAATGGCTGCTTAGTGGGGTAAGATCAGCCCCAGACCTGCCAGGGAACGCAAGGCACCCAAACTGAAAAACACTTGAGGTGTTTTATTTAACCCTCGTAAGCCAAAGCCCATACAAGGCCCGGCCCACGCTTTAAGAGTTCCTATTACAGAAAATTGTAAACATAGGTGAGGAATGAGTAGTGGCTCTCTGTATCTGTCATCCAGCTCGTTTCAGCTCCTGTATCTCCATCTCGACCCCTTTCAGCTATTTTGAAGCAAATTCTTGACACAGCACTTTATAACTGCGCCTGAGTGTTTTGCTGGACTGAACCTCACCACGAGTAATTAGCCACCCCTTAACGTCACATACTTGGTTGGTGTACCCATTTCCCCGGTTACCTTACTTTCTTTTTTAAAAACCACTTCTTTAGAGTCGGTATCCAAATAAGGTCCACATGCCGAGTGGCTGATCTGTCTCAAGAGCCTCGTAATCTTCGGGCCTTCTTTTCATCTCTTTCTCTTGAATTTTTTTGGTGGGAGAAATCAGGTCACTTGTCTCCCACAGTCGAGGTGTTGCTCATTGCGTCCTTGATGAACATATATTCCTCTGTCGCAGTTTCTATAAGTCAGCAATGAGAGCCAGAGGCTTGATCTGATCAGATAGAATTTACTTTACTTTTGGGCCTGGGCCATGGCAAGACAACTTGTGAGAGGTGAACTTCCTTCAGGTCCCCATCACGGATGCTGGTCTTTGAAGTCCGCAGCCCTCAACGATCCTGAGCTAACCCTTCCATTCAGTGGAGTTTGCAGTGTTGGCCTTCCCGTTCCGAGTCTTATTCTTTACTCACTGGCACTTCTATAAAAAGACACATCATTTACTCTTGGTATGTAGAGCCTCTAGAGAAAAGCAGGATGATAAAATGCTTGACTATTTCCCTTTATTCACCCGTTTTCAAAATAATAAGCAGTTCTCGTCCAGAGGTGACCAGTGAGTGTCACTGCAAGTAATGGACGTCAGCTTCGCTGAGGTTCCGGCACCACGGGCCCGTGAGGCAGGCAGGTTGCTCTTGGATGGCTCTCGTCCATACCTGGAATTGGCCATTTCTCTAAAAAGTCCTGCGGGTGTTAGTTCCTTTCCGTGGGAAGCAGCATTTTGGAACAAGACCACTGCAGCCATGCAGCTGGATTGCCTCTCCTGGGCTGTATACTGCAGTAAATTTTAGAGGCAGCAGAAGTGTGCATGTGGTGGGAACTGACCTCCGTTCCTACTTATTCCATAAAGTGACGGCAGGAAGGCGCTCTGGCAGGAAGCAGAGTAGCCGTGCTTGGGATAAACTCTGGGCCTCCCCAGCTCCAGTTCCAAGAATCGAATTTCTCCCATCTTCATGCTCCCAGGGGACAGAGGGAGCACCTCTTCCCTGGCTGGTGACAGGGGTGGGACAGCAAGCCTGGACTCTGGGCGGGGAGCTCCCTCCCTGACATCAGCATTGATTGTCTTACTTCTATGTCCCCAGCCCCCTGGTGTGACCTGTACGCGGGGGCAGTATGTGTACCCCTCTGCTTCTGTAGCCCTCCACGCAGAGGGCTGGGACATTGAGAATCGTAAAACCACACCTGTGTTGCAGGTAGAGGTGGAGCCCTCTCCAAACAGTAAGAGTTCTTTACTTCTTCAGCTTTGTCTTTAGATTTGCCTAGTCTCTCTCATATGCAGAGAAGTGGAGAACAGTTTCAGTGACTCCATTTGAAATGCTTCCCTGTGCACCCATCTCCTGGATGCGCCCTACTTTACAAATTGCCATAGCCCCCCAGGAGCCAGGCACTCATTCAGAGCTCACATACTCTGTAAATCAGATAGTGTTTTCTCTTTTCCATTTGAGGAGACAGGCTTCAGAAGCTCTCAGCCAGCATGAGGGGTGGTCCTGAGTTATTGTTAAGAGTCTGACCCTCTCAACACTCTCCTTGGCCTGCGTCTTGACTGCTTCCTGTTCTCAGTCTGCATGCGAGGACAGTCCTTACTGAGAAGACAAAACAAAGAGGTTGGACCAAGGCTTTATTAAGTTCCAAAGTTCTGTGATTCTCAGGAAGAGCCAGAACAGAGGGCAGAGCTCGATGTAGTCATAGCCGCATGGAGTAGGTGCGTTAGGGGTGGAGGTGGCTCCATTCCTTGAGACGGCACTGGGTGACCTGCTGTGTGTGCATGGCTGGCGGGGGGACCAGGACTCAAGAGTGGAAGTTCTTATTTACATTAGTGCGCTCCCTCCTTTTCTCTCAGATCTTTGCCAGTATTGCTCCTTCCATCTATGGTCACGAAGACATCAAGAGAGGCCTGGCGCTGGCTCTGTTCGGAGGGGAACCCAAAAACCCAGGTGAGCAGCGCCAGCTCGCCTGCCTCTCCTGCAGGGATTGCAGTGGGAGCTAGCATGCTGGTGCCGGACAAAGCAGGACCCTGTATTTAAAGCTGGGATGTCTGGCCACAGAGAGCCCATTCACAGATGGCTTGGTCACCACAGGGCGGGCGGATGCAGAGCAAGAATTCTGCCCCTTAACATTGTTTGTCCATGCTAACGGGGCATAGTTAAGTATTTATGTCATACTCTTCCCTCATAAAAAGTCACTGAAGGCTGAAGTCACAGTGACCGGCCTTTCTAATCCTCCCTGTGGGGCCCCGCTTCAGTAAGGGTGTCCACTGCCTGTCTGTCATCGCTCACATATTCGTGCACACTCAGACAGAAAATGGAGTCCCAGAGTGCACACGTTTCTGTTTACAAGCATCCTGCATGTGTGTTAAGTGACAGACCGTGTGCAGCTGGCTGCTGCTCCCTCCCAAGTGCGCCCGGCGGCCTGTTGTGGGAATGTGTCCGGAGCAGGGTCACTCTCGGCAGGGGCTGTGTAACGGTCCACACAGCACAGTGTACTTCATTGTTCCGGTAGGGGAGTGTGAGCCGGCCCACTTTTTTCATTTGCAAAGAACAGCTTCCTACTTTCTTAGTATACCTGTTTCTTTGAGTTCTGTTTGAAATTGCTGGTCCTAGAGAGAACATCCTTCGCTGTGTGTAATGAGCAGGCAGAGAGGTCAGGGGTCATTAGGCTTCCTGTTCCCTGCCCCTGCAGGCGGCAAGCACAAGGTTCGTGGAGACATCAACGTGCTCCTGTGTGGGGACCCGGGCACCGCCAAGTCCCAGTTCCTCAAGTATGTGGAGAAGGTGTCCAGCCGAGCCATCTTCACTACTGGGCAGGGGGCCTCCGCTGTGGGCCTCACTGCATATGTCCAGCGGCACCCCGTCAGCAGGGAGTGGACCCTGGAGGCTGGGGCCCTGGTTCTGGCTGACAGAGGGGTGTGTCTCATCGATGAATTTGACAAGGTAGGTCCTGGGCCTTGCAGGGGATAGGATGTGGGCTGTGTTGGCGTAGCCGTCAATGGAGCACTGGGGCCTCATCAAAGAGACAGCAGTGGGAGAGAGGCTGGAAGTGTGCATCTGAATCTCTTGCAGATGAACGACCAGGACAGAACCAGCATCCACGAGGCCATGGAGCAGCAGAGCATCTCCATCTCAAAGGCCGGCATCGTCACCTCCCTGCAGGCTCGCTGCACCGTCATTGCCGCAGCCAACCCTATAGGTAGAGCGGGCACCACCACCGGCCAGAGGGGGAAGGCTGGAGACCTGCCTCCAGGGTCAGAGTCCCCAGTGCCCTCTGATCTTGTCACGGATCTGAGGAGGGAGCCGAGACACAGAAAACGCTCTTCTCTGTGCTTCTTGCCAGAAGAGGAGAGCAAAAGTGGGGCTCCAGGTGTTTTTTGTTGAGCCACACTCTCAGAACCACTTTGGCTGTTCTCAGAGGACAGGAATTGAGAGCACTGTCCAGGCTGGGTAGATCGTTGTTGGTCCCACCAGCGGTGGTTAGAGAGGGTCCTGGCGCTCCAGCACGTCTTGTTCTTGGTGTTTCTTCTCGGGGGACAGTTCGGCTTTCCAGCTCAGGCCACCACAGGCCATTGCAGGGTGAAGCCCCAGAAAGCCTGAGTCTTGACGGAGAGGTACCTTTGTGTTAACAGGAGGCCGCTACGACCCTTCACTGACCTTCTCAGAAAATGTGGACCTCACAGAGCCCATCATTTCCCGCTTTGATGTCCTGTGTGTGGTGAGGGACACAGTGGACCCTGTCCAGGTACAGCCACAGGCCCTGGGGTGTAGTGCGAGGCTTGGCCATGGTGCCCGGGCACTGGCAAGGCGTGCTGCAGTGACCAGATTTGTCCTGGAGTTCTCTTTCCTTTGCCAGTCCCTCACCCAGCGTAACATCTGCCTCCCAGTCCTGTTGGGCGTGCCGCTGAGTCCGCTTCCCATGACTTCTCTGCTGCAGGTTGAGTCTCAGCGCCTCTCGTTCTGACCCAAAGTGCTGCTGTGTCATTGGGTCTCCTTGCCCATCCTCATGCTCGCTTGTCCTTCTGCAGTTAGAAGCCAGCCCATCTTCTAAAAACCTAAATCACATCGTGCCCCTCCTTAAAACTTGCTTGCAGCTTCCTCCTGTTCCAGCATAAACTCCACCATCCTGCCTAGGGCAGCCACCCTCGGGGTGGGTTCTGGTCTCATCTCCTCTACTCTTCATATCGTCCCCGAGGTGCCAGGCCTCTGGCTGTAAGCCTGCTTCTTTACTCTTCCTGGAAGGCTCTTCTAGATCATTGGGTGAGGGAGGCACTGTGGCATCTTGGCTGGAGGAGTCTCCAGGGGCCTTGAGCCGTTGCCCTATTTTCCCTTTATAGCACCTGTGATTCTTTTGTATTTAATTTTAAAAAGTGTTGTCTCCTGTCCCCTCACTAGGAGGTGAACTGCACCAGCGCTGAGCCGTGTGTGCTGGCAGCAGGAGCTGTCCCACACGCAGAGGTGCAGGGTACCTGTTACTGAGAGGACTTTGTTCCCAGCACGTAACAGCTAACACTGACTTCAAGCCAGGCCACAAGACTCACCCAGTGACCTGTTCTCTCCCGTCTGTCTTAGGATGAGATGCTGGCTCGTTTTGTGGTTGGCAGCCATGTCAGACACCACCCCAACAACAGGGAAGAGGGGCTGGGCAGCGGCGATGCCCTGGTGCCGGCCCTGCCCAACACATACGGCGTGGAGCCCCTGCCACAGGAGGTCCTGAAGAAGTACATCATCTACGCCAAGGAGAAGGTCCACCCGAAGCTCAACCAGATGGACCAGGACAAAGTGGCCAAGATGTATAGCGACCTGAGGAAAGAGTCCCTGGTGAGGGTCGGGTACAGGCGGGGAAGCTCACAGCAGCGGAGGTTAATCCAAACGGTGGTGGAGCTGGGAGGCCTTTTGAAAATGGTGCTTACGTACCTTAGCCACGCGACTTAAATGTGTGTGCTCTTGGCTTTCTGGGGAGGACCTGCGTCTTCTGATGACTGGCCACCAATTGATTAAACCACGTGATGACCTGACATAAGTCATCACCCAGGTGAACGCATGGTCTGTACTTGTTTCAGTTTTGGTTTTCTCATAAAGAACCAAAAACTTAAAGGCGGCTTGTAAACAGCTGGAACACAGCATTCTTATAGATTGGACTGTTTTGCCCACTGTTAGCCTAGACCACCACTTTTATCTTTTTTTTTTAACTTTCTGACTTGATCAGGTCGTTTCACAACATTTTAGTTTTCATAGAAACCAGCTGCAGCTTTATTTCACACTTCTGTGGCACTGGAACCTGCAACACTTGTACCTGACAGTGACGAGTGCAGCTGCTGCAGAGCTCGTGGACTGCGAGCTGGTGGGGCAGAGAGCGGCCTCCTAGGTCTGCGGGCTTCCAGCAGGAGCCCGAGTGCACACTCCCCCGGCGGCTCAGGCAGGCCCATCCCTGCAGGACTGGTAGACAGGCTTCTGGGCCACTGGCGGGGGCTGCATCTCCATTTCCCTGCCTCTGGCCTATCTGAAAAGATCTGACACCATCTGCCTCTCCAGGCCACAGGCAGCATCCCCATCACAGTGCGGCACATCGAGTCCATGATCCGCATGGCAGAGGCCCATGCGCGCATCCACCTGCGGGACTACGTGATCGAGGATGACGTCAACATGGCCATCCGGGTGATGCTGGAGAGCTTCATTGACACACAGAAGTTCAGTGTCATGCGTAGCATGCGGAAGGTGGGTGGAGCTGAGGCCAGGCAGCCCTTGCAGCAATCTGAAGCACCGCTCTCCCCTGGCTGCAGCGTGTCCCTGAGCTGGCTGCTCTGGCAGGTGGCGAAGGGAGCGGGCAGGAGGGGCACTGGTGTTCCGCAGTCACTTTGAGGATCCTGCTTGGGAGCCATGTGGACTGACTTTGGTTTTTCTGCCCTGCAGACCTTTGCCCGCTACCTTTCATTCCGGCGTGATAACAACGAGCTGTTGCTCTTCATACTGAAGCAGCTAGTGGCAGAGCAGGTGACGTACCAACGGAACCGCTTTGGGGCCCAGCAGGACACAATTGAAGTGCCTGAGAAGGACCTGGTGGACAAGGTATGGAGTCGGAGAGCAAAATGGGGCTTGCTACCTGGGGCTCCCTCACTCACCTCTGGGCGGAAAAGTCCTTTCTCCGTCATTAATTGGGCAAGTCTGGAGTGACGGCCATTTATTGAGTGAGTGTTTTGCGCTAAACACCTTTCTGTGCTCTTAGAACAATCTTGACAGCAGGCAAAGGAGGGAGGTTCTGTTCTGCCCACCCCTCAGAGGGCAATCAGGTAGTCTGTCCAAGTTCATAGGTGGCCGGAACTGGTGGAGCTAATATTTCCAGCTCTGTGTCCAGACCCAGACCCTGATTTGGGCTGCTGCCCCTGCTCCCACACCACAGAAGATAGCCCCCCCTGCCTGTGATGGGCAGGCAGACTTTAGACTCGCACTAGAACCTTCGACTCTTCACGGCTCACGTGACCTTCTTTCAGGCTCGTCAGATCAATATCCACAACCTCTCCGCCTTCTACGACAGCGAGCTCTTTAGGATGAACAAGTTCAGCCACGACCTGAAGCGGAAAACGATCCTGCAGCAGTTCTGAGCACCCACAGCTGCTCTCCTTCTGGCCGGGACCCAGGGATGCTCACTGTGCTCGGCCAGGAGACCAGACCCCAAGCACCTGGGTGTGGTGGGGCCTGGCTGCTGTGGACTGCCTGGCTCGCCCACGCTTCCTGGGCTCAGGCTTGGACTGAGAATGATGGTATTTATTTCTTTGGCTTCTCTTTAGGGTGACTTTGCCAGCATTTTTTTGTACTTTTTTTATAGAGTATACTTTGCAGCAGCCCACCACCTGCCCATAGGAGGTTTGTTTCCACTCAGTGCCTTGGATGGGAGTCGTTTGTGTTCTGGAACCTGCTGTCTGTTGGGGGGCTGAATGGATTCAGGGTGTTAGGAGAACTGCTGCCCTCTTGCTATAAGTTCCAGGTCCTGGTTGCTTCTGCCACTTTTGCCAGAGAGCAAGTTCAAGGTAGCGGCAGGGTTTTTCTGAACTCTGCCCTGAGGTTTCCCTAGGCTTCTGTGGGCAGAGTGAGCACAAGCCCTCCACCCTCTGGAGCGGTAGGCCTGGCTGGCTTCCACCTGCAGGGACGTAGGTGGGGAGGGTTGACATGGTAGGGAGGACTGTCCCCTAGCCAGGAGCTACCCCCCACCATCACCCGCATACCTTCTCCTGCCTATTTCCCTATTCTCCATTTGTACATTTAGTTTTTGTTCTGTGGTTTTAACTTTTAATAAAATTGAATAAAATCTAAATACTGGTATTCATTGGTCTCAGTGTTGTCTTGATGTTATAACAGTTAGTTCTCCAGGGCTTCCCTGGGGGCCTGCTCCCTGTTCCACCTTTGGTTTTCTGTAGGAAGTGAATCAGGGTGGGAGTGCTATTTCTGCTGAAGTGGAGAAAGCCAAATAGGCTTTTGCTCTTGAATTCAGTTGGCTTCCACCTGATCAACTGCCCCAGGGATGGATGGACAACTGTAATTCTTAGTGTTTTTTACCTGAGATCTAGTAGAAATGTCTCACTGCATCTTCTCTTGTCCAGGGTTTCCTTCTGGAACCTTCCAATGATTTTTTCATGTGGAAGCTCTGCGGATGCTTGAAATCAGTAATTCTGATTCTCGTTTAACTTTCTTCCACAAATCCTTGTGAGCCTGAAAAACTGCAGGCCCTCACAGAAGAATCACATGTCATCTCCTGTTGGGGAGAGAGGGAGAGTTAGACACCAGCCTAGGAAAAGAGCTATGAGGACAATCCTATTACACAGCTGAGTTGGGAGTGGCCTCAATGAGGGAGGGACCTTGTGAAGGTGAGCTCTTTACAAAGAGTGGTAAGGAACCAGCTGCAAAGAAAGTGAGTGTGGGCGAAGCAGAAAACCAGATCAAGGGTTGAGGGCAGAGACAGGTGGAAGGCAGGCAGACTTGCAGGGGGCAGGCTAGAAGACTGTTCTACATCCAACACTTCTGATGCCAGCCTTGAGGACCTGGCACACCAGACCTCCAGTTCTCTACAGTCATCGCCTGGATTCATTTAACTGCCTGGAGTTAGCACAGACCTGCATGTTATGAGCTCAGTCCCACAAGTCTGTCCCCCGCTTCAGGTCCCAGTCACAAGTAGTGGGTCTTTCACCTTAGCTATAAATCAGAGGTTCCCATGACCTCATTTGGTAACTTGCCAACTGCCTCAGAACCCAGGGCAACATCTTACTTGCTGTACTATTCCTGCTTATTACGGCTGTCATATGGAAGGACACAGAGGAGCAGCCAGCTGCAGGAGTGCATTCAGGGAGCCCCAGCACAGGGGCTGCTGTCCCTGTGGAGTAGGGTGTGTGCTTGTCTTCTAGCTGGAAGCTCCCTGGACTCCTCAGGGTTTTATGGAAGCTTCAGTGCACAAACATGATGATGAAATCATTCTTCATTAGTAATTGACTCATCTTCTGGTCTCTTCTCCCTAGAGTTCAGGGAGAGGGACTGAAATCCCCCAGCCTTCTAATCTTTCAGTTTGGCTCTCCTCTAAAGCATCTTTAGAGGCTTTCCAAAATTCACCTCTTTAACTGCAGTATTTGAAAGGGGCTTGTTCTAACTAACAAAAGACACTCCTTGTACTTTTAGTGCTGAGCTGCTTCAGTTAGTAATGACCCAAATACACCACAAAAGGTCCTCCTGTGCGCTTAGCACTTTGGAAATTACAAGGGTTTTAGGAGCTCTGGCCAGGAGCCAGGAACAAAGACCAAATGTATATTTAAGATGTCACAATACCACACAGGTATAACAAGGCCTTTAGTCTAGGGCAGTACAGAACTTGAGGCTCTAAGCAGGAGAGTAAATGGTTCAGCGTATTTTACAAGGAGATCCTTGCCACTGTAAAACTGCACTGAAAGAACAGAAGGCTATCATGTAATCTAGACTTGCCAGTGGTTGGCACAGGGGGATGGCAGAAAGCAGGCACATTTGAGATGCATTCTGCAGATTGCAGACAAAATTTAGTGATGAGGAAGAAGTGGGAGTGGGAGAAAAGGAAGTATGGGTAATGACCAGGTTTCTGGCTTGTGAAATAGGCTGAGGTTTAGCAGGAAGCAGGAGCTTCATTTTAGACATGCACATAGGCATGTGAACTCTGCAGATCGAAGTGTGGAGTGCTGAGCAGTGGCTTGGGTATGAGCTGCAATCATCTGTCAGCTGTCCCGGTGGAGCTGGGTAGTCACAGGACAGCCTGCACAGAGAAATGATCGCTGGGAGAGACCCGAGTGCACATCATTTGAACCAGCAAAGGACATTCAGAAGTGGGTACAGGGTGGGAGGGAAACTAGGGGAAGAGGGTATTTATGGAAGTCAGAAGAAAAAAAATCTAAGAAGATTGAGGTCAACTGGGTCCAGTGTAGCTAAAAGATCAGATAAAATGACAAACCTGTCCATTGTACCATGTTTCATAAAATGCCATCTATTATCAGAATCACCATTACTTTATGTGCTACGAAGGAAAAATGCTAACGTTTAGAATGATTAGATGCCATCAACCATAAGACATACCTGTTTAAAGATGCTGGAAAATTGTCTTAAATGGGCATTTTAAGTTGAAGTACATTATTTGTGGAAATGCGCTTAGCAGTTTCAATGCAGTGAGTTGAATTAAGGAAATACAGTGAGTTGAATAAGGAAGCAGAAACTTTGAGAAGTTTAACTCTGAAGGTAAGATGTAAAATGGGACAGAGAGCAAAGTATACATATGTATAGATGAAGGAAAGGCTTGTCCTTTGGTATTTATTTATTTTAGGATTGGATAAGTAAAGGTTTTAATCACATAATTATGCGAGAGTTTACTAATGGATAATATGAAAGAAAAACTAAATAAAAAAAATAAGATGTCAAAGAATGTGATCTCATCTATGTAAACGTTTTAAATACACTAGTAGTACATATTGCTCATTGGTATGTATATGTGTATAAGTATGCTAAAAATAATATAAAATGTATGCATGTGTAGTCTTGGGCTGTTTAAGTGACAGATTTATTGAAATACAATTTACACACCATATGATTTTAAATGTATAATTTGATGGCTTTAGCATACTTGGAGTTGTGTGACCATTACCACAATCAATTTTAGAACATTTTCATCACGCCTTGCCCCCCAAAACAAAGCTCTACTCCCACTGGCAGATCTCCTACTTTCATCCGAACCCCCAGACTCCCAGTCCTGGGCGCCCACAAGTCTATCTGCTGTCTCCATGGATCTGCCTGTTCTGGACATTTCACCTAAATGTTGAGCTTTTGGTACCATTTCAGAAACTGCTGCCTAACTCAAGGTCATGAAAATAGACTTTGATGTTTTCTTCTATTAGTTTTATGTTTTAGCTCTTTCATTTAAGTCTTTGAGCCATTTGGGGTGACTTTTTGTATATGGTGTGAGGAAAGATACAGCTTGATGCTTTTATATGTAGAAATCCAGTTGTCCCAGTATCAATTATTGAAGATTCTATTCTCTCTCCACTGAATTGCCGTGGCAAATGAATTCACCCTAAGCGTGAGGGTTTATTTCTGACCTCGCAATATTATTCCAAGTATATGTCTGTCCTGTGCCATTGTCAATTTTATTGTTCTCAAGATTATTTCAACTCTTCTAGATTCCTTGAATTTTAATATGAAGTTCAGAATCACCTTGTCAGCTTCTGTAAAGCAGCCAGCAGGAATTTTGATGGGGGTTGCATTGAATCTGCAGATCAATTTTGGGACTGTCATTTTAACAAATTTGAATTTTTGACCCATGAATATAGAATGTCTTTCCATTTATTTAGCTCCTCTTTAGTGTCATTCAACAATGTTTGTAGTTTTCAAAGTAAGTTTTGTACATATTTCACTTGATTTATTCCCAAGTATTTTATACTGCTTGATGGTATAAATTGAATTTTCTTAAATTGCAATTTGTTAAGTTTTTTATTACTGTCATGAAAACTTATAATGAACTCAGTAACTCAAAATGCCACAAATTTATTATCTTCGTTTTGAAGGTCAAAGCTCTGACATGGTTCTTACTGGATTGAAGTCAAGGTGTCAGCAGGACTGTGTTCCTTCTGCAGGCTCTAGGGGACAATTCATTTCTTTGCCTTTCCAGCTTCTAGAGGCTGCCTGTATTCCATTGTTCGTGGTCCCTTCTAGTTTCAAAGCCAGCTTTCCATCACTAGGAGCTCTGCTTCCCTCATCACATCTTTCTTGGATTTCGACCCTTCTTCCTGTTTTCAGGAGAAAGGTCCCTGCGCTCACACTGGGTTCACTTGGATGATCCAGAATACTCTCCCATGTCAAGATTACAAGAGTATCTACAAAGCCCCTTTGCCAGATAAGAGGACACATTCACAGGTTCTGGAGATTACGACAGAGTCCTTGTTCTGCCTACCATGAAAGGTCATAGAAATAATTTGATTTTTGTACATTGTTCTTGTATTCTACAACCCTGCCAAACACATCTGTTTATTAGTTCTAATAGTATTTTAGTGGATGAATCTTTAGGATTTTCCATATACAAGTTTATGACCGCTACAAATAGATATAGTTTTGCTTCTTCCTTTTCAATCTAGAGATCTTTTATTTCATTTTCTTGCTTATTTGGCTAGATTCTCTAGTAAAATACTAATAAATGTGGAAAGGGTAGAAATTCTTATTCCTTATCTTAAGGGGGAGGTATTCACCCTTTTACTAATAAAAGTGATATTACCTAGAGGTTTTTGGAGAGGCCCATTATCAAATCAAAGGCGTTTCCTAGTTTCTTGAGTAAAATCATGAAGGGGTGCTGGATTGATTTTCAGATATTAAAAATTAACCTTACATTTCTAGGATAAATAGCCTTTGGTTATGGTATAAAATTCATCTTATACGTTACTGGGTTTGGTTTGCTAGTATTTTATTAAGCATCTTTGTATGAAAGTAACAAGAGGTATTAATCTGTAGTGTTTTATCTTTCCCTTTGTAATATCTGTGTTTGGTTTTGGTGTCAGAATAATACTGGCCTCAAATAACGAGTTGGGGAGTGTTCTCTGCTCTTCTATTTTTGGGGGGAAGAGTGTGAAGTATTGATTTGTCTTTAAATGCTTGGTATTCATTTTTATAAAGCTGTATATCTCAATTATTTCCTTTATACTTTTTGTATTTGGCTAATAAGGTTCCTATATTACTCCTATTATTTAAAGCAGTTTCCTCAAATTATTATATTTAGCCCTTCAATCAAACTGATACAATGATACTATGTTTATATTTTCAAATATATTTGACACATTATTTATTAAACATCCATTCCCCACTAGTTTGAAAATCTCTTTATCAAAAATTTCCATATGGCCAGGGTTCTGATCTGTTTTATTTGTTGATTTAAGCATCTACTCCAGATCCAATAGCATACTATTGAAATTTCTATATTTTAATATTGTTTGATGAAAATCTTGGCCCTTCACTGTCTCTTGTAGATGAATTTTTAATCAGCTTGAAACATCCTATTAGGATTTTTTGTTGGCAAAGCATTGAATCTGAGAATTAACATCTTCACAATACCAAATCTTCCTACCTAAGGACAAGATACATTGTCTGCTTTATCCTGATATGTGAAATTGCAAAGTTTTCTTCATTTAGACCTTGTAATTTGGTTTATTCCAGACCTTTAATAGTTACTATGTATGGGATATTTTCACCTGCTATATAGAGACTATAATTATAAAACTGGTCATTGGTAATACATAGAAAATTTAGTAAAATTGATTTCTATATGTCATCTTGCATCTAGTAATCTTGCTGAACTCTCAATAGATTTTAATTAATCTGTTCATTGATCGGTTTGAATTTTCTAGGTAAATTTGCAAATAATTAACCTAACCAAATTTTCCCCAATAATTTTAACCCATTTCTTATATCAGGCCTTACTGCATTCTCTCTCACAGAATATTCAATATTTCTGGGGGAGATGAATATCCTCTTCTTTTTCCTCATTTAAATAAATGGACTGCTTCTAATGTCCCTTTATTAAGCATAATGGTCACCATGGGTTTCTGGGACATACATAACCCTTGATTTAATTAAAGAAGTTTCTTTCCATTCCTCGTTTGCTTCTAATGCTTTGTTCCCATTAGCAGAAGTAGATGCAGTTTTATTACGTGTTGTTTTGGGTTCATCGGCTGAGAAAGATTTTTCCTTTACTCTCTTAATGCAGAGAACAATGTGTTTCCGTCAGTCTGCCTGTTCTGCTCCCCACTCTGTCTGGTGAATCCTCTCACCTCCCATGACTCTGACCTGTACCCCAGCTCTTGTGTGCATAAATAAATAAATCTTTTTTTTTAAAGTTTATATATTAAAGGTTTGGTAAGAGTACACTCATTCCAGAGGAGTCTTTTTCTTTTTTTTTCAAAGATTATTTATGCATACAAGAACTGGCGCACAGGCTAGAGGCACAGGAGGCAAGATGATTCACCAGAGACAGAGTGGGGAGCAGAACAGGCAGATCGACTGAAGTACACTGCTGAGGGGAGCAGCGGGCGAGGCAGGAGAGGTCTGCTGTGCCATGTGGGTCCTCTCCCAAGCTGGGAATTGAACTCATGCTGCTGTGCCGTGGATGTTCCACAGAGGGGTGCTCAACCCACTGCACCACCAGGGAGGCCCTAATTCTCTTTTTCAATAACAAACCTTACCAGTAAGTACTACTGGGTTTTGTTGTTATTTTAATAATTGAAATTTATTGGGGTGTGTGTGTATGTGTGCACGCGGTTGAAGTGTCTAAATAGAATGCTTAGTTCATTTACATTTAATCAATATCCTTTTTTTTCCTAATGTACTTGCAGCTATAAAATTGCCTCTGTGTTGTAGGCCACATCCCATGGATTTTGATATGGAATGTTCTCACATTGTCATTAATTTCTAAATAGACTAAAATTTATCTTATGATTTACTCTTCAACCTAAGAGTTTTTTAGAAGGGCATACATTCTGGGCTGTGGTTTTCCTTGTCAATTTAATCTCATTTGTGATTTTATGTCTTTCAAGTGATTCCTTAAATTTTAGACCTGTCAATCGATCCCATCTTGTCTTCCAGTGTGTCTGGGTTTATTTATGTGCATGTGCCTTTCTTTTCATTTCTAGGAGTCAAAGGGAAGAGAAAGCAGGCATATGTAGTCAGCCTGCTGGCAGCGTCTCTCTCTCCCCAGTTTTTGTTGTTTTAAGGTGGGATCATGTTTGTGTCTAGAGGCTGATCCAGAAGAAAGACTGACACTGTCAGAAAAGATACCTGAGATGGAAGTCCTTAACAAAGAGAGAAATAATGCCATGATGAGCCTGGGTGGTGGGAACTGGACTGTGATAAAGGAGGGGCATTTCCCTCACAGCAACAGAGGAAAGGACAGAGCAGATGGGTCCCCAAGCAATTTCTCTTTTCAAAGTCAGACACTCGACTTTTAATTGTCTTTCAATCTTCCTGGATTTCTCCTCTATTATTTAATCCTTCCCCAAAAGAAAAAAGTTATAAAAACATGATGTTGATGAAGTTCAAGCAGTTCAGAATAACAAGACCACTCATTCCCCTGTTCTGGGCATTGTACTCATTTCAAGCCCAAAATTACTTTACACTTTGTAGCGATTACTTATTTGAGGGTTTTTCATGAGAACTGTTGTAAGTTAGGTCTCTTCTAATTTATACTTTCATAGAGCACAGCACCGAAACCTACGTCAGCAGGACTCAATCCAGCCGTTCTTCAAGTCCTATTACTTTTATCTCTGGAATCTTCTCACACTGGATGTGATGATCTAGGTCAGACCTTTACCATGTGCCTTGGGGAGGCTACTGCGGTAATTTTGCTCATTCTTCCATCCCCACTGGCTGTTTTGCTCATTCTTCCATCTCTAGTCTTACTTCCGCTGCTTTCAGAATTGTCAAAGACTGAATCAGCAGTATTTTGATTTAAGGAGTGAACTTAAGGATGAAGTTCAAACTTCATCACACATTCAAGATCCTTAACACCAGGTCCTTAAGCATCTTTCTAGAACCCATAATGTCCATCCAGTAAAATAGAAGGTGGAGTTTAAATGAAATGGTGTAGCTCTGTGAATTTTTTTTAAGACTTATTTATTTATGCATACAAGCACTGGGGTACAGGCCAGAGGTGTGGGGGGGTGAGAGGATTCACCACAGAGAGCGGAGAGCAGAACAGGCAGATCAACGGAAGTACACTGCTGAGGGGAGCAGCGGGCGAGGCAGGAGAGGTCTGCTGCACCATGTGGGTCCCCACCCTGGCCAGCAGCAGGGATCGAACTTGTCCTGCAGTGGCTGCGGTTTGTTTAATAGTGTGTTGCTTAACCCACTGTGCCACCAGGGAGGCCCTAGCTCTGTGAATTAAATAAGAATTCCTCTACTGAAAAACTCCAATTTTACGTACTGCTTTTCATTATGTTCTTAGTCACTTTTTGTTTTTCACTTTCTTGTTTATAATACAAGGACTATGACTTGGTTCAGATTAAGCCAAAACTCATTAGCATAGGTAGTAAGCCAACTATTTTTCTCATCTTGTCTTCTGTCCCACTCCTGATCATGAAACTTGTCATCCCGCTAAAAGTGAAATGCCAGGTACTATCACCCGGCACTGTATTTGCTCGTGTTCTTTCCTTTGCTTGGGGCCTACTTACAGCCTGTCCCCCTCCACCCCAAGTCTTTCTCCTAAGTATTTGGTCCTAGTAAAATTCTCTGAGATCATCTACAGTGTCTAGTGATGTATCCTTGGAGAGAGGGCTGAGGACATCATTTGAAAAATCACATGCAATATTTTTTTTAAAAAAAGTATTTTCAGAATGGTCTATAAAGTGACGCTCCACAAAATTATCATTGGTTGAGATTTATGGCAGTAATTCCAGGGGAGTTGAGACTTTTCCCTTTTCTTAATCGAGGCAGATGTGTTCTCTAAGTCAGGAATACCAGTGGGGATTTTCCTGTGCCTGGAATATTCTCTCCCCAACCCAACCTCCTAACACCCAGACATCCTTCCAGGTGCCAGCCTTAAGAGTCATCTCTTCCACAGGCAAAGGTGAGGGTTCCCTTGTAAACTGTGTACTGGTACCTCACAGACCTCACTGTAACTGTGACCAACTCTCCACCAGCTGATTTCTTTGGGTCTGTCTCCTCTGGGAGGCCCCGGGTTGTGCCTGTTTTGTTCTCTGCCATAGCTCTTGCTGCATGAGTGAGCTTTAACCGGCAAAGGGTCAAAACACGTCACAAAAATTAGGAGACATTGTCCTAATCACCCCAAACCGTCAGAGGTGAGACCGCAACCGAGGTGAGAAGGGGTTCACCAACGGTCTGGGAGTCGCTCTGGAGGACTTCCTGGCTTAAATGGGATTCCGTGCTCCCTCCTGGCCCGGCGCCTCTGCCGGCTCCTTCTCTCCCGGAGCCTCCACGTTCGCCCGGTTCACGCGCCCCTGACACACCTTACCTGACCCCTCACCCTCCACGCACCAGCCGTCGTTCGCGGCCTTCTCCGATTGACTCGAGGTAAGTGGCCTCCTGGTCCTTGGGGGCACGCAGAATTGCTTCCCGCGGCTGGGTGGGCAGACGGGCGGGCGCGCCTCCTCGGCGGCTCCCCGGGTGGCGAAGCGCGAGTCCGCCGGCGCCCGCCGAGGCGCGAGGCGCGAGGTGCGACGACCAGGCTTCAGGTCGGGCTCAGCCGCGGGCCCGCCCCTCGAAGCCTCCGCGGCGTTGATTGGTCGATCGGGAGAGGGGGACCCGGCGGAGGGGCGTCCGCCCGCGCGCCCGCCTCCTCTCCGCGGGGGCGCGCCCGCGGCACGCGGCCAGGCGGGCCCGGGGGTGAGTGACGGCCGCGTGGGCCAATGGGGCGAGCGCGCGCCGCCGCCGCCGCCCGCGCGGCCCCTGACGCGGGCAGAGGCGCCGCGCCGCTGCGGCTGCGGGCGGCGACGGCTGCACCATGGGCCGGCTGCTGCGGGCCGCCCGGCTGCCGCCGCTGCTGCCGCGGCTGCTGCTGCTGCTGGCCGGGGGTGAGTGCGCGCTGGGTGGCGGCGGGCGGCGGGGCCGGGGCCGGGGCCGGGGCCGGCAGCGGTGGGGCGGCGGGCGCGGTGCTGGACAGCTCCCGAGCCGCCAACAAAGGGGCTGGCGCGCGAGGCGCGGGAGCGCGGTCTGGCTGGGCTGCTGCGCGGCCCGCGACACGCGCGCCCACGGGGCGTGGGGGGCGTGGGGCGACCCGAGTGCCTCGTGTGTGAGCGGCCCCGGCGGGTGAGTGCCACACACGCAGGAGCGGGCGCGGGAGGGGCGCAGCCTGCCCTCGATCCCCGGGCTCCGCGCGAGGGGCGGTGGGGGCGCAGGGGGAGCAGGGCCGACCCTGCTCGCCAGCTGCCCGCACGGCTGCCCGGGGCGGGGGGGGGATGGAGAGGCGGCCTTCCAAGGTCCCACGGGGCCACTATTGAGTGTGCAGCGGGGGTGTCTGCGGCTGCGAGAGGGAAACTGCCAAAGAGCTTCTACACACAGCTGCTGCGACAGTGGGGGGTGTGTTTACGTGTGCGGTGTAACTGGGCAGGAGGGGGTGTGTGTCACTGTGAATGTGTGTCCTAGACGGGGTCGGCAACTTTATTAAGAGCTGATTTTAAAAAAAGGTGTGAGAGTAACGGAAAGGTCTCCGTGACAGTGACACGGCTGGCTAGCTCCTGCACAGCTGACATGCAGGGGTTTGCATGAAGGACCCTCCGAAATACCCAAGGACGCAGGGGTATGTGGGCGATGACTGGTTGGGGGGCGGGGGAGCAGGTGTGGAATGGATACGCCTGTGAGAGAAAGAAACAGCCTGCAGAACAGCTCCCCGCTGGCAGACTCAGGATTTAGGTGTGTGCCTGGGGGATGGGCACAAGGTATGTGACAGTCTAGGAGACAGGCCACCAGCCCAAAATGGGGGTGGAGAGAAACGTGGTCTGCAAGGGTGTGTCAAATAAGTGACAGTTTCTCCACGTGGCTGATACAGAGGGGAGAGTTTACATGAGGATTTGTTCAGCTATGATTGATTGGTAATAGGTGTTGCTAGAGAGGTGTACTGGAATGAAGTGTGTGTGCATGTGTACCTGCCAGCGTGTAAGAGCCTTGAGTGAGTCTACTTCCAGTGGGCACTCCAGAGTCTAACATGCATGTGTGTGGAGGATCGTGCATGGGGCCACTGGCTACCAGCACTTCCCATGCAGGGAATCCATGGGTACCTTGCGTGCATTTGTATGTGAGTGGGGGGAGATTGGAAAGGGGTCTGTCCCCAAGGGAGGAGCCATCTTTGCTTGATGGTGGTAGTGAGATGGATCACTGCATTGGAGCCATGGTGATAGAATCCCAGGGAAAACAACTGGGAGGGGAGAGAGGCTGCTGGCTTCCAGGAAGGCTTGGTCCAAGAAAGGTGCATTTTATCTGCCATCAGTCCAGGGATGGCTAAGGGCCTGTGTGGTGTGCACAGAAAAAACCACCATTGGTGTTTATCTCAGACACTTACACACCCCTGCCTCCCTCCCTGCACACTTTCAACCCTCTTTGGGAGAAGGTGAGTCTCAACAGTTAAATATTGATTAGTCTGCTATCTCTTTGTGTGACAGCCACACCAGCACTGACCAGCAAAGTCTGCCAGGACCCATGCCCAGCTGTAGCTGCTGCTGCCTGTACGTGACAAGCCTCGGATTACTGTCGGCAGCTTTGCACCCATCTAGCTTCTCCCTCCTCCTCCCTCCTGTACACACTGGTCATAATGCAAGTTATTACCCTGTGCTTGGGCAGTGTGTGTGTTTAGCACTGTGCCTCTTTCTTACACATGTCAGTGTGGAGAGCCTACAAGGACTCGTGTGCATTGTCTTGCAGACAGACACACGGGAGTGTAAGTGTGCGAATGGTAGGTGACAGTGCCAGACAGTTTCTGTTGTAGCTGACACTCACGGGTGTGGGGGCCAAGTGACAGATGCTGCCGGGCAGCTCCTGTATTGGTGTCTGGCAGGGACTTAGGGAGATCTGGACTTCAAAGCTGCTGATTAGGGGAAGGGTGGGGGTGTAGCTGACGGTGCCAATCAGAAAAGGCTGTCTGGATCAGGAGCAGACTGCGGGAGGGACAAAACACGGGGGTTACTGGGACCTTGTTTTTCATTCCCAAGATATAAACTTGCTTCATTTGCCTTTTTTCCTGAGTATTTTGGGTTACATTTTCATTTCTTTGAGGCTCATCCCTGAGTCCTTTTCATGCACCTTCTTTTTCTAAATCCCCCCCCCCCCACTATTTCCAGTGATGTAGTAACAAAATTATAGATGCTAGAGGGGAAAAAATCAATCACAAGGAATGTAATTCTGAAATTTTAAATCAGGTGGGGTCTCAATTGAGACAGGTTAATTATTAAGTGCAAAAGTGATTGTACACAGTGGCTGGGCCTCAGCTACTATTTTGGTGGGCAAGTTTGAAAATAAGTAACCTCTCGTAATTGCCTAAATAATTACCCATTGCCAAGGCTTTTGAAAATATCAAGGTCTATATAAAGAAAAAATCATCATCATAGGGAAAAATAACTTCGAGAAAACGGAACTGCTTACCGGAGAAGGAATGAAAAACCAAGAGAATGCCAGATTCCTATTTCCATATCGCTTTTCAGAAGGTTTTGAAGACTGTCGGGAAAGGGAGAGGTGTGAGAGGGAGACTGCAGCTTACCCCCCTGCAGCTCAGAGAATGGGGGGCTCGCCCACCTCAGGGAAATGCAGTTGACCCCTGAAATGGCTGGACCTAAGTCCTCGGCTCAGAGAGCGTCTCTGACTGGTGGACCAGACGCCCTGTCGGGCTTGCCTCCAGAGGGCAGAGGCAGATTTCTGAAGATCCGAGCTGTTTGGGGAGTGGGACCAACGCCCCCAGCAATGACTTCTCTCCCACCAGCCCCGAGAGAAGATTCCAGGGTTTTGAAGAGGCAACCAACACACATTTGATCCTTTAGTGATTTTGTAGAAGATGGAATTCCAAGAATTCAGTTTGCCCTCTTCCAAAAAAGTAGGACCAGTGTCTCCTCAACATACCTGCTAGAGACTGGGGTGTATAATCAAGTTCCTTACCTCATGACCTTCTCAAAGATGGTCTGCTCTGGGAGCCTGGAGCATGGAACTTTTTATTTTTTAATTGTCACAAGTATTTCTCATCAGTTGACTTCTTTGCTACCTGAACTTTTCCCAGATCACTTTCTCATATTTGGTGCCCACAATGCTAAGCAATACTGTACCTGCAAAGTTGGGCTGTTCTATCAGCTGGTGTTTTATATAAAATTTGGGTTCCATTTTGCAAATAATGGTCATTTCTCTTAGGGCAGAAGCTGTCTTGTGTTTCTCTTGCATCTCCAGGGAGGGCCTGGCACAATACATGACACAGAATAGAAGCTCAGGGTGGCTATTTTCTGTGCAGTTGAAAATCTAATGCAGGGGCCTCCCTGGTGGCGCAAGGGGTTAAGCACCGCACTAGGAAGCTATCAGCATCCACTACAGCATGAGTTCGATCCCTGGCCAGGGAGGTGGCCAACACAGCGCAGCAGACCTCTCCTGCCTCGCCCACTGCTCCCCTCGGCAGTGTATTTCAGTCAGTGTATCTGTTCTGTTCCCCACTCTGTCTGTGGTGAATCCTTTCACCGCCCTGGACTCTGGCCTGTACCCCAGCTCTTGTGTGCATAAATATATAAATCTTTAAAAAATAAATAAATTGCACGTATAAACTATTTACACTATCTGGGATATCTCTTCCTTTATGTGTCCTTTGGAGGGAGGGTACCCAGCCTAATAAGCAATCTTTTTTTGCAGAGCATCTGTGAGACCTTTTTGTAGAGAGAAACCAACTAATTGCAGCTCTTCTATTAACTGAGTTATTTGACCTCAATCTCAGGAGGCCTCATTTACTTCATCTGTAAAACAAGAGGGTTCAATCAGATTATTTATTCATTCATTTGTTCACTTAATCAAACATTCATCAGGACCCTAATATATCCAGAGGTGGTGAAGGCACTGGAATAAGCAAGTTGAATAGACACTCGGGACACCCGGGTGATCGCTATGTGGTCAGCGAAGATGCTGCAAATGGTGAGGAAAGTGCAGCAACAGCTACTTGTGCAAAAGCCTGTGGTAACACAGAGGCTTGACGTGTCGCCAGCCAGACCAGGCAGCTGTCTCGGAAGCTCAGAGAAGCTCCGTCTCAGGAGGCAGACATAGGATTAGGCAGGTGGGGGGAGGTGGTGCAGACCTTACCAGCTTCTGGGTCAACGCTTTTGAGGCTCTGCTGCCATTCTTTGCTTCCACTCGTTTGTCCTGTTGTTTTCTTTGAAGCCACGTCGAGTAACTGCTCTCAATTCTGCACATTAACGTTCTTTTTAATATATTTGAAGACACTGACCATGGTCTCTCTCAGATGTTCTCTTTTCCAGACCTAGAACGTCCGTTTCTCTGTTCTTCCCAGAGGATGATACTGTGAGCATTTGTAGGGCTCTGCAGTCTGCTCCTGTCGCGTGGTTTATGCACGCTCTGTGGTGCTTGCCTCTGGCGGCCCTGCCTCCGACAGGGCTGAGGAGTTTTTGTCCTTGCTTTACAGTTGAGGACGCTTGGCTGCAGCTGGTGAAGTGGCTTACCCAGAGCCGCTCAGCTACGGGAAGCAAACTGCTTTCCTGGCACCAATTTGTCTCTACTAGAACATCCTTCTTGTCTGATTTCAAGGCCTGCTTTTCCTCTCCTGCACACTTTTGACTTACTAAGGCCCTTTTACCCCAAACCCAAATGCTTCGCTTACACTGGCTGTCACTGCGGCCCTGGCTGTCCCACTGGCGCAGAGCACAAGGCCTTGCTTGCCCTACAGATGCTCACTGTCTCCAGTAGAATGGTCGGGAATGCTCTTGGTTTCTCCAGTGGCCCGTCCTGTGCTGGTGATCCCAAGCTGCTGACCTGTGGCCTGATGCGGTGGTTCTAAAGACTAAAATTCAGATAACACTTGCAAAGCACACGCACCAATAGTGTTAGCTCTTATTTTTATCATGAGCATCACTAAGAATTTCCAAGAACTTCTGTGAAACCAGGTCATAGTGTTCCACTGGGGCAGTGTAGGAAATTATTTCTGAAATTCCCTCCTTCCTGCATCATTGACTGTTAATCATGGGAAATAATTTGGACGTCATTTCATCTACCTTCCTCACTTTTTGGATGAGGAAACTGAAGCCCGGGGTTTTAAACAATGAAGACATAAGGCAAATTAGTGGTGTATGTGTAAACAAGTTAGTAATGAAGCTGTAAAAACCGGCCAGTAGAGCTGTATTCCTATTCTTAGTGAAAGGAGGGGGGATGTCCTTTCATTTGTTGCTTTTGCTCATTTATTTGTTTGTTTCGATAAATCAGGAGAGAAGGAGCCAAGCCAGGCTTGTCATTACCAGAGCTGGGTGAGCTGGGCCTGTGATGTCAAGTTTCTAAAGACTGTTTAGGACATTGCTGAAACACGCATCGCCTCCTTAATGTACTTATGAAAAGATTTCAGCCTAGAATACACCATGTAGCTGGGTCCCGAGAATCAGGGACCCTCCCTCTCTGCATCTGTGCCCCAGACAGCGGATCTGCAAGAAGGTTGCTGTGCCGACGAATGCCCTGTGGATACTGAGTCAGTGGCTCCTCTCCCTCTGCTCTCGCTCCGTCTCCCTTTGCCCCGGGATAGGGGGGCTAAGCTGCTCAAGCCCCGCTCCAGTCTGTCCCTGGCCTCTCGTAACAGCGGGCTTTGCTCTGCAGGTGCATCCCTGGGCGCGTGTACGGCTGCGTCGGATGAGCCTGGCCCAGAGGGCCTCACCTCCACCTCCCTGTTAGACCTCCTGCTACCCACTGGCCTGGAGCCGCTGGACTCAGAGGAGCCCAGTGAGGCCATGGGCCTGGGAGCTGGCCTGGGAGCCCCTGGCTCAGGCTTCCCCAGCGAGGAGAGCGAGGAGTCCCGCATTCTGCAGCCACCGCAGTACTTCTGGGAAGAGGAGGAGGAGCTGAATGACTCAAGTCTGGACCTGGGACCCACTGCAGGTAGCACTTCTCCCCCAAGGGTGCGTGCTGATTGCCCCGAGGCATGAGGCAGGCTAGGCTGTGGCCAGATAAGCTTCGCCTTGCCCAGATGCATCTCTCTGTCCCCTGCTGCTCTCCCTGTCCTGCTGGCCTTTTACTCCAAAGCCAGCTCTCTGGGTCTCTAGTGCCTGTTGGTGCAGAAGGCCCTTCTCTGCCCTTCGGCACCCTTCTGTGAGCTGTGGTCTGTGCTTGTACCACCCAGGCAGTGCTTGCAGCCTGTGAGATAAGTAAATGACCTGCCCCCCAACACAAGGAAATGAGGGCTTAGCGCAGTCAAGAGTCAAGCAGAGGTCTTCGCAGGACCCAGGGCCCGTGCATCTCCTCCCGGCGCCACCTGCTCTAGTGAAGTTTCCTGGAGCTGGGCAGGTGCTGCTCTTCCGGAGACCTTTCGGACCCGGTGCAGGCGTTCTAGTATTATCCTGTCGGCCCGTCGCTCGGTCTTGTGCCAGAGCTGGGCTCAGGGGTTCCTAAGCCTGATGAGTATTTATTTAAGCCAAAGCAAGCCCGAGGCCTGGGAGGAAGCCAGAATGCGCCCCCCTCGTGGGCTGTGCACAGACCAGACAGCACGTGTGTGCTCTGGCCATGGCCCGCACGGACGCTCCTGCCTAGCAGGACCCTGCTGCTGGTTTACTTCTATAATTTTAACTATTTTATTGCGGGAACGCTGGTTTGGTCCCGAATGCATGTGTTTTAGGGGCACAGGAGCCCTTCAAATGTTTACTGCCCATTCCTACCACCAGAACGCCAACAGTCCTCCACCACGGTCCACTGGCCGCCTTTCCTGGGGGTCCCCTCCCCCACCGCCTCTCCGGGAGCCTCAGGGCTGCAGGCAGGTGGAGCCGTGTTCGCGTTCTGGGCTGTCAGGCTGTGTATGCATGCATGGGGTGGGTGTTACAGAGTTTAGGCATAATTTTTTGAGAACATATATTATTTACTGGTTTCACCTTCTCTAATTGTGCATGTAATATGTGAAAATTGTAGGATGTGAAAAATACAAAAAATACCAAAAAACACAAAGAAAATAAAATACACCCACAATCTCACAACTAAAGATAATTCCTACTAACGGTTTGGGATACAGTCTTGTCACTTTTATGTACAGACTTGGGATTATAGGAAACATATTGTTTTCACTTAAATGATTTCATAAATGTATTCCACGTCATTAAATAGTCACGTATAGCCTGGTTTTTAATGACCACAGAGCATCTCGCCGCGTGGCTCATCTCATATGTGATGCACCTCCTCATTACCGAATAGTTAGGTTGTCTGCAGCCTTAGTGCTGCTACAGAGGTCCTGTGTTTCTGCACTTTCCTGACCGTTTCCTTAGAATAACTTCCTAGAATAGAATCACTTGATCTAAAAGATGTATCAGTCACCATCTCACCAAGAAGCAGAAGAAACAGTTGAAGTTCAAAAATCCAAGGAAAGCTAATACACAGAGGAGCAGCTTTACAAAGGCAGGGTTTGGGGGCTGGGATAGAACCACCAGGGAACCCAGGACTAGCAGCCAGGGGGTGCTTGTGTCCTGTGCCGAGAGGGAGAAGGAAGACGTAGCGAAAGGACCCACGAGGACAGTGCGGCGTAGAGCAGGCAGCCCTGATCAGCGCAGGGGTGTGCAAGAAGCCGAGAACACGCACCCACTTCCCTCCTTCCCTCGGCCTCCTCCTTCCTCTCCTCTCCCACGGGGTCCCGGGCATTCTCCCTTTCCCTGCCATGGAGGAGCCCTCTCAGGCCAGGGCTCGGGCTGCGGATGCGATCTGCTGGCGGACGCGATCCTCTGGGTCAGCCCAGGACAGAGGGCAGACAGGGAAGGGCCACCAGCGGCTCCAGAGCAAGCGGAGCATGTCTGACACAAAGGATGGGACTCGCCACTGCCTTTCCTCAGACGCTTCCAAATTAGCCTCCAGATAGGTCATTCCAGCCTCCACAGCCCTGGAGACGGGCACCACCTAGTTTTCTGAGCCCATCCCGCCACTGAATTTTGTCCTTTGTCTTGTCAGTTTGATAGGCAAAATTAGAACAGCCTATCACTGCTAGTACATTTTAACTTCTTTGTATATGTCTGTCTACAGCACACACGTACTTATGTATCTGTAAGCATATCTATGCTGCATTTATGTATGTACACACTATATTTACACATGGTATATACGTATTCTGACCATTTATAGTTCTTTTTTATTTGAAGCATACGGGGTTAAGAAAACAATCTTTGGAGTCGAGCAGCACCGGGGGTCCCAGCCCTGCCATCTAGCAGGCTTCGGGCCAGTAGCAACCTAAGCCCCTGTTTTCCAGCGAAGGAGATGGCACAATGATAGCATCACAGCGCTGGTTTACATGCAACTTAAACGCAGCGGTGCAGCTGAAACACGGGGCACGTGGGCGGGGCTGTAAGTGTCCGCTATTACTATGATCGTTGTGTTTCCATTTTGTTCTGTTGAGGCTTGAATTCTTTATACCATTGTACATATCTTCATATAAAAAGAAAGTAACCTTTTCTCTGACTCATATGGAAAACCTTTTTCCGGTGTGTCTGTTACTTTTATTTATATTATAATAATTTTGAGATATCTAAATTACATTTTTATCAGCTTAAAACAATCTTTTTTTTAATGTGTTTGTGCTACAAGTCTTTCCCTCTTTGAGATATACTTTATTTTTTCTGGTTTTTAAAGTTTAATTTTATATTTTAACTCTTTAATTTACGATCATTGTTATTTTTGTTTTTCTTTTACTTTTTTATCTTTGTTTTTCTTCTTTTTCATTCTATCTAGCCATAGTTTATTTTGGGGTGTGGTGTGAGATAGAGATCAAATTAATTTCCCCACATAGGTGATGCTTTACTTTGTACCAGACAGTTGTATGTCCTGAGACGTCCCTGGACTTTCCCTTCTGCTCTGACGCTGGGCTTCTAGTCCGCGATAAGCGGTCACTCAGACAGCCTCGGTCGAGGAAGGCGCTGTGCACACACCCCCCGTGGGGCACGTGGGCACCCTTATGCTTCGCTTAGCTCAGATTTGCCCTGCCCACCCTTCTTTTACCCTCATTGCATCTCTCTTCTTCTCCCATCGGTCCCTCCTTAAGAATAAAAACAGCTGCCATTCATGAACACAAGCTGAATAAAGGCACTTTGCACCGATTCTCCTCCTTGCCCCGGCTCCATCATCTTCATCTGCAGATGGTGGAAATGATGCATTGAGGCTCTTTCCCATCTTTAAAATGTGATGCTGTGACATCACAGGGGAAAGACATGGCCCCAGCAAGGTAGGGGGATGACATGTGGATGGCCACTGCACCAGCTGGCGCCGGGCCTCCTGAAGCCTGACCAGCTCATTCTCGAAAACTGTTACCAGGGTACCTTTTCATCCCAAGTCTGTCCATGCGGTCGCCGTCCGCCCCCTCATTTCCCAACATCCTTAATAAAATGATCTCTGCGTGCAGGTCTAAGTTTCCTGGTGAATGAGTTACAAGAAAAAACTCTCTGGGGACAGCAAGTCCTAGAAGCCCGGTTCAGGCTCCCCAGGCCCTGGGAAACAGGAGTTTATTGGGTCAGTAGCTGCGGGTCCGGGGATGGGTTTCTAGAGTCAGCCAGGTGGGGTTCAGGTACTGAAACAGTACGAGGACGGCCTTGCTCCATGGAGCTTCACGCCCCACCCCACCCCCGTCCTCGGCTTCATTTTTAGGCAAGCTGCTGCTGTGTGGCAGTTTAGAAAACCCCCAGTGGCTCCAGCTTCACCCTCCTCCCCTGTGGCAGCCCCAGCAGACAGAGAACTCTGCTTTCCCAGGCTCCCAGGGAAGTCTGCATCTCAGCTCGTTGGTCTGGTCTGGGTCACGAGCGCACCTCAACACCAGTCTCAGAGCCCGGGGACAGAGTTCTCTAACTGGCTGAGAATGGGTCTTGAGGGCCCCCTGAAGCCAGAGGGTAGGACTTCACCTTCCTGGACCCAGAAGAGGGGAGAGTTGCCCCACAAAAGAGAACTGAGTTGCCATTAATAGAAAAAGGGGAATGAAGGGATGGTTGGGCATAAACCACATTGCACTTAAGCAACGAACAGACACGAAGTGCTTACAGTTTGGGAATCATTTTCACATAATTCCCAAAAACTTCACAGCAACCTAATGAAATCTATAAAAAGCAGTCATTTCCTAGTATTGCTGTTTTATAGCTAAAGACACTGGCTTAGGGAGATATAAACATGGCACGGAATCACTCAGGTATTAAGTGGCAGAAATCTCAAATCTGAGATTTCTACTTCAAGATCTGTTCCTTCGCCATAGGAACTCATTCATTACACCATGGTGATTGCTGTTGCCTGTAATGAATTTCGCAGAGCCAGATCATGCAGCAGCTGTCTGCTAGTATCTGGACACAGTTTCCTTTCCGTGAATCCCTGTAGCGATGGTATCGGCTACGGAGTGATTTAACCTCTGGGTCACTGGACGCACACCAACATGGCCACTAAGAGGAGGAGAACCAGCTGCCAGAAGCACCTTCACCTCGACACCAAAAAAGAAGAAAGAAAAAGCCCTTTGTTTTTATTTTATGCTGGTAATTATCATCAAGTGAGGATTAGAAAATGCAAATAAGTTAGAAGAAGAAAATAAAGCAAGCTCACATCACCCAGAGTTACCAAATGTTAACATTTTAGCATATATCTTTCTTTCTTTTCCCATCTGGGATATACATAAACTATGTGGACAGACGCCCATTTCTTCAGTGAGTCCCCGGCGCTGTGAGAGCCGATTGTGTCCAGTCTCCCGTAAGGTGGACTGCTCCTTAAAGCCGAGCTGTTGTGAGCATCTTTAATTGCCTCCTTAGGGTGCATTTCTGAAACTGTATATCCAGAATGTTTGTCTTAAAACTTTTCATTCATATTGCCCAATAGCGCTCCAGAACGAGTCCTGATTTCCATTCCTCTCAGCAGTGGATAGAGGCCTGCCCTTGTCTAATACCAGACAGTGATCTTCAAGCACAGACATATGTCAAGTTGGTATTCAAAAAGTTTTCCGTTTAATTTACATACTGAGGTGGATCATTAAGTAGTTTTTCATCACACTGATGAGAGGTTCTTCCCTTGCAGCTCTAGGTTATACGAATGATTTTTGAATCGTGTGTCTTTTCATTAACACTGGTTGAATAACTGGCTTCAGAGTTGCACTCAAGGGATAATTTTCAGTGATTTGACATTAACCTAAAGGGACATTTAAAGTGATCTTTCAAGGATACGGGTCCTGATGCCTGTTTTAATTTCCACGTTTTAAACAGAAGAATCAGGTCATTAATATTTCAGTGGCTGCTGAAGGTCATTCATGAGCTCGTGGCCACCCTGGGAGAAATAAAGTCCAGCGTGAGCTTAATACATTAGGGAAAGAGATCCACAGCACTGTGGTGAAATATGGGGGGGCAGTGCAGCGTGGTATGCTCAGGGAGCAAAAGCCAGCACCATCGTGAGAAGGGAGGTGCCTGGAGTGCCTGAGCTGTCCAGAACCCGAGTGCTTCATCGAGTGACTCCTGCTGCCTCCAAGCTGCCGCATCGCATAGGGGGGACACGGTTAAACGCTGCGAAGAATTCAGGTTCGATCACCGGAGTCAAGTCTGACTTCACAGTTTGCACCAGTTGGTGATTGAGTTAGTCCAGCTATTCGTTCTGAAAATACGTACCTGCTCTGTTGATTCTGTAACCATCTTAAAAGTATGGCGTATCTAGTGTTTTCCAAAGAGAATAATGACAATGGGAAGAGTCAAAAATAAGGAGTAATTACACTCATGGAACCCCAGGTAAAGAAGGCTAAACTGGAGAAACTAAGAGAATGTGTAGGGCTTCTTCTGGGGGAGGAAGCATCTCCGGTGTTCCTTACTCAGGACATGAAACAGAACTGGGCTTAAACCAGCCATCGCAGTTGAGTCAGGGAAACTGGTATGGGAGAGGGGGTTAAAGACACCGACATGCCTCCCTCTGGAGGCCAAGACGTGTTCTGGAAGCATGCTGCCAGCACAGCTTTCCTCACCTTCCAGTCACCCAACCACCAATGTCCCTCTGGCTTTAGGACACTTGACCCCTCGGAACCCCATTACAGCCACACACGACCCGACGCCCCACTGTGAGTGATGTGGAGTATGACTTTAAGACATGGTCTTGGGGAGAAAAGTGCATCTTTGGGGCCAGGTGTTTTGCATTTTTCATGTCATTTCATCTTAGTCCTGCGCCAGAGGGGCGGGTATGTCCAGCCTTGAGGCCGGCTGCTTGCCAAGGCAAGGGCTGGGTGTGGGGGGAGGGATCCAGAATTCCAGCCTCTGTCAACTCTGAAGCTTGGCTTTGGGCTCTGAAAGTGTCATCCAGGCTGGATTCAAGTTCTGCTTTACAGCGATTGGCTGTGGCCAGAGGTCAGCTGCACGGGGAGAGATAATGCTGTTGCTGCCACTTGCTCCCTCCCGGTGCTCCGGTGCTGTGCTCGGGGCCAAGTTGGGGCTGGCTGGACCGCCCAGGAAGTGTCTTTGAAAAGTGGCTTCCACCCCCGGGAACCTGAGTCTTAGAGCTTGACGATGTGACAAGTGTAGCGTCACAATTTAGAGCAATTATCTTCCCAGCTAAGCTTTTGAAAAAGCAGGACCAAGGGTCCTAGCTTTATAAAATTCCCAGAGTTCAATTTGGAGACCTGCTTTTCCCAAGCACTCTTGGGAAGATGTAGTTTGAGTTAATGAGCCTGGGTGGAGGCATTGACCAAAGTCTTGTCTCTTCACTTTCATTCTGGAAGATTCTCTGGGCTTTGTCCCTCGTGACCATGATATATTTGAAGGAGATGGGTCATTTATTTTTTTAGACTACCCCCAAGTTTGGTTTGTCTGATGTTTCCCTGGGGTTCGATTCAGGCTCTGCATTTGGGGCAGAATCTCATAGAAGGGCTGAAATCCCCAAAAGAGGAAACCCAAACCATCATACAAACAGCAGAGAATATTTGCGCCATACTTGGCCATAGCTGCCTCGAGGGGTGAAGTCCGACAAACCCTTACTTCTGCTTTAGATGTCCCTGTGTTCGTGGACTCTCAGCGGCACATTTCTATTTTTTATTGTCTTAAAGGAAATTTAACCAGCCTGGCCTTGTCTCCCCTGCAGTCCCGCTCCTACCTCGTAGGCAGCCTGTCTCCCACACTTTCCAACGTGACAGTGGTCCAGGCCCCACTGAGCCCCTAAGGGTCTCATGCTCGTTGGTGTCATCGGCTCAGCAAGTGCTGATCGGGTCAGTGTGTGAGGAAACTAGTGAGTGAACTTTCTATCTCTGTTCTTAGACTATGTTTTTCCAGACTTAACTGAGAAAGCAGGTCCCATAGAAGACACCAGCCAGGGGCAAGAGGTGCCGAGCCTCCCCTCTCCTTTGCCCAAGATGAATCTGGTAGAGCCACCCTGGCACATGGCTCCTGAAGACGAGGAAGAGGAGGAGGAGGAGGAAGAGGAGAGGGAGAAAGAGGAGGTAGAGCAGGAGGAGGAGGAGGAGGAAGAGGAGGAGCTGCTGCCTGTGAATGGATCCCATGAGGAAACCCAAACTGAGGTCCACGACTTTTCTTCCACCAGCAGCACCCAGACCCCAGGGACCTCCAGACACAGGCATGAAGATTCTGGGGACCAGGCCTCCTCTGGCGTGGAAGTAGGAGGCAGCACAGAGCCAAGCCTGTCACCGCCCTCAGTCACTCCAAGTACAGTGACCCTGACGGGCCAGGCCTTCGCTGGCCAGAAGGCAGTGCTGCCGGCTGCTGGGCGGGGGGTAGAGTTTGAGTCCCCTCAGGAGACGAAGGAAGAGGTCACTGTGGGAGCGGCCGGGTTGGCTGGCGAGCAAGGGGAGGGGCCGTCCTTGGCTTCATCCCCTCTAACAGCAGCTCCCAGTGAGGCTGGGACCCCAGATGAAGACCCCCTTTATCCTGGAGCCTCAGCCTCTGTCCCCGTGGCCCCCCGAGACATGAACTTGACACCCTCCTCGGCTACACTGGGGCAAGAAGACCTCAGCCAGCAGTCCCGGGAAGGGCAGGCCGCCGAAGCGCAATCCAGAATACCCTGGGATTCTACTCAGGTAAGGTGCAGTGCTTGCGCCCCTGTCACTGTGGGGGGTGTGCCCACACAAGCATGCACTCTTGGGGCTCCTCGGGTGCGGCCGGGCGCCAGCAGCAGGCGCTCTCACGGCACTCACAGCAAAGTGAGAAGCCCTGGAGAGCAGGGTGCCGGCCCGGCAGCCTCCCCACTGCCTGGAAGAGTGAGCTGTGCCCCACCACCCCAGCTCTGAGCCCCCGGCTCTCCTCTTCACTCCCCTCGGCTCTCCTTGGCTCTCCTCTTCACTCCCTCTCCCACCCGGACCTCATGCACAGACCACGCCCAAGTCAGTGCTGCAAGGAAAGGACCCCCCCCCCCCCGCCCCGTCATCAGCCCTTGCATCTACTCCANCAAGGAAAGGCCCCCCCCCCCCCCGCCCCGTCATCAGCCCTTGCATCTACTCCACAGAACATTAAAAATAAGTTTGTCCCTGAAATCCCGCAGCCGGACCAACCCTCACACACCCCACTTCCCGTGTGTCACATCTGGCCTCCTCCGCTCGCTCCAGACATCCCCTCCTTGGCCCCCTGATGCCTTGGGCTGGATCCCTGGCGAGGCCTGTGCAGAACCCGGCAGCTCCCCACTGGGTGTCACCGCCCAGCCCTGCCTTCAGCGCCCAGCTCTCAGAGCCTCTGCGCTCGCTGCCTTTCCCTGCATCTCCGTAACATCACCTTTCTCTCTGTCCACGCACAGGTCATCTGCAAAGACTGGAGCAACCTGGCAGGGAAAAACTACATCATTCTGAACATGACCGAGAACATAGACTGTGTGAGTGCTGAGGGCTGGGGCCGCAGGGGGGCGTGGAGCAGGGTCAGAGGGGCAGGGGAAGGTGCTGGCAGTGGGCAGCCAGCCAGTGGGAGACAGCCCTCAGGTGAGAGCGCAGCCTAGCCTGGGGGAGCAGCGCCCACCACGTCTAGAAAAGACGCCACCGTTTCTAGGGGCGCTTTTGTTCTTGCTCCCCACTCTTTTTAATTTAAAAGAATTTTGTTCCCACGTGCAGTATTTTACCTCTGAGGATAAAGACACACTCTTAAGAAGCTGTTCTCTCCCTGCGGCGCTGGCTTCCCCGCTGGGGAGCCCAGGCTGTCTTCTCACGCGACTCCCTCCGCTCTGCTGTGCGCCTCGAGCTGTGTGGGAGACCATCAGGACCTGGGTGGAGGCCCTGAGCTTGGTGGTGGCGCTTGTTGCCTGAGGCTTCCCTGAGGCGGCCTGTCCTGTCCCTAGGCTCTCCCTCCTGGGTGATCAGCCTTTGAGAAGGCCACTTCCGCCCTGCTGGGGGCAGAGGGCAGCGCTAGCACTCTGGCTCCAAGGCGGGGAGAGCGCTGTGCCTCAGGTCAGGGCCTGCTCCCCCAGGTGTCCCTTGGCTCCTGGTGCAGCACGAGCCCCGCCCACAGCCCACACTTGTTCTGTGTCCTCAGGGCCAGAGAGCCTCTCCTGCTGTCTTCTGCCTGGGGGAGGGGCCTCTGTCCGCTGTGCAGACTGGGGGAGCACTAGGGGTCCAGCCGCTCCCTGAGCAGACTTTCAGACAGCTGTCCTATTTTAGGGCCTTTTTCGTTCTTTTCTTTTTTAAAGATTTATTCATTCATGCATACAAGAACTAGGTGCAGGCCAGAGTCGAGGGAGGTGAGAGGATCCACCAGAGACAGAGTGGGGAGCAGAACAGGCAGACCGACTGAAACACACTGCTGAGGGGTCTGCTGCGCCATGTGGGGCCACTGTGGGGCCCCTCCGTGGCCGGCAGCAGGGATCAAACTCGTGCTGCAGCAGCTGTGGTTTGCTTCATAGTGCGTTGCTCAACCCACTGTGCCACCTGGGAGGTTTAGGACCTTTTTCATCTCTTCCCAGGGTAACCAGCGCTGCGGCTTCCAGAACGTTTCGGGAGCCGACTCTGCAAGTCTGATTGCTTCTCGGCCTCCCGGTTGGTGTAGTCTTTCCTCCTTGGGCTGGCTGAGGGAGGAGATTCTAACTCATCCATCTGTTATCAGCATCCACATTGTGTTACTTTTGTCTCCTTCTGCTTTGCTTTTTGGGCCTGGCTTCACACCTTATAAAAATTCTGTGCTTCTTCTGTCTGGTGGATTTGCGGGAAGTGCGTATGTTTATTTAATCGAAATGTGGCCAATGAGGTAGTTTTCTTTTGTGCCCAGCATCATGATAAGTGGTGAATTCGGACATAATTTTTGTATCTTAACACACTGCAGTTACTCTCACGGATGCCCCTTTGGCCAGTGAACAGTCCACTTCTGTGTTTTGAACAGGCTGCTAGTGTTTCATAGTTTCCTGACTTTCTGCTGCAGTGGAAGTTCCAGGCTCATCTTGTACATTCCTCCCCCAATGGAGTCAACATTCCTCCAAGGAGCCCCAGCCCCCCTCACTGGGAAATGGCCGTGAGAGGCATAGCCTGGCGCTTGGGCCCTTCCGGTGCGGCGTGCAGACTCGGGCAGTGAAGTAGCGTTACCATTGCTTTTCTCTCCAAATGGCAGCTGTTATTCTGCTTCCCTGTTTATTTCTGCTCCGTGATTCTCATTCAGTAGCTACCTACGTAGTCCCTATTATTTTAGATGGTGGATTTTTTTTATTATGGTAAAAACATCTAACTTCAAACTTACCCTCTTAAACATCTTTAAATATACACTTGTGTTAAGTATATTCACATTGTTGGGAAACAGGTCTCCAGAACTTTTCACCTTGCCAGACTAAAGCCCTACACCCATTAAGTTACAACCTTCCTTTTGCTCTCCTTTAGCCTCTGGCAACCGCCATTCTAACTTCCTCTTTGCATTTGACTACCCTAGGAACTTCATGTAAATGAGTCATCCAGTGTTTGTCTTTTTGTGACAGGTTTATTTTACTTAGCAGAATGTCCTCAGTTCACCCATGTTTTACATGTGTCAGAATTGCCTTCCTTTTCAAGGCTGAATAATAGTCCACCTATTGTATGGACTACATCTTATCTATTTATCTGTTCAGCTGCCAATAGACATTTGGGTGGCTCTCACCTCAGGCTGCTGTGACAGAGCTGCTCTGAATGTGGGCATGCAGCTATCTCTTTGACATCCTGCTTTCAACTCTTCTGTACCCAGCAGTGGTGTTGTGGGCCATAAGGTAATTCTGTTCAATCTCTGAGGAGCCATCACACTGGTCCCGCAGCCGCTCCCAGCAGTGAGCAGGGTTTCAACGGCTACATCCTTAGCCACACTTGTCACCGTGCGTGTTTTTGATAGTCACCTGAACCCTGTGGGGTGGGATCTCTCATGGATTCGATTTGCACTTTGCAAATGATTAATGATGAGAAACAGCAGTCATTTTTTTCAACATACTTACCATTTTCTTTGCTGACACGTCTTCTTACATCTCCACTCCTTTCTTCTGGGTTTAGCTTCTCTCTTCCTAACCATGACTCTACCCAAGGTCATGATGACAGCTGTAAGTGCTTATTTTTAAAAGCGTTAGATTGCTTTTATACTGACTGGAACTGATTTTGGTACGTGGTGTGAAGTTCGAGTCGGGTATGCTTCTCTTTTTGCCTGGGGATATCCAGTTGTCCCATGAGCTGCACTGAACAACCATTTTCTTTCAATTCTCACAGTCAGCCCAGGATGCTAAGACCAGTGTGCCTACATTGTAGCGGGGACAGGTAGGGCTCAGAGAAGTGCAGGATTCTGCTAATGGCCACGGAGCTGTCATCTGGCAGAACCAAGTTTTGAACCCAGATTTGACTGCAAAACCAGGGCTTTCCCCCTCCACCCCACCACCGACAGTTCCCATCTATAAAATAAATGGTATGAAAGAATCATCAGACCCTGCTTCCCCCAGGAAAAGGTGGGGCCTGCTCACGCGTCGGGGCACAGGGCGAGGATGTAGGGAGAGTGTCTGTGGCAGGAAGGGCTTTCTCTCGCCAGCACTGGAGCTGCTGGGTCACGGTACATGTACCTTGATCAACTGAGGCAGGTGCAGGTGTGCACCGCGCCCTGTGCGTGCGCGCAGCATGTGCCGTGGGGACCATTTCAGGAACGAGGGCATCCCTAGCTGTCCCTGGTGCTCTCCAGGTGCCAGCCTTTGGCAGGTTTACAACTGACTTGGTTTCCTGTCAGGCCAGCAAGTGCCAAGGCTGGCGCCTGAGCTTGCCCCTTATCACCCCGCTGGGCTGCAGGCATGGGGACCAGCACGGCCACAGCCTGGGCTCTAGAAGAAATGAACGTGGTATAAGGACCCCACAGGGTGCCTGGGGTGATGCCTGTGCCTTTCGGGCAGCCCCGGCTCCGTCTCCACGGCAGGGCACTTGGGAGAGCGGAGAAGCTGGAGGGAGAGGGCACTGGCCTGGAGCGCTGGAGGCCGGTCCAGGATGGGGAAGGCCGCTGAAGGGAAGGCAGGGCGGGTAGACTGTGGGTGAGAACCACCACCGCACCAGAGGAGGGCCTGATCCCAGAGGAGGCTCGGCGGGCCATGGTGGTGTGAACAGGGCAAGGGCCTGGCCTCCGCCCAGCCTGAGCACCTGCCGCTCACTGACTCCAGCCCAGGGCCAGCCCCACGTGTTTCCACTCGTGGTTACACACGCTCCAGGCGAAAGCCTAGACAGCAGGGGTGTGTCGGACGGGAAAGAAGTCTCCGGACACCTTGCTGCTCCCAGCCCTACTTCAGGGGCTTGAACCATCTTTGTTTTCCTTCTCTGCCCACCACACTGCCTGTGAGCCCTCGTACTGCTCTGGACTAAGCCCTGAATAGCGCCTGCAGCTGCAGGCCAGAGTCGGGCATGGCTAGAGCGAGTCCCGTCTCCTCCTGAGTTAAGGGCTAACCACCGTGCGGCTACCCCAGGCCCCCGCTGCACACTAACACCTGGGCACCATCGGTAGCCCAGTCTTCCCGGGCTGCACATTATGCACCTGCTTCCTGGACTCGGGCTCGTCCTGGTGTGTGGGCGTGCCTGGCCCCCAGCTTCCCTGTGGGTGGGCCTCACGTGCTCCTGTGGTGCGACCAGGGCAGGGGGAGCATCTGGATGCCTGAAGGGAATAATGGATGCCAGTCTCAGCGTTTCCACAGGCCTGCCTGGCGCCAAGCTTCCACCTCTCCAGCGGTCCCAGAGCCACCAGCCAGCTCCCTCCGGAAGAGCCAGCTGGCCTGTTCTGGAATGTGGCAGCAGGCGGGGCTGGAGTGGGGACTGGGCCCGGAGGCCGTGGTCAGCAGACCCCTCCTTCACCCAGCCTCCGGGCTCTCTCTGCCTGCAGGAGGTGTTCCGGCAGCACCGGGGCCTGCAGCTCCTGGCCCTGGTGGAGGAGGTCCTGCCCCGCCACGGCAGCGGCCACCACGGGGACTGGCGCATCTCCCTGAGCAAGCCCAGTGAGAAGGAGCAGCACCTTCTGATGACCCTGGTGGGCGAGCAGGGTGAGCAGGGCGGTGGCAGGCGGGAGGCCCGGCGGGCGCTCGGCGTCTGGAGCGAGGGCCTCGGAAGGCGGCGGGGAGCGGCGCTGCATCACAGGCAGAGGGTGTGCACAGGCGGGGCTTGGGGACGGGCACCACTAGGGTGGCAGGAGGAGGTGCTGCTGGGACGCCCTCTTCTAAGTCAGAGTCCTGACAGCCTGAGCCCAGAGGAGGGGAGCAGGGGTGCACGCAGAACAGGAGCGTGAGCACACAAGGGGCGGAGGCTGGAAGGGAACAGGAGGGGCGATGCCAGTGCAGGGGTGCGGGGAGAGGCAGGGTGTGGGAGAGACGGGCCGAGTGCCCCACCGTCGCCCGGGGCCTTCTCGGGGCATGAGCGCCCCGCCAGGGCCACGTGTGCTCTGCAGCGGGCGAGCGCCTCGGCCACAGCAGTGCTCACGACGGGCGGTGTCTCCCCAGGGGTGGTGCCCACGCAAGATGTCCTCTCCATGCTGGGTGACATCCGCCGGAGCCTGGTGGAGGTAAGCGTGCAGGAGCTTCTCCTTCCCGAGCCAGGGCAGGGCGCAGGCGGCGCCACCGCAGACAGGTCTGCAGTGGGCATGCGAGGCTCGTGCGAACCCCAACGCCAGCTGGGCAGGCAGCGGCCAGGACAGGAAGGGCCGCAGAGGGGTGGTCTGGAGAGGACCCGGGAGGGGCCCAAGAGGGAGCTTTCTGGGTAAATAATGGAAAACGTGCCATGTCTGACACGGAGTTGTGCAGAAGCCCAGAGCGGGGCAGCGCATGCTGCCTGTTCCAGAAACCTCCGTGCCTGGAAGGCGGGGCATGGTGGGGAGCCACCCGCCAGATGGGTGTCGCTGGCGGGTGCTTGGCCAGCTGGGGCCGCAGGGCTCGGGGCTGGCGGACAGCTCTCCGGTCTTGAGAGGTGCCCTGACCCAGCGGTCGGCTGGCGACAGGCCCATCTGGAGCCTGGGGCTGTGGAGACAGGCTGGCCCCGCCGTGCTGGAGCTCCCGCATTCTGTTCTCACCTCCTTCGCTCCGCTGGGCCTGCACTCCGTGTGTCACTGCCCTCCCCTCTCCGGGCACTGCCTTATTTGCTGGCAGTGATGGGGAACCCCCTTCTTATCTGACAGCCGCCAGGCTGAGGATGGTTTCTGTGGTGGCTGGTTTCTGATAAGCACATCGAGTGTCCCACCAGCCCGCTGGGTTCTCTCAGCCCTCAGTGCCACCCACGTGGTGAGTTCCCTGAGACTTCCTCACAAGTACGGCTAGCACCCCAAGAAGGAAGGGGATGTGCCTGAGATGCCCGGCTAGTAAGCAGGAGAGGAGAGCCAGGCTGTGGACTAGGCGGGAGTCATCCAGAGCCTGGGCCTTCACTGCGATGCTCTACCGAAACCACGTGGTGGCCACTGTGGGCCTTTCCAGTTGTGAGATTCTGGGTACATGGTTGGGGGGATCAGGGAGGACAGTGACTGGTGGACGCTTGGGCTGACCTTGATCTTCTTATACAGACCCTCCTGCCTCTTCTCCTGAGCCCTGGTTAGTCTAGCTTTACTGGACAGTCTGGACATTAAATTAAGGCTGATTTGGCCAAAAGGCATGCTGGGCCTTCAGAAGTATATTAGAGGTAAATTTAGCAAGTTCTAGTAAGAAAAACTGACCCTCGATAACTTAAAAAGTCAATAGAGAAAAAGTACTGGAAATACACATGTGCTTCACAGAAGCCACAGAAGCGCTGGGTACTAGTCTTAGAAAGGGGTGCCCAAGGCAGAGAGGGGAGCTTCTGCGCCAGGAGCCAGTAAGCGCGCCCTCGCCCTGTCACCTGTCACTTGATAGTGGCCGCACGGCCCGCTGCCTGAGCTGCTGCTTGGCGGAACGGCGCCTCCCTGGTGCAGCAGGGCACAGGGCGCAGCCTGGGCCCACCCGGGATGACCTGTAGTATGGGAGGGGGTGCTGGGCAGCTGGGTGCCCTCAGGGACCACTGCGGTGGGAAGAGGGAGCTGGGAGGTTAGGGGTGACCCATGACAAGCCGTCCCCAGCGCCCCTGCACGTCTGTGTCACCCCTGCACTGTCTTCTGGTCCGCGGTGGGCAGAGTGGTCCCAACTGTGCCCCCCCAAGGGGCCCCAGTGCATCGGGAGCCCGATTCCTGGGAGGCGCCTGGAGAGGCGCTCACAGCACCCCGGCGGTCTTGTCTGTAACCAGAGGACAGGAGTGGTGCCCGGGACACCGCCAGCTTGAGCCGGACTTCTGCTGCAGCAGGGTCTGGGAGCCACATTAGGGAGGGGAGGGGGGCAGGGTGGGGGTGACGGGGGCAGGGTGGGGGCAGGCAGTCGCCGACACGCAGGTCAGGCCTCGGAGTAGGCTTCAGGTGCCAGGGTCGCGCAGCTTAAAGCCTGTCCCGTCTGAGCCCCCACCCCATCAGCCCCGCGGGCCCTGGCACCCAGGAACCCGGACGCTCCCCCCACCCCAGATTGGCATCCAGAACTACTCTACCACAAGCAGCTGCCAGGCGCGGGCCAGCCAGGTGCGCAGCGACTACGGGACGCTCTTCGTGGTGCTGGTGGTCATCGGCGCCATCTGCGTGGTCATCATCGTGCTGGGCCTGCTCTACAACTGCTGGCAGCGCCGGCTGCCCAAGCTGAAGCACGTGGTGAGCCTGGGGCAGGCCTGGGCTGGGCTGGGGGGGTGGCAGGCGCAGCCCCCTTGGCGACAGGGCCCCCACCTGTGGGCGCTTGCAGTGAGTGTCCCGGGTGGGAGGGAAGCCCTTGTCCAGAGCTGACCCCTCTGAGGGCGCCACTGCTGGCGGAGAATGGAACAGGGCCCTCCGGGTGCCAGCGGCCCTGCAGGTCTGGGCTCAGCGGAGGCCACAGAGAAGGGCCTTGGTGCCCAGAGGGCCGGGAAGAGGCTCCAGCAACCTGGCGTTTAGCCCCAAGGAGGGGCAGGGCAGGTCCTGCGCACCAGGTGGTCTCCGGGAGCCTGTGACAGTGAGGGGGTGGGGGCATGGGGCTTAGGGCAAAGGATCAGTGCAACTCTGCTAAAGTGAGCGGGCTGGTGGGGGCAGAACTGACGGGAACTGCCCTCGTTGGGGTCCGGGGGTGCTGGTGGAAGGCTTTATGGCACCCTTGAGGGACTCGTTCAAGGTCACAGGCCATTGGCAAGTCAGCGGTGGTGCCCGCAGCTGCTGGGGCGGGTGGGAGGCCGGGAGCCCGCTGCCCACCTAGCCGCCCTCTCCCCCGCCCAGTCGCACGGCGAGGAGCTGCGCTTCGTGGAGAACGGCTGCCACGACAACCCCACGCTGGACGTGGCCAGCGACAGCCAGTCGGAGATGCAGGAGAAGCAGCCCAGCCTGAACGGCGGTGGGGCCGTCAACGGCCCGGGGGGCTGGAGCGCGCTCATGGGGGGCAAGCGGGACCCGGAGGACTCGGACGTGTTCGAGGAGGATACGCACCTGTGAGGGCTCGGCCGCTGCGTCTCGCCCGCCCGGGCTGCGCTGGGATGAGCAGGACGGACCCGAAGCGGACTTTCGCGCCCCCCTCCCCCGGCCCCGGGCGCGAGCTCCTCTTGCCTCCCACCGCCTCGCGGAACAGTCTCGGCTCCCCACTCCCCACTCCCCCCCACGCCCCGAGGGCCGGCCCCGGCGGACGGGCGCCTGCGCCCGGGGACCCCCATTAAACCCGCCCGGAGACCTCGCCGGGCACAGCGCATCAGCCTGCCCGCCTCGTTCTTGCTCGCGGGCGGGGCGCGGGGCGGCGCGGCCGGGTCGGTCCTCCGGGCGCCAGGCGCCGCTGCGGAGCGGGGCGGGGCGGGCCCGTGCGTGTTTACATCCGGCCGGGGCGCGCCGCCGCCGCCTGAGGTCGTTCGACTCGGGTCCGAGCCGCCCGCGCCATGGACACCAGCGATCTCTTCGCCAGCTGCAGGAAAGGGGATGTGGGCCGCGTGCGGTGAGGATGCCGCAGCCCGGAGGGGGCGGGCAGGGTGGGGGTGCGGCGCCCCAGCAGTGCCTGTGGCCCCGGAGTGTGCAGTGGACGACACGGGAAGGGTGGGCGCCCGACCCGGCGCAGACCACACTCCACCAGGCTCCTGGGCGCTGAGACAGGAGACCGCCCTGGGGCGTCAGCAACCCGCGTTCGGGCCGGGGGCCTGGGTGGTGCTTTACTTTCCGGGGTCTCGGAGGGCCTCCAGGAGGAGAGGACTGCTTCGCGGACACCGGAGGAGAGGGGTAGAGAAAGAGGGGGGTCCCCTTCTGCTCGGGACCGGGTGGCCAGGCCCGGGGACAGGCCTGGGACTCGGTGGTGACTTCTCTGATGCGCTCTGGACTGGCCTGCCTGGGATGGAGAGCGGTCCGCAGTCCCCAGCGGCTCGGAAACGTTTATGTGCAAACTTGGTGCTGAAATCGCCATCTCATTGGCCAGGCGAGGAGGGCAGAGGTGCCCTCTGGCATGTGGGGCCTTTTCCTTGGCCCTTGCCTTGCTCCTGCCCCACCACTTACGACCTCCCTGGACTAGTCCAGGCTCTCTGCTCTGATGCCACCAGTTTCCCCGAGTCCTTTCCCAGCATCAGGTGCCCCTTAGGCGTTGGTTGACACCCCCAGAGCTGAATGCTGCTCAGCATTCCCAAGATCAGCCTGGACCTGCCCGCAGCTGCTGCCTCGGCCATGCCTCCCCCTTCAGCACCCAGCAGGGCCCTCTCCCACCTCCCACGTCCTGGCCGCTGCCAGAGCTCCTAACTTCCACTTTCTAGAGTGTGACCACTTCTTTGATGTTTGCACACTGCTAGATGCCTGCAGTGGCTTCTCCTTGGCTCCCCTGCACCCCAAGGAGCCAGAGGGTCCTGGAAGGGACAGGTGACCCATCACCACCTCTTCCTTTCTTCCCGTGCCTTCAGGCCAGCCCGCCTCCGCCACCCCACACCCTGTGGGCACTGCCTGTGTGGAGTGCCTTTCCTGCCCTGGTCTGCTGGCGCCCCCCTCCTCCTGCCCCCCCCCACGGGTCTGCTCCCCAGGCGGAGCCTGTCTGAGGGGCTCTGACCTCCTCCCCCCAGGTACCTGCTGGAGCAGCGAGATGTGGAAGTGAATGTGCGGGACAAGTGGGACAGCACCCCTTTGTGAGTGCCAGACGGGAGGGCGGCGAGGGAGCACAGGGGTGGGCTTGCAGTCCTGACAGTGCCTCCTGTGCTCCCCCGCCCCCAGGTACTATGCTTGCCTGTGTGGGCACGAGGAGCTGGTGCTCTACCTGCTGGCTAACGGTGAGAGCAGGGCGGGTCCGGTGGGCTCGAGGGCGCGCGAACGTAGTTGCCAGCGTGGCCCGTGTGTCCGTCTTTCCCTTGCGCCCTGCCTCAGTCAGCAGTAGTCGACCGGCTCCAGAAACGTCTCATGTGACCACCTCCCATCTTCACTGCTACCTCAGCCCCCTGCAGCATGTCTGCCCGGGCCCCCACCCAGCCTCCTCTGGTCTTGACGCTGCCCCCTGCCCTATCTCCGTCTGTTCTCCGTGCTGCAGGGGGTCTCCCCCAGCGCCCTCCCGCTGCACGCGGGGCTCACTGTGCCCCCGAGCGCCACACTGGTGCCTCGAGGTGCTCCAGCATGCCAGGCTCGCCTGCCTCAGGACCTTTGCACTCACAGCTCCCCCTGCTTAGCCACCGTTCCGCAGACCTTTGCATGCCCGCTCCTTACATCGCCGCTCTCTGCGTGCTGTCACTGCCACGGACCTGCCATGCCCGTGTGGCAGCTGCCGCCTTGTCACCCTTTATTTTGCTTTGTTTTTCTTAGCGCCTGGCATGACTGGTTAACCCCCTTACTGTTATGTCCCACGGGAATGCCCGCTCAGTGAGGACGGGCTAGGCCGTGGTCACCGCTGTGTCCCTGGTACACAGAACAGCGAGCCCTGGGCCTGCTCCCAGCTCATGTAGTCTGTGCCTCCGGGCGCAGGCGTGTGAGTGTGCGCGAGCGTCCTGTGGCACAGGCCCAGGCCGGGAGGATGGTGGGCCACGTGGGCCGAGTCATTTGGGAAGGGGTCTCCAGGCTTACAGCTTGTGGGAAGAGGGCAGGGGGGCGAAGGAGATTAGAACTTCCCTGCGGCCCCTCCCCAGCTGCAGCAAGCAGCCCAGGACCCTGCTGAGCGGGGAGCCTTGCCGCCCCCAGGAGCCCGCTGCGAGGCCAATACCTTTGATGGCGAGCGCTGCCTCTACGGGGCCCTGAGCGATGGCATCCGCCGGGCCTTGCGGGACTACAAGCAGGTGACGGCCTCTTGCCGCAGGCGGGATTACTATGACGACTTCCTGCAGCGGTGAGATGGGTGCAGGGTGGGCCTGCGTGCGCGTGGCCTCGCGCTGCGGAGGGTTCTGCCGTGGGAGGGAGCGGGCCAGCGAGGTGAGGTTCAGCACGCCGAGCCCCCGTCTCTCCCCAGGCTGCTGGAGCAGGGCATCCACAGCGACGTGGTCTTCGTGGTGCACGGGAGGCCCTTCCGGGCACATCGCTGCGTCCTGGGTGCGCGCAGCACCTACTTCGCCAACATGCTGGACACCAAGTGGAAGGGCAAGAGCGTTGTGCTCCTCAGGCATCCGCTGGTGCGCCCTGGGCAAGGGCGGGTCAGCTGGCCCCCCGGGCATGGCGGGTGCGTGCTGGGCAGCCGCCTCTGACCCGCTCTGTCTCGGCCCGCAGATCAACCCTGTGGCCTTTGGGGCCTTGCTGCAGTACCTGTACACAGGTGACCCCAGGACCATTGTGGGCCCGGGCGGGGTGGGTTCTGCCTGGCAGCAGACCAGGTGTGGCCTTGGGCCGACTTCACCTCTGGGTGCTTCGTCCCCTGCAGTGTGGTGGGGCATCCAGCTGCCCCTGGGTGGGTTATGGGGACCAGGTGGGTGTGCCCGCTTGGGGTCAGCATGTGCCACAGAGCCCCTCTGCTCCTCTTGGGCCTGTAGACTGTGGTGTCAGCTCTGACAGGGAGACCGAGGCAGCACGTAGGCCTGGGGCTGGCGGGAGGGGCCGTGCCGTGAAGGTGCCTGGGGCAGCCCAGCGCCCCTTCGGCCCTGAGCCTCCCGCCACACTCAGGCCGCCTGGACGTGGGTGTGGAGCACGTTAGCGACTGCGAGCGCCTGGCCAAGCAGTGCCAGCTGTGGGACCTGCTCGGTGACCTGGAGGCCAAATGCGAGAAGGTGTCTGAGTTCGGTGCGTGCAGGCTCCGGGGCCAGGCCGCAGGCGGGACCCGTGGGCGGCCCAGCTCCCTGCACGGTGCTCTCCCTCTGCAGTGGCATCCAAGCCGGGCACGTGCGTGAAGGTGCTGACCATCGAGCCCCCGCCGCTGGACCCCCGGCTCCGGGAGGACCTGGCCCTGCTGGCGGACTGCGCCCTGCCCCCTGAGCTCCGCGTAAGCCCGCAGCCTGGCCTGAGGCGGGAGGCCCGTGTGGGGCCTGCGGACCGCTGTGGAAGAGGGTCCCCACACGGCCCGGTTCCTGTGGCCTTGAGCCGGTTCTTTCTGAGCTTGGGTGTTGGCTTTCGTTGCTTTTGTGTTAAAATCTGCAGTCCTCCCCTGGGAGTGAAACTGGAGCAGGGTCCTGGCTGCAGCCTGTCACTTTCCCTCTGCCGCTCTGATGGTGCCTCCTCTCCCGGTCCAGGGTGACCTCGGGGAGCTGCCCTTCCCCTGTCCTGATGGCTTCAACAGCTGTCCTGATGTCTGCTTCCGGGTGGACGGCTGCAGCTTCCTCTGCCACAAGGTGCCAGCGCGGCCCCCAGCCCCAGCCCCAGCCCCCTCCCCAGGCACCGCCTGGCCCGGCCCTTCCTGAGCCCAGCCTCCCCCAGGCCTTCTTCTGCGGCCGCAGCGACTACTTCCGGGCCCTGCTGGACGACCACTTCTGCGAGAATGAGGAGCTGGAGGCCTCGGGCGGCCTCCCGGTCATCACCCTGCACAGGATCTCGCCCGACATCTTCACCCACGTGCTCTACTACATCTACAGCGACCACACGGAGGTGCGGGCCTGGCGGTGGGGCGCTGACCGGAGCGGGCGGCTCCATGCGCGGGGCTCTCTGAGGCCAGCGGCTGGCCCTCCTGCTGCCCCTCGGCTGTGAGCAGGTGGAAGCGCACCAGCAGGCGCTGGCTGCAGCCGTGGCCTCCGATGCGGCGAGCGGGGGAGCAGGCTGCTGTCACTGTGGGGGAAGGGGCGGCCAGGGACCAGCCTGGCCTGACATCAGCCCCCCTTCTAGGTACCCGCCTGCTCCCCGGCCTCTGAGGGGCTCCCTCCCTGAGCCCAGCCCCCTCACCTCCTTTACCTCATTCCTGCCGCGGCTCTGTCCAGTCCCCAGCCCCTGCCGCTAGGTGCCCTTCCCCGTCTGGTCAGCTCCTGAAGGAGCTTTGCCTCCTTGCAGCCGGCTCTGCAGTGGCCCCGAGCTTCTGGGGGGTGGACTAAGCCCCTCACAAGCATGTGATCATGGGCTAGTTAGGTATCTGCTCCCTGCCTCCACGCCCCCTTTATAAAATGGGGGCCTTATAGCTGTTACCACCCAAAGTCCTGAGTAGATGAACTTGCTGTCAGGGCACGGAGTCGCAGCCTGTGATGTGGCGGCGAGGTCCCGCCCTTCTGCCTGCAGCTGCTCCCGGGGCCTCCCGCAGTCTGCAGGAGCTGAGCAGTGGCCCCTCTGGGCTCGGGGGACACCGTGGGGGTGCAAAGAGCAGAACCAGATCCCCCAGTCTTCGCAGCCAGCTGGTGCTCTGTGCCTCCCAGAGAAACGGGCGTGGAGAGTGGAGTGGCCGGCCCGGGAGGGGCCCAGGTGGTCGGGTCTCGCGCGTCCCCAGAGAGGCCCTACCTGCTGCCGCTACACGTGCGCCTGGGCCGGGCACCCCGGCTCCCTGCCCCCTCGCCCTCCCAGCCAGCCTCGGCCTCTGGGCCTCTCTTGGCGAGGCCTGGGTGACCCAGCGCCTGCCCCCGCCTCCTCCCTCACACAGCTGCCGCCCGAAGCGGCCTACGATGTGCTGAGCGTGGCCGACATGTACCTGTTGCCGGGCCTGAAGCGGCTGTGTGGCCGCAGCCTGGCCCAGCTGCTGGACGAGGACAGCGTGGTGGGCGTGTGGCGCGTGGCCAAGCTGTTCCGCCTGGCGCGGCTGGAGGACCAGTGCACGGAGTACATGGCCAAGGTCATCGAGAAGGTGGGCCGCGCACTGTGGTGGGCGGGCGGGCGGGCTGCGGTGGTGGTGGGCGGGCCCTGAGCCAGCCTGTCTGCAGCTGGTGGAGCGGGAGGACTTCGCCGAGGCCGTGAGGGAGGAGGCGGCAGCCGTGGCGGCCCGGCAGGAGACGGACTCCATCCCCCTGGTGGACGACATCCGCTTCCACGTGGCCAGCACCGTGCAGACCTACAGCGCCATCGAGGAGGCCCAGCAGCGGCTGCGGGCCCTCGAGGACCTGCTGGTGTCCATCGGCCTGGACTGCTGACCCGGCCGCGCAGGCTCCTGGGACTGCGCCCGTGGCTGCCTGTGGACAGCGCTCGTCCTGCTCCTTGCGCCCATGGGTGGGTGGCGGACTGTGGGTCTCAGTGAAGCACCCCGCCCCTGTGCCAGGGCGGTTCTGGGGGTGTCACCTCGGGATGAGCCCCCTCCCCAAGGCAGAGACCAGCCCCCAGGTCCTGGGGCTGGGCACCACTCAGGGAAACCTGGGGTGGGGGGATCTTAGGGCCCCTGCAGCACCCTACCGCCACCCTGGCCCTCCCGGCCCTGTTGGCTGCTTCCCCCAACCCGCGTCTCCTCCTGTGCACAGGGCCGGCCAGGAGGGTGCAGGAGGGTCTGCGTGGCAATAAAGCTTGCGTTCACTGTGGGAGCCGAGCCTGTGTCCGGCAGCTGGGTGGGGTGAGGCCGGCTGTGCCCTGGCTGTTGGGGCAGGGTCGGGGAGGGCCCAGGAGAAAGCCCACTTAGGGTAGCAAGGGGGGCTGGCGTGCACAGCAGGAGCTAGTGGGACTCCCCTTGGGGTTCCTCTTGGTGGCCCTGGGCCTGACCATAGGGCCAGTAGTGGCTTCCCCCTCAGACGGCCAGGCCCGGCCCTGGACACGCTCGCTGGGCGCAGCCGTCTACCGGGCTGGCCCGTGGCCGTGGTGTGTGACTGACCCGCACCCACAGCACGGAGGGTGGCAGGGCCGGGACCACGAGGCCCAGCTGGCCTGGCAGCGGCAGTGGGCGTGGAGCGGGGCTGGGAGGAGGCCCGCTGCCCCTGCCCCCGAGCCCAGCCTGCCGCCCTTTTCATTCCACGCCACTGGCCACGGTGATCTCGTTAAGGCTGAGGACTGAGGGCTGAAGCTGCCCTCGCCTCAGCCCAGGGTCAGGCTCCCCCTGACCCCCACAGGGACTGACTTGCTTTGGGCCGTCAGCCGTGTTCCCTGAAGACGCCCCTCAGGTCCCCACTGTGTGGGCCTGAGCCAGGCGGCCAGCACCCAAGGCCTTTCTAGCTGCACTCTGCCCTGGCGTGGCCGGGATAGCAAAGCGGTGCCCAGGCCAGGAGGGAGGCCTTCCCACCGTCTGACGCATCCGCTGGTGCTTTGTGCACCTGCCTGCCTTTCTGCTCTCGGGTGTCATTTTCAGGACTCTGGGGTCGTGTCCTCCCCTCGCCAGCACCATTTCATGCGTGTTGTCTGGAGGGGAGGGCTGCTTGGGGCGGGCAGCGTTTGGGTCAGGGCCTGGGAGTCTAGAGGGTCGGCTTGGCCAAGCCCCAGGTCTGGAGCCAGAGGCGAGTTCCACCGTGGCTGTGCCGCCTGCCCCCGGTCACCACAGTTCGCCCGTCGGTAGAGCGGGGCCGACTGTGGTCTCCGCTCCCTCCTCGCTTGGGCTTTGAGCCACCACGTAGGTGGTGTGGACTGCAGGGCCCGGTGTTTGTGACGTGCTGGGCTCCCCCAAAGTCGCCGAGACGTGACGGGTTCAGTCGATAAACATGTTAAATTACTGCTGTGTCTTTTGATAGGTATTGGGGTGAAAATGAGATCAAAATCCATCTTTTTTGAAGTGATTACCAGAGATTTCAAGTAAAAACACGAGTGTGGGTTTAAGGGACAAGATTCCTTTAAACTGACGGCTCTCTGCGCACAGCCCAGGACCGACACCCCCAGAACAAACCCCCAGCAGCAAGGGGGGCACTCCCCAGCCACGCCACACCCTCCCGCAGCCCCGGCTGCTCTCAGCCCAGGACAGGCTCTCTGTCCAAGGTGTTCACTGCCGTGTCAGATAAACAGGAAGCAGCTGCAATGTCCGTGGTAAGCAGGAAGGAAGTTACAGTACATAGATGTGGGGCCTTCCTGGGGCCTCAGATGGTCACTCCACTTCTGTGCATGAGGGGCCACTTGGGGTGCCTCCCGCCATCCCCACCCTCCGGCCCGCAAACACAGGGGAGCCCCCAGAAGGAAGGGCTTTGGCTGAGAGTTAGATTTCACCTGACTTCTGTCTAGAAGTCAGAAGGTGGTCATGCTACTTTTAACGTAAGAGGCAAAACCTCTGTCCCTCACTTCCCGGCTTTCGTTCGTCCAGTCCTCTCGGTAAAGCTGCTGAGTCAGAACGTATTTTCATGTCATCTACTGGGAAATACCTGTGTTCTCTCCCAAGGCAAGAAAGCCCCCAACTTTTCACAGATGGAAAAATACATCAGCTGAGCAATAATAATGAAGCAACCGTTGAAAGGGAATAAACAACTTGTATATCAAAAATGTAAATTGGGGATAGCTTGTTGCACCCCCAAAAGAGGACAGTGAGTCTAGGGGTGGAGGCAGGAGGCAAACCAGCGGCAGTGTGATGCTGAGTCACCCAGGACGAGAAGCAAGAGGAAGCAGCGGCCCGCTCCTGCCGCCGTAATATGTGGCCATTCGGTTCATTGTGAACGTCTTGCGTTGATTTCCATTTAAAAAGTAGTGCATTAAAGCGAGGCTTACACTGAGTCTGGTGCCTTCTTCCATGTTGTATCCAGGTCAGTGCCTTCCTTGCCGCACCTAGTCCTGGCCCTGATCCAGTTACGTGATGAGGTAAGTCTACAGGAAAAGTTAGGTTTCCCCCCTTACCCTATGATATCCTCCCTACCTGGAAAAAAAAGACTTTGTGTCTTTTCCTCCTCTACCTGAGAACGCCTACACAGCGCAGTGCCCTGCCTCACGGCAACCCAGCAGAGGAACCCCAGGAAAGGGGGCTGCCTCCAGGCCTCTGAGCCAGCAGTGCCCCCGCCAGAGCCAAGGGCAGCCCAGGAGAGGGGCAGACCCTGAAGGCGTAAAATTGGCACTTTGGGAAAGAGGCACCGCTGGCCTCGGAAGGGCTTTTCCAGAGAAGGCCCTGGGCCTCCAGCCTCAGGGAGTTTCTGCTGCTGAGCCAGGACGCTGCCCTCGGACAACGCTGCTCCCTGCTGGTGGTTTGAGATGACTGCGCCATCTGGGGGCAAGTGAGGGCCCCTGAGAACCCCTGCTCGCTTACGGAATTACATGGAGGCAGCACCTCCAGTTACCCCGAGCTGGTGTGAAAATGAATCGGGGTGTCACTCCTGCTCCCACCAATGTGGGTTTCCACTCTTCTCTGGAAAATGAAACGGGTAACTTGGGCATAGTTTTAAAACTTGCCTGTCACATTTTCCAGAGGCATATACTTGGTCCTCGCGTCTCTCCGGGTTCCTGGACCCTCGTCTGTGGCTCCCTCCGAGCCTTCTAGCCTCCGTTACTGCTGGTTCAGTCCCCGCTTCCCCGCCCACCCCACTACCCGGCCTCAGTCAGGGCCTCCCCGGCCTCCCTCTAGGGCCCCTGCCCCTCACCCAGTCTCACCTCTCCCTGCCTTGGCTTCTTCCAGATGACGGGCCTGGCTCTCCTCGCAGGGAAGGCCTCAGCACCCACACTTCACATCCGGGCACAGGCCCTGGCTGCTCCTGATGGAGGAGCTCCTCTCCTGTCCTCCGAGCACCTGGCTACTTCCCAGCCTCCCTTGCGTTTAGTTGTGGCTGTGCCACCAGGTTCTAGAGGTGAGCTGAAAGACTAGAGGCGACCTCCTTCCTTCTGCATCCTCCCCTCCTGTGGGCTGACACAGACGCAGAGGCAGGAGCTAGAGCAGCCATCTTGGACCACGGGCTGGGAGCTCGAGACTGCTAGTCTGAACCCCGGTCCAACCCTAACCCTGACCCTGGGAAGCAGGGGCAAGATGGGGGAGAGCCGTGGCTGCCCCTTCCCTGCTAGCTTCCTTGTGGTCAAGGCTGCGGCACCACCAGCATCCCTGAGTTGCAGCCACAGGCCTCCCCCTGTGACCATTCCTGGTACTGCATCTCCCTCTGGGCTTTCTGGGGGCTACACATTCCCAGGGAATGTGGGGGGTGGTCCTGGGCTTCCCGCAGCCATCCTGAAAGTCTCACTTCTAGGACCAACCTGTGCGCCCTCTGCCCCAAGGCTTCCCCTGAGGCTCCCCCACCGCCCTGCAAGCCTGGCACCCCACTCCTGCTCCTTTCCTGCTCCCTTGGGGCTGCCTCCAGACGGGGCCCTGTGGGGTCCCGTTCTCCTCTCTCCTATCCCCACTGCTCAGGCCACATATTGTGGGTGGGCGCTCGGCAGCGCGCTTCTGATGGTCTGGGGGTGCTCACAGGCGCCAGGAAAGCCTTTCTAAAGGCAGGACGCTGCCCAGGTTTGAGTTCCTCATGCTCGGCGTAGAATCTGCCTGGTGGGAGTGAATGTGAGGAGCTGGGGAGGGGCCTCTGGGCAGGGCAAGGCCAGGGCAGGGTGGACTCCGGCCATCCTCACAGCACCGGTCCCATTTGCAGGGCCCAGTGCAGGCTGAATGGGGGCGTCGCCAGGCTGCAGGCCATACCAGCCAAGCACTGACCGGCGAAGGCCCTTCCACGGCTGGCTGCACACTGGCGAGTCGATCCAAGGCCAAGCTCGGCACCTGGCCAGAGCCAGTGTCGTCCCACTCCCGTTCCTCACTGGATGGGATCTACCCGGACCCCCTGGCACCAGACGGAGATCTAAGTCCAGGCCACACCACCCTGCTACTCTGTCCTGGGGGCAGAGCTGCTGCTAGACAAGTGGGGTGTCGGTCCTGGCCAAGGGCAATCCACGAACTGGGGAGAAGGGGAGGGCGCTCGGATGGGGACAGGACTCAGACCAGGCCAGGAGGCCTCAGCAAGCAGGTGGCCAGCGAGGGCTGGTGTCCCGGGCCGACGGACGCAAGAAGAGGGGCGAGGCTGGGGCCCAGGCCCGGCCTATGGGCTGGGTAAGTACCACCGTCTGGCTTGAGTGAGCTGGGAGCATGGGAAGGTTCTGCGAGTGACAGGCCTCGCACGGCTGCCCTCTGGCCGCTGTGTGGGCAGAAAGGGAAGGCCTGCGAGGGCTGGAGAGGGGACCAGCGCCCCCGTGACAGAAGAGCCGGCCACACGTCCCGAAAACGCCTTTATTAGGTTAGCTGTGGGTACATCAGCTCCGCTAGCCGCCTAGACGCGCGTGCCTGCTACAGCACGCGTGGGGTGTGGCCGGGCGCAGTGACGGCGACAGACCGGCCGCCACTGGCAGTCGCGAGGCGGCCGGAGTTCTGTGCTGCCCGCAGAGCGAGAAGCGCGGGTCCTGCGTCGGGTCGAGCGGCCGGCGGCTCTCGGGGAGTCCAGCGCGCCCTGAGCCCCCAGACGCTGAGCGCAGCGCCGGGACACCGGAGGACAGGAGGGAAGTGACCTGTGACCCCGTCCCCACCCTCGCAAGGGGAAGGCCCGTGTGGCTGGGCCCGGGCTGCCGCGCGTCTTTTCCTGGAAAGCGTCTCAGCGTGCAGCCCGCTCTGCGTGTGTCCGGAGGCCCCGGTTCCGGGAGCTGCCGTGAAGTCAGCTCGGGCGCAGCGTCCCGGAACAGCGGGGCCTCGGGTGGGCGTGGGCAGCTGCCTCCCCAGGGCACCCAGCCTCTGCCTCCCATCTTTGAGCGCCGCGGCCCCTCTATGCCCACGGCCACCCCGCCGCTCGGGCGGCGCTCGGGGCCACCGGTTGGCACGAGCCGTCACCACTGAGGCTGAGCTCAACTCAAGACTCGCGCGGCCGCCCGACGGCAGGCAGCCTGGCCCGGCTCGCGCGCTCGGGCGCTGATGGGCCGAACCCCTGCACTTCGAGGACCAGAGACAGTCCGGTTTCCATGAGATGAATATTTTCTTTTTAATACAGTTGATGCTTTAACTGGATATGTAGATGATGGAATTTACCTCTGTAAGAGCTTGCGTGTAAATATACTCATGCATCTGAGAGATCCCCAAACTGTGTGTCCAACGTGCCATCTGGGAGATGGGGGCGCAGCGGACCCCTGGGGCTCTGGGCGCAGCAGCTGGGTGGAGGGCGTGGGCTGTGGCCAGCCTCTCAGCTCCAGGCCTGGGGCAGTGAGGGCGAGCTCTACGCTGAGCGGCTGGGCCGCCCTTCTCCGTCAGCAGCGTCCTGCCTTTTCCCCCCATAGAGAAGCCAGAATAAGAGGGGCAATGGAAGCTGGCTCTGTGGGCCCCCCAGGGACGGGTGTCTGGGTGCTTGTCCTCCAGGCAAGTGTGGCCTTGAGTGGGAGCGGGCTGCCTGAGGATGGGGCTCTTGCTGCCGCCACGTGTGGGCAGGGTTTCTGGGAGGAGGACCCAGGGGACTCCCCTCTCCGGGACAACAGGTGGGTGAGGGGCAGCGGATCTCACTGCTGGAGGAAGCAGGAAGGGAGACCCCACTCCCAGCCTCCTGTCAGAGGGCCCAGGAGGGGAGCAGCCGCCTGATGTGCGGGGCCACAGGGCCTCTGGACTTGTACCCCCAGGCCAGCGGGTGTCCCCCAGTGGCCCTGCCCCTCCCAGGGTTATGTCTGCACTTGGGAGCCCGTGAGGTAACAGTGGGTCCCACTGGAAAGTGAAATTTTCTGCCGTGGGCAGCTGTCCCCATTTATTGCTGGCACTATGTGAGGGCCAAGGGTGGGGGGGTGGGGTTGGCACCCAAGGAAGGCAGGTCAGGTGCTGCAGGGGCCTGGGCTGGGGAAGGCCCGCTCCCCCCACCAGCCATCCCCTGCCGCTGCCACCGTGACCCTGCACAGGCTGCCTTGCTGGGACCTTCTTCTGCCACCAGAGGTAGCTGTGCTGCCAGCCGAGGCCCCGGGGCGCAGAGGGGCCCAGGTCCCTGGCCAGGGGACCCTCCTGTGCCGGGCCGGGCTTGCATGCTCTAAGCCGTCATCTCCGCCCCCCACCCCCGCCACCAAAATAGTCTCTCTTTAGAATATACATTATATATTAGATATTTCATCTGCGATACAGTTGTCCTCTGGTGTCAGGTAAGTTCAGTCACGGGAGGAAAGGCGCCTCCGAATATATACAGTGCTTGGGCGGCGGCCTCAGCCCCCAGGAAGGAAGCGCTTCCCGCCTGGTCTCTGGACTGTGCCGATCCCACGCCAACACCCAGCCCCGGCAGACAGGCCTGACGTGGGTCGTGGGCACACTCCTTCGAGGAAGTACTGGGCATTTGCTGGGCCTCAGGGGGCATGTGAGTCTGCCTGGGGGAGCCCGCGCTGGCCACCTCATCCCACAGCCGGTAAAAGGCCACTGAGCGAGGCTGGTGGGAGAGGGGTGCTGGGCTCGGGGTGGAGGAGTGGGCCGGAGGGGAGACCCCCTCCAGTTATTGCAGTCAGGGGTCCCGGAACACCAGGAATTCCTGGGCACCTTTGTGGGGCCGGGAGAGGTGGGGCAGAGGCTTCGCGTGCTTGAAAGAGGGCATGTCAGCCTTCCCCTCGCTGGGAAACTGCCCGGACCTTTGTTTCTGCATAAGGTGTCTACCCTTAGTTAAGGCAGACTCAATGGCGGACAGCCTAGCATGTGACAACGGTCTGTTTCTTGTTTCTTGCTTTTTTTTTTTTTTTTTTTTAGTAAGTTGCACTAGGGAATCCTCCAATTTATAGTTTTGTTTTGTGTTTTTCTTTTGTTTTGTTTTGGTTTTTTTTTGCAAACCACATCCGCAAAGCCAGCTTCTGCCCTTCCTCTGCCCGCTTCCCCGACTGTGGGACGGCCGCCTGGCCATGTGCTCAGGGCGGGGACCTCTTTCCTGCGGCCGCTGTCCTTTGAGAGAACCACAGGCTCATTTCTTGGAAGACAGAGTTGGTTACTTCAGGAAGTTCTTTGTGGAGAACATGGTAGGCACCTTCGTAAATCTGCAACAGGAGAGGCAGGAGTCAAGGCCACAGAGGGAGCCCTCGAAGCCTAGGCCACCCCGCTGGTCACAGCCTGGTTCACATGAACTAAAACGTCCCCTCGTATTCTAGCACCTCCCTTGATCCCACTTTTCTGGCCCGCTGGGACCTGGTCTGGGCGCCACGTCCATCGACAGCCCATCTCCTTGTCCTCCCCCACCCTCCCGCAGGCTTCGGCTCTTCCCCATCTGCTCGTTTCCCTTCCACCAGCCCACACGGGACCTTCTGGGCCTGACCACGGCGACCATCACGCCGCCCTTGCCTGGGCGCACTTTCTGCTCTAGGCTGACTTGACTTCTCAGCATCACTCAGAAGCTGATCTCGGTTGATCATCTAGAAGCACGTTCCTCCCAGGCCTCCAAGGCTTTCTACCTGCCTGGGCTTCCTCTCGCCTCTCAGTCTAGGCTGTACCCTGTGCCTGTGCCCTCTGTGGGCAGGTGGCCAAGGGCGTGGCCACGGCCTCCGTTCTCTCGCTCCCCAGTCGTCACATCCAGTTCTGAAGCTGGATGAAGTCTGTGCTGGTGGCCCAAGCGTTGGCCTCTCCAGCTCGACCTCCTACTAAACCCTGATGGGGCCATCCAACTACCTAGCTGCCCAGTGTCTTGGTTATTAACTATGGTAAAAAACAAACAAACAAACATTAAACTACCATTTAAATTTAAATTGTTCTCCAAATTGCCACTTCTAAGTATGTAGCTCAGTAGTTCAGGCCCTTCAGTGTTACACAGCAGCTCTCTAGAACTCTTTATCTTTTGCACTTAAAACTACCCCCTATACATTCCCCTCTCTCCTCCTTATTCCCCAAGTCCTAAGCTACCCTTCTTCTTTATATTTCTATGATTTTCTACTTCAGAGACTTCATTTGAATGAGATCACATAAAGTTTGCTCTTTTAGGACTGGTTTATGTCATTTGGCATCATGCCCCCAAGGCTCACCCATGGTGAAGCACGAGTCAGAACTCCCTTCCTTTTTATGACTGCATGATATTTCATTGTAGAGACCACATTTTGTCTTTATCTGCCAATGGTAGGTGGCTTCCTTAGCTCTTGTGGATGATCCTGCCGTGAGCACGGGTGTGCAACGCTCTTTGCAATCCTGCTTTCCATCTCTAATGGGACTCACTAATAGGTATCTAAAACAGAAATCACGGTATCCCTAGGTTTGTTTCTCTCCCAGTCTGCTCTTCCGCACAAGCTCAGAACCCAGGGCTCACCCGTCATTGCTCTGACTTCACTCCCTACTATCCACTCTCTCTGGTACTCCCCCTTCCAATCCTAGGTCTTCACACTGACTCTTCCCTTGTTCCAGAATGTTCTTCCATTGTTCTTCTCACTGTCATACCTTAGACCCATCTGAAGTCGGTGCTTCCTCTGCTCCGCCACCCCAATGTCCTGCTCAGTTCCCCTTGGGATGCCAGGGGAACATCATCCCGTCGCCTTATCTGCATACTGCTACCCCCTGGAACTGCTCCACTATGGAGGGTCAGGACTTTGCCTGTTGCGTTCTTTGGGCCTGGCACAGAGTGAGTGCCCAGGGAATACCAGGTTGAAGGGAGGAACGAACGAGTGGAGAGTGAGTGAACAAAGGAGCGTGTTCTCCACGGACCCTTTCATGGGGCCCACAGGCTCCAGGCCAGCATCAGCGGATGCCTGTGTGATGCCTGCACCCAGCTACAAAGTGTCCCTCTTTGTTTCATTCTAACTCTCACGACAGTGCCAGCCACTTCTCCTTTTTCTTCTTCGTCTTCATCTGCGACTCTTTGGCAGCTGGAGTGGGCCAGACTGTGCGATTCGCAGTGGCGTGAGGCACAGTGTGCAAGCTGAGTCTCCGTGGGGTGGAATGGGCAGTGAGCTCAGGCTGAGGGACCTGAGTTGGAATCCGGACTTCCCCTCTGTGGGGCTGGAGCTGCAGCGACTTGCCTGCTTTCCTTCCGACAGAGGGGCCCTGGGCCAGCTGTCCACGCACCTGCAGGCTTCTGGGGCCAACGGTCCCTTGCCAGGCAGAGCAGGCGCCCCTCCTCCCCGCCCATCCCTCCAGCTGGGGCTCTTCCCAGTTCAATCAGGCGAACAAAATGGGTACCCCTGAGCCCCCAAACAGCATTTTCATCTCAAAAACCCTCCAAGTGGGTCTACTACGGTCTGTTCTGCCTGCCGTGCCACACAGCTAAGCTGCAGGTCCACTCTTCCGGACTGAACTTGAAGATTCCCTGCCCTCAGTGCCCAGAGGCCCTGGAGGGGGCGGCCAGGCCCCCATGCCCTTGGACAAGTCTCGGGAGATTGTTTGGCTCAGTGCCGGGTTGGGTTTCTCCTCCTGACTGTGGCATCTTCTGAGCTTCTCTCCTTCCTCTGAAGCGCACTCAGGCGCAACAATCAGCTAATCACTCTTAGAATTAAGAGATGCCTCGTCCTCTTCCCCAGCAGGGAGTGGGTTGTTCTCTATCCAGCTACGCCTCACCTGTGGGCCCTGGGGAGACTATGGGGAAGCAGCCCACCCCCCCGGGCGCCCTGCAGGAAGGGCGGAGGCGGCGCTCACCTTGAGAGTCTTGTCCTGGCTCCTGGCAGACTCCATGAGCATGTAGGCCCCTTTGCTGTCGCACAGGCGGTCAGCAGAGCCCTGGAGCAGCAGGAAGGGCAAGGTCAGCTTGGGGAGAGCCCGCTCCACCCTCGAGACGGCGTTGAGGAGCTGGATGCCGAAGCACACCTTCAGCCCCGCCCGGCAGATGAGGGGGTCTGTGTTGTAAATGTCCACCTGGAAGGGAAGAGAGAGGGGGTACCACCAGCTCCTGGGTGGGGGCCGCCCTCGGAGGCCAGCGCTCCCTCGGGCCTGGCCTGAGGGCTGTTTGCACAGGACGGAGCCGGGGCGAGTGGGCAGGCGGGCGCTGTACTGGGACCTCCGGGCAGGCCCTGGCCTGTGTCGTCCGCTCCCGCGCCTGGCTGTAGACCGCTGCAAGGGTTAACTTGCTTTTGAAAATGTAAGCAGCACCATATTATTTGCTCAGATTACTTCCCACAAGAACTCAAAGAGGTTAGCTGTTGGTCTCAGAGGCGTTTGCTTTCTGGCTCCCTGACCTGTCCGCTCGGTTAGAGGCTGGAGCAGGCGAGGGGCACACACAGGCTGCAGAGGAGGGCAGGGCCCTGCTGGGCAGCGTGGGGCGTGTGTGGGTGCTGGACACTTCGGGAGGAGCAGCGTTGGGCTGCTGCCGCCGTCCATCCCTGCACGCAGGGTCGTGGCTGTCCCTCCGCAGGGCTTGCCCGGTGCTGGGTGCTCCCTTTCCACCATCAGCAGCCAGGACCCGACTGCACCCTCGTGCGTGTGGCCCAGAAGCTGACCAGCCCTCGTGGGGCTCTCCTGGCACCTTGTCCCTGTTCTCCTCGGCCCAAATTGGCTTCTGGCTTTACCCCGCCCACCTTCATGGGGCAACGAGGTGCCAGTTCACTGCGACCAAGACAGGGCATCCACCACTTAGACTCTGCGTGAGGACTTTCTAGAACTCTCGCACGTGCACATGGGCAGATATGAGGCTATGCCACCCCTTCACTCACCTTCCTCATCCTTGCCGAAGGTTCCTGGCTGGCTGGAGGGGTGCTGTGTGGTTCTGGGGCTGGGAGAGGGAGCACGGGGCACCTCATCCAAGGGGCGGGAGCGTGTCCTCTGCTCTACTTGCATTCTCGAGGGGCTCACATCTCCCCTTCCATTAGCACTGCTAACAGGGCGCTGGCCAGAATTCTGGACTCACTCTAGGAGGGGACAGGCTGCCGTGGGTCACCCTGACATCTCTGACTCCTCCCATGCTGGGACCAAGCTTGGCAGGCCAGATCGTTTGTGAAGAGCCACACGAGGCGGATTAGCCACTTTCTGCAGCTGAGTTGGCAGGAATCCTGCAGGGCCAGGCCATCTGTCTGGGGGGCTGAGAGCACGAGACTGGCATGGGCAGGGCATAGCCACAGCGGGGCTGGGTGGGGCCTGCCCGGAGCCCTGTTTAGTCTGGCACACAACAATCAAAATAAAGACTACATTTCCCAGCCGCCCTTGCCCCCAGTGTGGTCACACGACCACCTCTGGCCAACAGGAAGTGAGCACCAGTGCCCCGTGCACCCTCTGGTCAAGGCTTGTCCTCCCTTTGCCCTTTTCACTCCCTTCCTGACAGAACATGGGAAGAGTAGGGAGACGGCTGGGGCCGCATGGGAGGGGTGCACCCTGGGAATGACTACAACGTGGGTGTCACACCGAGAAGACATCATCACCTGGAAAATAAGCCTCCCTTCTACTTAAGCAGTCTTGCTCGGGGGCCTGGGTGTCAGCGGCTGATGGCACCCTACGCCAGGCTGCAGGGCTGTGGTCCCGAATGAGCGCCCAGGGCCAGAGCCCACCAGCCCACGTCCTTCCCAAAGTGGCTTGCCCTGAACGTCCCAGACACGAGAGGCCCCTCGGGGAGTCTGCGCCAGGTCTAAATCCTCCGGCAGCCAAGTGGCTTCCTGCTCTCGGCTTCTTTGTCAAGGTTGTGATCACGTAGGCCCTGTCTACACAAGGCCTGTCCGGCATGGGGAGGAGCTGCCAGATGTGTGGGAGAGGACAGGCCTCTGGTTTAAGCCGCAGTGGGAAGCGAGGGAAAAAGAGAAACTGGGATGGGGGACAGGAGGGCCATACCACGTGGGGAAACTGAGGCTCAGAGGGCCCAAACCCTCGCCTCAAGTAACTGTTCTGACCCAGTCAGTGACCTTTGCTTTTGGAAAGCTGAAGGTCTAAGGCCACCAAAAGTCCTCCTTGCTGGAGGAGGACGGTGGCCTGTGGCCCCAAGCAGCAGGCAGAGAAGTGAGTGCTCCCTCCCTCGGAGACCAGCTCAGTCCAGGAAGACCAGAGAAGACCAATAAAACCAAAGACCAGAAAGACAGTCTTAGCGTACGAGTCCACTTCGACCATATCCTCGAGTGGCAAGATCAGAGAACAGGTTAGTGGTTGTCAGGGCTAAGGGCGGATGGAACGGGACGGAAAGGACAGTGGGAGGAGTCTTCTGGTGGAGGAATGTTCTGCATCCTGACTGCACTGAGTCAGAATCCTGGCTGGCTGTGATACCCCCGGAGGTTCTGATTTCGTCCTGGGGAAAACTGGGGGAGGATACGTGGGACCCTACGCTATTTCTCAACTGCATGTGAAATCACAATCCTCGCCAAAGATGCTTTTGGAAGCGCACAGCACAGCCCCAGCCTTTGGCGCCCCTGCCCACAGCATCCCCACGAGTGCGGGGGCCGGACGCTCAGGCGGTGCCTCAGGCCCAAGTGCCTCTGCTCGGGGAGGACGGTGCCCTTGCTGGAGGAGGACAGCGGCCTGTACGGACGCTGAGACCACGCTTCCCTTGTTGGGGGCCCGGCTGGACATACGGGGAAGGTGCAGCAGCAAGGACCACTCAGCCCTGATAATTTCTAGCTGTGTGATCTGGGCGAGGTGCTTCATGCCTAGATCCAGTTTGCTGGATGTGGGAAAGGGACGGCCCTGGACAATGCTGTGGGGACTCAAGAGGATGCAGCTGCAGCGAAGGGCCCACGCGGAACCCAGGATGCCCGGGGCTGCACGGAGCCCCAGCCTGGGAACCGAGTCGACAAAGCCACTCTGTGCTGGAGGCCCTTCGCCTCAGAGACCCCCAAGCCACGTGAACTTATTGGGGCCCCTTGCTGGGCTCGTGTCTCCACCTAGGGGACCTGGAAGGTTCCTCTTGGGTTTTAAGTTTTACAATTTGTGGACGTTCTCGGGGCCTCAGTGTGTCTCAGGGAGCTTCTAGAACCTGTGCTGTTTGGGGGGGGCTCTGAGGGCTCTCAGCAAGGTTGAATTTGACTGCCAGGAGCACGCCAATGGGCGCTCCTGCCTTCTGAACACTGTGGGAAGACACTTCGCCCCGGGCACAGTAACAGTTGCACTCCAAGGCTGGGAGTTTCTTAACCTTCTGGTGGAGCAAACCTAGGCGCCACCCCTAAGTCAAATGTCTAGGTCTATTTTTATAAAACCGGAATGAAAAGTACATTTTTAATTAGTACCACATTAGTAATAACTAACACAGCGAACCCTCCGCTCTGTGCTGTGCTAAGCGCTTCGCTTGGACGTGTTCACAGGAACCCCGGGCAGGGACTAGTGCTCCCACCACCATGCCTCGTGGAGACCATAAGGCTCAGAGAGCCGCGGTAACGCACCCGAAGTGGCACAGCAAGCAGAGGGCAGAGCAAGAGAACTTGGGCAGCCCAGCTCCCCGTCAGCATGCTAACGGCCCCTGTGCTGCGCTGCCTTCTAAAGAAGGTCAAGGTGAGTCCTTCCAGGCGCCGGGGAGATGGTGCTCCTCTGAGAAACTGGCGGGTCCCTGATGAGAACCATGACGTCTGACCTGACAGCACGCCAACTGGCTTGGTGGGTCCCCAGAAGGCCCAGGGGTGGGGGCGCCTTTCTGGGCACAGGCAGGCTCGCACCCTCGTTGCGTGACACGGTCCCCCCCAAGACCTCCCCGTCCCCAGACTCCTGTGCCCGCCTCCCTGCATGGCGCTGGGCCCTAGGGCGGGGTCTGTGCTGGCCTCAGCCGGGTCCTGGCGCGGGGCAAACACGGTTGAAGCGACGGCTCAGCGTCCTCTAACACAGCCCGGAAACAGCACCTCTGGGCGCTGAGCTTGGTGCGGGTCTGAGCCCTGCACGCTGGCCAGCAGCTGGCAAAGGGCCGTTCACACTGAGTGACGGCCGCGGGCCTGGGGAGCAGAGGCCCCTCGTTACTTCCCCAGACGGAGAGCGACTGGCACGAATGTGGAAACACCCAAGGTCAGCTCTTCGGAGCTGCTCGATACAGCTTTCCCCGCGGCTCGCAGGGCTGTGTTCTCGCAAATGCCAAGCTTATGGGCTATTGGAAATGCAAATAAGGGTTCATCATAGAAATCGGCCTGAATACAGAGCACGCGCACGGGGCCGTGCCCGCTGCCGCTCTCCCGTGCCCGTCTTGGGCCTGACCACCTCCCTGCAGCTGGTTTACCGCACTCAACCCCCTGCATCCTTCCCCCCCCCCACCACCCCCACAAGGGCCAAGTTCACGGCTTTTGAGGCCACATGTGATGGACTCCAACTGCCCCGCTGCACCCTCCCTCATCACGCCCTCCCCTCTTTGTGCCCTGGGCATGGGCATGGCTGTTCTCTCACCCTTAAGACCCCTTGCTTGGATGCCCGTAGAATCTTTCATGGGACACTCAGTTCAGCTGCCCCTTCCTCCCAGAAGTCCTCCATCCTGCCTCCAGTGCCGTCCCCACACAGTGCAGGAGCCACATCTAGCTCGGCTCCTTTCTTCCTGCACTCGTCTCTGTCCTACAGACAGGGGCTGGCCCCGACCTTTCCAGTTTTGAGAGTGCCCCTTTCCTACACCTTTTCTCTCATCAGCTAGCAAGCCTGTCCCCTCTTTAAGACCCAGTTCCATTGTTTTCCCCACTCATGGTGTCTGACAGCACTGGGGAACCTGGAGTAAACCTCTCAAAAAATAACTGTGATAACAACAGCTCCAAATGCTGCTCCAGGCCACTGGGAGAACCTCGAGGGCCCGAGTGTGGTTTCTGGGGCCACGTGGCAGCGCCAAGAGCTGGAGCAGGAGGGCTGGTCCGGGCTTGGGCCTGTGCTTGAACTGTGCGTTCTTCCTACTGCGCCCTCCGCCTCTGGCCCTCTGTCACAGAAGGGTTGACGGGCCTCTCCCCTTGAAAACAGGGTGACTCATCAGGTGTCTCCCCCCCTTCCAGGCACTTGGCCCAAAGCAGGAGCTCCGAGAAAGTCTGTTGACTAGACCTCGCTCGGCTACCGGATGGCAGAGGGGAGGTAAGGGGGCTGCCTGACTCCACAGAAGTCTCCTCTGTTTCCTAAGCACTGGGAGGCCCAAGCGAGTGCCCTCCTGACATCTCACTCCCCCATGCCTGCCAGTCAGCCTCTGGGGATGACATTCCTGGGCCAACAGGAACCATGGGAAGCAAGGATGCTGCGTTCCATTCTGGACACACGGCGGTAACCGGATTCGCCTGTGTGCGTGAGCTGCCACTTAGTCACGGACACGTGCATGCGTATTCTTTGCCAAGACCTACTTTTTTGCTATTGAAGCTGAACTCTGGACACCCTGGTATCTGCTTTTTTGAGTGAAGAGCTGGGCTGGAGGTCCCGGCCCTGGGTAAGTGGCACAGTGGTTCACACAAAGGTCTTGGGCTCCCCTTCTGGAGTGCTGAGGCTCCTCACAAGCAGAAATGAGCAGGAAGTCAGCCTCACTTGCACCTTGAGAGTGGGGCGGGGGGCGAGGGTCTTCCTTCTCTCTAGCCCGCTCCCCTCTCCCAGGAGCCTCACCCTCACGCCTGTGCTTTAGATAGAGCCCGTTCTCAATTCCTACCTCCTTCTTCCATTGTTTAGATCCCTCTTAACTCATCCATTTTCCACACAGGAAAATCAGATAGTTTTCTTTAGTGCCCTGGAGAGAGAGTATAACAACTCACCCACATGATCTCTGTGAAATCTAGAAATGTGTAGGGCCCCTAAGTGTGACCCAGGGCCCTCCTGGACACAGCTCTGAGTGGTCGCTGGGGGAAGGGAGAAGGCATCTCGCACTGTCTTCACCCCGATGGCCACGGCTCCCTTCTCACAGGCACAGGGGTGAAGAACTGACAGGAAACCAGGAAAGAAGCCCTTGCATCACGGGGGCTTTCGTAGCTGCTGGTCACAAAGCCACAAAGTCATTCGGCCTTTCTCCAAAGAGGATATTAACTTGGCCAATGGGCACATTGAAAGCTGTTCAATATGGCTGGCCGGCAGAGACGCAGCTGATGGAGGACAAAAGAGCAGATAAGACTGGAAAGGAGGTGCCCTAAGACTGGCTGTGAGAGACCTGGCTCACACCGGAGGTGGGGTAAAGGGGTGAACAGCCATGAACCCAGCGATAGAAACACGGGTCCTTAGACGCCGTGCCTGCTACGGGCACGACTGTCAGGCCAGAAGTAAAGACGGAGTGAGCTCTAGCTCCAGAACCTCCGGAGCCCGTCGGAAAAATCTACATAGTTGGTTAAAAGTCAGCCAGCAGCCAGTCCGCGAAGGAGCGCGCCCTCCCCAAGAGAAGACGGCCATCAGGGCAGCCTCTGCCCTGGCTCGGGGCAGCCCCCTCCGCCCGCCTGTGACTGAGCAGGTGCTTCTCCTCACAACTCTCTCCTCTGCAGGTGGCCTCCTGCCTGCCCTGAGCTGCACCTGCCGGGGCTTCTCCTCACTGACCTCCCTCAGCGGGGGCCGCTCTCCTCAAGGCCGCCTCCTGCAGCCACGCAGGCCTCTCTCAGCAAGCCTGTCCCTTCCGGGGCAGCTCTTCCTGCCGCTTGTGTCTCTGCAAGTGTCCCTTTCTGTCTTGTCCCCTCCCCTAGTAAACCTGCTCTTTAAAATAGCCAACGTCTCTGCCTCGTGGAGAAACTCGCCTGGGAACTCGCCGCGTGCTGCTGAACAGGGAGCTCTGGTGAAACCTTTCCCAGAGTGAACCCAAGAACCCCACTCTCCAAACCCACACACTCCAAAACTACATCACAGCGAGACCCCACCGCATACCCAACAGGACAGCTGCCATCAGAAAGTGGGAAACAGGTGTGGCAAGGACGTGGGGAGACTGGACCCCTCCTGCACTAGTAGAGGGATGTTGTGGAAAAGGGGGTGGCTGTTTGTAGGGTCAGAGAAATCAGGTCTTTCCACCCTCCCACCACTGATGATGGACACCTGCGGTGCTGCGAGCATTCCAGGGTGGGCATGCGCAAGTGGGCACACCTGAGTTGGACACGGGCTTGAATGGGTGGCGTCATGAGGACGCCAGGACGGACCAGCAGTACAGACCAAAGAGCAGTAGTGAAAGCGAGAGCAGCAGAGAGAGAGAAGCAGCAGCGGAGAGGGTGAGAGGCGCTGGGGGCTGGGAGGCCTGACAGCCTCCCGGCCCCCCGGCACCCCCGCCTGCCGTGTACCTGATGCCACCTCTGATGTAGAGACAATAAAAGCATGAAAAAGCCACCGAGGGCTCCAAGACTCCCCTTCCTTTACCCCCATCTGCTAAGAACCATGCCCACCCTGCCCAGTGACGCCCTTCCTGCCGCTACACTGTTCTTCAAAAAGTGAAACAGAATCACCACATGATCCAGCAATCCTGCTCCCGGTACATCCCGAGTACTGACGGTGAGGTCAGAGCTGAGTACTTCACACTTATGTTTCCTCAGCACACATGAAGACAGTATGGCTGAGTGTTTCCAAGGTGGTGGGGGGTACACAGGTGTGACTTGTAGATTTGAAAATGTCCACAGTTCAAAGCTGGTCACTGGCCCTGAGCTCTCCTTCCCGCACAGCCTCAGCGTCCAGGTCTCTGCTGACCTGTTCGCTCACCGGAGCCGTGCACCCCTGGGGCAGGCTCGGGCAGGTAGACCCTGTGCTCACAGCCCCGTTTGGGCTGTGTCTGCTCGACTCCTCATTCCAGGCCTTGGGGAGTGGGTGGCATCAGGGACTCATGGAAATGGGCCTTTCATCCTTCGTTCTGGGGGTGGGGACTGCCTTGAAGCCAGGACCACGGGTGGCTTCTTTCCTCTTCCACACACCGCACAGGTCCTCAGGAGGGAGAGTGAGCTGGGCACGTGGGCCACAGGGGGCACCTTGTCTTGTCTCGGGTCTGGCTGGGACGACCCTGGGAAGTCTCTCGGAATCACCGGCTCTTCTGTCGCCATTAAAGGCGCTGACTTCCGGGATGTGCCTCGTGGGCCTGGCTGAGGAGGAACGGGAGGAGACAGCCACGGTGGGAGAGCCCAGACCCTGCGTGTACAGGGCCCGAGACACGGGAGCCCACTCAAGCTCTCCCCGACAGCTGCCCCCTCCCAGAGCAATAAGCGCCAAGAGATGTTCTAATGGCTCATTATTTTTTTTAAAGGCCTTGGTAAAAGCTGCTTCACACACACAAGTCTTCTGTGGGGAATATAAGATATGAGTGATGGAGACTTGCAAAATAAAATCACCCAACTGGGCTTACTAGGAAGTGAATAACCCATTCTGAGAGGGGACTTCTGTGGGAGGCTGGGCCTGGGGACAGAGAGGGAGGCTGGGGCCTATCTTTAGCTGTGGTTTCAATTAGTCAAAAGCCTCAGTATGGCCATGTTCCCCGGGCCCAGCAGGAGCTCGAGGGCCAGGGACAGATGTGGCCTCCTGGCAGCGTGGGTGGGAGACATGCAGGGAGCAGGGGAGCCGGGCACAGCTGAGATGCTGGGTGGGGGTGAGGAGCAGCACCCACCTAGAGAAATGAAAGGAAGCAGAGTCGGCCACTCTCAGCTCCGGGGGCTGGGGGGGGGGGCGTGCAGAACTCGCCACATGGCCTGCCAGCATGAATCTAAACTAGCCAGGATGTGCTTGGAGGGCCTCCCAGAGTATTTATAGAGAACAGGCCTTGGTTCTAGAAGGCGAGCAGCCTCACTCTTGGGAGAGTGCTGTCTCTGGAAGGGGTCTCCTCAGACCTGGGGGCCCCCTCCTCCTTGCCTCTACCCAGCTCATGGAAAACTGGACCCCAGAAAGCAAGCAGCACCTTCTGGGTGTGAGTCCCTGGAGGGTCACCCATGACTGAGGGCACGAAGAGAGCCCCTGCGACTTCCTCCTCACCTCTTCCTCCAGCGTCCTTAGCCAGGGAACCATTGAGAACATTCTGGGCTTTTCAGAGTGGGAGGGACTCATGACATCCTGAAAAACCCACTGTCGTGGAACGGTTAGCATGTCAGGGCTCCAGCACGCCGATCCGGGACTCCAAGTGTGTAGACACACGGGGGAGAAGGCCCAGCGCGCAAATTCTGTTACCAAGATTTCAGTGCTGAGGGCTCCTGGCTCAGGGAGGTCTGAGCTCAAGTCCTCACTTAGTAGCTGTGTGTCCAAGCTGCTACCTACGCAAATACTGGTAATAAGACTAACTGCCAGGAGCTGTGGCAAAACCAAAGGACTATGGCGTCTCACAGAACCAGGGCACAGTGATTTTCCTGTGGGACCAGGCGAGGATTCCTCCCTGGAGACTTCACACAGGCAGGGAGAAGGTGAGCTGAGAGCTGGCAGCCTGCAGTGACGCCAGCAGAGGGTGCCGCACTAACAAGCCTGGGTGGTTGTGAGAACACTCACCACAGAAACCCCAAACAAACCCCTGATTTTGACATCCCCCAGACAGGCTTGCGAACTTCCCTGGGAGCCCAGACGCCCCCATCCTGAGCTGAGGCCCCTTCCTCCACAGCCCCGCTTTAGGAAGCTTGTTAGGGAACCTCACTTGTCTTTCAGAGGCTTTTATAGCTGCAGGGCTCCATAGGAAGTAACTTAGCTGAAGATGGGCCTTAAGACACCCTGATGTGAGAACTGGGGAGGTGCCTTTTCTGAACAGATTTCCGCCTGGCGGTGTTGCTATTTTTAAAGCTCAGTGGAGTGTTCAAGGAAGATGGGGAGCTAGGGAGGGCTCCTTGGGCTGAGGAGTGGAACCCTGGCTCCTGTTCATCCCAGCTGCAGTCCAGCCTCCAGCCGACCGCCTCCCTTCCTCCTGCTTTCCTGCAGGCACGGGTTAGCGTTTCTGAAGACAACCTGGCTCACCTGGCCGGTCAGAAACCACCACACCCACGTGAAGGGGAGCAACAGCAGGTGCTGGCGGTCAGGCGCAGGAGGCAGGAGGTGGGAGCCTGCATGGTGCGTGGTCCCCAGCTTTCCTGTCTCACAGTGGAATTCTCCATTATGTCAAAAATGAAAAGTTCTCAAATCTACAAAGAGGACTTGGAAGCATTTTATTATCTCTTCTTTCCTTCTCCTTTGTCCACAACTCAGTTTGACTTGGTGTGGCAGCTCCCCTTTGCACTCTCCGTGCTTGTGTTCTCCTTCTCCCTCTCCCTCTCCCTCTCCCTCTCCCTCTCCCTCTCCCCTTTCACCCTCCCCCCTTCCCCTCCCCCTCCCCTCTGCGCTCTCCGTGCTTGTGTTCTCCCTCTCTCTCTCTCCCCTCCCCTCCCCCCTCCCTTCCCCTCCCCTCTCTCTCCCTCCCCCTCCCCCCTCACCCTCCCCCTCCCCCTCTTTCCCTCCTTTGCTACAAAGATACTGGATTTCACTAGAAACTAGTGGGGCAACTCTGCAGGGAANTCCCCCCTCCCCCTCCCCCTCCCCCTCTTTCCCTCCTTTGCTACAAAGATACTGGATTTCACTAGAAACTAGTGGGGCAACTCTGCAGGGAACCTTCCCCCTATGGAGGTGGAGGGAGGAACCTCTCTCTCTCACTGAGTGAACCTGTCACAGAGACCTGGGATTGCAGAGCTGGGCAAAGAGCTAGAAGGAACCACCCACTCATGGACTTCGGAATCAAGTGGTTCAGCCCTGACCAGTTGTGCAACTTGGACAAGTTATTGAACATTTGACCTCAGTTTCTTCATCTGTGGGATGGGGTGAAGTCAATCTTATTCACATCAGGATTAAGACAAGTGGTATATTTTACCTTTGACCTTTCTCAGTCCTGAAGGTTTGTTTTTTGGAATTATTTTCTTTACTCAAAAAGTCTTTCAAAAAGACCAGGGACAACACATTGGTGGGTCAAGTTTGGCTCCAAAATGTTTTTAAATTAAAACTGGATGACTTGGGTCAGTGGGTGGCTGCTGGTTCCCCATAGACCCCACCACTCCCTAGCGCCTTTCTCCAGTCTGATTTATAAGCAAATGACTCTCGGAGGTCGGGGTGGTCTGGTCAAGGATGTCTCCTACACTTTGGGGACAATTCTCATGTAGGTGCCCGCTCTGCAGAGCCTCCCAAGACCAGAGGTCAAATTTCATGGCGAAACTACAGTCCAACTGCTCAAGGCCCGTGGGAGCCCACAGTGGCACCGGAATGCCAGAGCGTCCCCGCCCCCTTCCTGGGGTCCTTAGGGAGCCAACAGACCTAATTCTTAAGGCAAAAGGGGACAACTGAGATACAAGTGGGGCAAAATGATTGCTTCATCCTGAAGATCATTCCAGTATCTCCCTGGTGCAGAGGTCGCCTCCTGTAGCTGACCGCAGGCAGCAGGGGTCACTGTTCCCACAGCGGGGCTGGGACCTTCCCCGCTGAGGCTCTGGCCCCTTGCACGGGGCACAGCGCCCTCCTGTGGAACCTGGATCTGCTCCTCTGCAACATGCGGCACCGGCAGGCGGGCAGCGTGAGGGCCTAAGGGCAGGTCGCTAGGTAAACAAGCAGCAGCTGGTTTGCTAAGCAGCATCTCAACAGGCCAACCCCAGCCCCTGGGACTTGGGCTTCTGCTCAGGCGCACTGTGGACCTTGGCCTCTCTGGCTTTTGTTTTTTCCATTTATTTTTGCACAGAAGAACTGGGGTATAGGCCAGAGGTGCAGGAGGCGACGGTGCGCGTCGTGGATCAGCTCCCTCGCCAGGGATTGAACTTAGGCCTTTGCGGTCATAGCGCTGAGAACGAGCCCCAAGGCCACCGGGAAGGCCAGACTTTGACCTTCGTCCACGTGGAGCCTGCTGTCTGAACCCAGAGGTGGCGCGTGGACTGGCTGGCACAACCTCCCAGTTCATCTGCCTCAAGCTACCTGGCCTCTTTCTGAGCTGCTTTTATAGACAACAGGCAGCGCTGCTTGGGGAGGGGCTGCAACATATTCCTGGCGGGCAGTGGCTCCTGGGAGATGCGGCCACCGTCCGCACTGGCCGTCTACAGTCGCCTGCAGTGTACCTGTCCACGCACCTGCTGCCTCTACGTTCTGGCTGAAGGAGTTACTGACTGTTCGCAGATGGGCGCCCTCCGTGCCATCTTTACTGGCTCTGTCTCTCCACCAGAGCTCTCTGACACCCCCTCCCTGCCCCGCGCTCGGCCCTCGTGCTGACCCCTCCCCAGGGGAGGGGACATGTGACATTTGGCCTGCCTGAATCCACTCTTCCACCCTCTGCTATGACCATCCCCAACCTGCCCAGCCTCCCCCTTCTCCCCTCCCCCACCACACTTGCCCTTCTCTCTGTCATGAGGTGGGCTGGGGTTGATTCTGGCCCCTTTCCTGACAAATCACTCAGGCGCCACTGATCAGCCAGTGAGAATAAGCCCTGAAACTTTCTTGGACAGAGGTGCTGACTTTCTGTTGGGGTTGTTTAGGTAAAGCTGCCTCTGGCAATTTTTGCCTCCACTCGGGAAAAGCTTGGCTAGGCGTGAAGTCCAACCAGGGAATATGAGAGCTGGGAAGAGACAGGTGGTGAGGAGACCTTTGTGCGTCTAAAGTTTAGTCCAGTCATGCCCAAAGTCTTAGTTATGCTCTCCAAGAAAACCCTCCTTTTACTTAAATGACTTTGAAGTTAGGTTCCTGCTACTTGGAACCAAAGGAGACAAGCGGATGGACAGAACCTTCATCTGGGAGCTGCTTTCCATGTTCAGGGGCCAGCTCAGACATCACAAGCGCCAGCCCTTCCCACCGAGTCCTGAAGCCAAGTGGTGTCTCTGCATCTTCACGTCCCCCTCACCTCACACAGGTCCTGGCGCACAGAACGTGGCAGCTAGAGAGCTAAGACTCGAACCTCCCACCAGGCACTTTCTTTCAGAAAGACTCTTACCTCCGCCTTATTCCGAGAGAGCACGCTGGAGTCGATCGGGCCCAGGGACATGTTTGGCATGACAAGGTTGAGAACTTTCGCAGCAAGGACCTAGCAGGGAAGGAAGACAAGGGGTGTGAACGCAGTGGGATCTGTGCCCAGCTCTGCCCACGGGACAGTTTACAGTCAATTAAGGAAAGTGACACCCAAACTGAACACCAGCCAGGTTCGCTCCAAGGCTGAACCCCCAACGACTCTCTCTGCTCTGGTCCAGGCAGCCTCTAGCCCGGCTGGCTCAGTGGCGCACGAGGTGGGCTCGCGGCTGACAGCGGGCTGCCGAGTCTATTTTTGCCTGCTCTGGATGTTGTGCTGTTGCCCTCCTGGTCAGCCCTCATCGGTTGTTACTGTAGGAGCTGCCTCGTTGAGCTCCGTGCACAAGCCACTTCTCTGGGTACCCTAGAAATACAGAGCAGGAGCAGAGTCACCCAGATCACCCGAGAATGAAGCAGGACAGTTTGGAAGGCCCCCAAGAGGGGCTGTGATCAGAGAGCATCTGCTGACTGTCCCGGCTTTCCCTGGTGGAACCCAGCACCGGCCACCGGTCTGATAAAGGGATGTGCGGCAGAGGGAGAGAAACTGATTTGATTCCTGGCTGTGCTGCTCGTGCCCCGGAGGTACGTGGGAACACCTCTTCTTAGCTGCAGTGGGGACCACTGTGTGCAAAAGCAGACGCACAGCAGGCACTTAGCCCACGGCCCTCGAGCTTGACCCTGATTCAGGTACGAGCCTCCCCGCCCACCGCACCTCTCCTTTTGGTCTGCTCTCACTTCCTCCCCGTGCACAGACACTCGGGGATGGAAGATGCCACTGCACGAGTGAGCTGCGGGGTGCTGGAATCAGAGTCACACGGAAGGTGGCGAGCAGCGAGGTCAGTCCACGCCGAGGGCACGCATCACGTGGCAAAGAAGTGATGTCCCTTCGTGCCATGAACTTCTACCTGGTCACAATTGTTTTTTGTGTTTTTCTGGGGTGGGGGGGGGTCAGGCATGTCGCAGGTGCTCAGTGTTTTAATCATGATACAAATGCTTTGAGTGAGGCTTTATCCTAATTTAACAGACTAGAAAACAGAAGCTCAGCACCGCACCAATGCGGGCAGTTGAAAAAGGGGGCAGGGCCCGGGTGAGGCCCTTGTTCCCTCGACGCCGCCACCTGCAGGTTCCCCCCGCCCCGCCCCCCCTCCTGCTCAGTGCGCATCAGGGCAGCAGAGGGGCCTGGCCTCTCCCGTGGATGATCAGACCCCCACCTCCCATCAGACTGAAGGCTGCACAAAGCTTCTCCAGCCTGCACACCGTGACGCAGCCTCACACCAGACCTGGTTCTCAGACCAGGGGGCTGAGGCAGAGCTCGGAAAGGGCTCTGCCCCTCCAAGAACACACCAGGTAGGAAACTATCCTAGAGGGTCAATAGTCTCAGGGCCAGATGGCACCCTGCTGAGTCTCACACTCACTGCACCCCAGCGTGGTGACCAGGCACAGCAGACCCTCCTTGTGTGGCTATGCCGTCCTCAGCGTGGCAGGCATGGCCGAGTCCTGGGCTGATGAGCAGAGAAATGCAAGGAAATCTGACGTGAAGCACCTCGAGCACCAGAAGCCTGGCAGGGTGGGCCTGGTGTGTCAGGCAAGGTCAAGGTGGTGGTGTGGGCCAGCTCTGCAGGCGAGCGCTGGGCTGGAAGGGCTTGGAATTCTGGGAACTGTACGAAGGAAAGGATTTGGGGCTTTCCAGACATGGGCCAAATATCTGTGAGTTCCAGAGGAACTGAGGCTCCTCCAGGGCCCTAAATTCAGAAGTTGGGATCTGTGCTTTCAAAGATTAGGCCATGGAGAAATGAAGAGAAATGGCACAGATAAGCAGTGCGCTGCTGAGGCACAGAGGCAACAGACTTCGGCCCAGGGCCTTCTCTGGGTTCCGACGACAGGAAGGTGGCCTTCAAGAACTGATCTCTTCAAGCAATAGCGGTTCAAGGGCAATGTTATCCAGGAGAAAAATGAACGTGTATTTCAAAGTTCGCTCTCTGAATAGACTGGGGGCCCCTGACCGTGGGCTCTGAATGTGACCCTGACACACCTTTCTCAAGGACACGGCTGCTTGCCCACCAGCCAGCTTCCCGCCCATTTCCAGATTTGACAATCAAGAGTTAGAAAAACACAGGCACTTGCCCTGCAACAGCAGGGAGGAGCGAGGCCACACAGACGGTCTCCGCTTCTCCCAAGCCCCCACCAGGTCACTCATTTGCCAACAATTTACCGTTGCTGCCCATCGCCCGATCCTGCATGGAGACTCGAGCCTGGAGGTGCCACTTGTTTGTGAAGAGACACTAACCTTTGTTCTTGGACACATGTTCTTGACATTGGCACCTCTTAAACCAAAACATTTTTACCCAAAATGTCAAGGCCTCTATTTCCAGGAAAAGACACTCAAAACTCAGGCTTAGCAAGGAACAAAAAAAAAAAACCCCAGTGCTGTAGCTCAAACCATCCTTGCTCAGGCTTCACAGGGCTAGGAGCCCAGAAGGACTCTACCTCCAGAAGGAAATCGCAGAGAAAACATGGGCTGTGTTCTCTCCCAGAAAGCAGGCTTTTCTTCCGTTAACAGGGAACGTTTCTGCAGGCAAAGGGAGCTTTCAAGAAGAAAGCTTCACAGGCAAAATGAAAGACAGCGATTTCCAGAGAAGAATTTGCTTTTTAAAAGGAGTGGTGCGAGGATTTGGTCCCTGAAGGAACGAAACAATTAAAGGCAGCGGACCGCAGCCAAGTCCAAGTGAGGACTCACCCTCCTCCGCCAGAGCACAAGCAGGAGACACAGCAAGGACGCCCGAGGCTTAGCGCCAGAGATGGCAGGTGCCGAGGCCCCGGATGTGTCAGAGACACATCCCATCGAGAGGACTCATGGGTATAGCTGCTCTCACGCCTGCTGGTAGGCTCAGGCTGGGTGACTGTGCCCAGGAGGATCAGCTCCCGACACACTCCCCGGAAGACAGTGGTGTCCTAGCAACTAGAACCGACTGACCAATCACAACGTAGATGAGGCCTCGGGGCCCCTCCGGGAATGCAGCGTGCATTCTCCTTCGTTCTGTGTGGCCATGTCCTGGCACTAACACTGGGATGTCACCCTGAGGGTTACAGGTAGATGGGTGCTAAGCCCTGAGTGTGAGTTAATGCCAGAGAGTGTGCAGAGACACATGGAAGACACACCAGCCACAGGAAGAGGAAACTGCAGCGGTAACTTCTCAGACCCAGGTGCCTCCCGGCCCGGTCCCCTCTTCTTCCCAGGAAGACAGCCCTTCCTTTCCAACTGTTCCTCCCTCCAGTCAGCACCCTGGTAGCAGACGCGGCACACCTGTCCAGCCTCACCCCCTCCCGATCTTCTGATATTCTAAGACCCCGCTCAGGTGCTCCTCAGTCAAGCAGCACCAGTGGCTCCTGGGGACACTGCGGCCTGTGGGCTCAGGAATTTCATTTTCAAAGAACCCCCAGAACTTTGGAGTGTGCCATGAAGTCGTGTGTGTGTGTGTGTGTCTCAGACACAGGCTCTCTGATCACCTCTCAACCCTGAGAGCGTCTGGATGAAGTGTCCGAGGTGAGACCCTGATATCAGCATTTTTCAGCTTTTCGGAGGTGATTCCCACGTGCAGCCAGAGCAGAGACAGCGCTCCTGACCCCGGGACATGGGCCTGGGTGGAGAGGAGCCACAGTAGGGGTGTTGGGCTCCTTTTTCCTACTGCAGGGTAAGTTCCAAACCACAGTTCTGACAAGACTTAAGTTGCACAGAGGGAAGTCTTTTGATGACAATAATGTTATGGCTTAAAAAAGACTAGGAGTTTGGCCTCTTCCCCCAAAGACCCAAGAGCACCCTCAAAGAGGGGCAGGGTACCACGAGCAGTTGCCACAGGCGTTCCCTCTCTCTGCCGTGTAGGTTTGCTTATTTCGTTAGGAAGAGGGAAGGCTAGGATGGGAGAAGGAAGCAAGGAGCAGGAGTTGGTGACTGCTGAGGCAAGGACAGAAGGGCCAGAAGCCAGGAGGCGGGGGGACCCCAAGAACCTGGGAGATGCCACGCCAGAAAGCCCAGTTTTGTCCAGGCTGCCCAGCGGCTGCTTCCGGCCATCACCTCCCCTGCCTCCACCATCAGCGGCGAGTGTCCCACCACCTAATTCCCCAGAAGACACAGGAAGCAGGTAGAGGCGTGAGGGAGGGGGAGGCTCACCCATAAAGGAAGTGGAATCCAAGTATTTACCAGTCTGGATGCTGTTGCCATCAAGTATTTCAAAATATTCAAATAATCCTGTGGAAGTGTGGAGAGAGCCCCGGGTCCAGCTCAGCAGAGGAGTGACCTGGACTGGACCCCACTGAGGAGAGACTCCCACCCTCGTCAAGACCCCAAAGGGTTCAGTCAGCTCTGGGCAACCTCGGTGCTCAGTGAGGCGCACTCCACAGGGACCGGTCTCGTGGGGAAGGTCAGTCTGCACCGGGCATGAGGGACTCAAACTCTGGTTCTGAATCCCTGAGGACATCTCCGGTCCTCAGTCTCTTCATGTCTAAAACGGTGGAAATCAGACGAACCTTGAGGCGTGCTGGGAAGGCCACATGAGACCTAATCCCCGCACCGCTCGTCCCGTGAGCTGCCCTTCCGCTGAGGTCACGAACAGGCGCCGGCTGGGTGACCGGTGGGCAAAGCCAGTGCAAAGCACTGACCTGCAGCTCCCAAACAGATGTCACGGTCACAGCGAGAAGCCCGAAGTACTTCACCCGCCACGCAGGCCCGCTGCTCCAGAAGGGCGGTGCCGCCGTGGAGCAGGCCGGGCGTGCTGTCCTTGCCGTGGCCCTGGATTAACTGCAGTGCCGGCACTTGAAGTACTAGCGACACGCACAAATGCCTTTATTGATCAGAAAGGTCTTAATGGCTCCCTGAGATCATTTTTAAGCTTCTGCCAGTGAAAGACTTGACATGAGGGAGGTAATTACAATCAGTCTCTTCTAAAGTGGCTGAGCCGATTGACCTGTGCGAGGGAGGTGACAAGTTCACGCCATCTGTGCGGGCTGCAGCTGTGCAGGGCTCGGCACCAGCCCAGACCACTGGGGGCTGCCGCCCTCGGGCAGACGTGACCAGCACTGGGGAGGAAGGGCACTTGTTGCTGCTGCGTGCTCGGTGCCTGACACGCGGCAGGAGCTCCCCTAAACGTGCTGGGGTGATGATTTGTTCCTCGAATCCTAAGTGGCTGGAAGCATGAGGGTCAAAGGTCACATTGTGTGGCCAAACGGGCCAGGGCACAACACGGCTCAGCCCAAGCTCCTGGCCTACCTTTACCCCAGTTGGGGAGAATGGCAATCCCCACGTTCCACCGTGTCCGCACCCCGCCCGACACACACACACACACACACACACACACAGCTCAAGGGCCTTCTGTAGATGTGGGGGCTGCACACAGATGAACCACACTCAGGAAGTGAGCTAAAGTCAAGGGCAGCTGATCTTGGGGATGTTTCAGGGTGAAAGGCAGCGTCTTGCCACGTTCACCAGCCAACTGCAGCTCAAGTTGAACTTGAACAGGATAACTGGCCTCATTTCTTTGTCTGTAAATTGGAAATAATTTCCCTTCCTTACAGAGCAGTGAGGGAGCGGAAATGAGACAATGCATGTCACGCGAGGTGTGGTAGGTTCTGGGAGCGGCCACCTTCTTCTCCCTACTTGGCAAGGTGCCCTGCTTGACGGAGCGTGGAAGCATCTGGAAGCACTGGCTTGGCTGCTCCATCTGGACCTTGAGCCCAAGGGACAACCTCTGAGCGACAGCCAGAGAAGGTCATTTAGAAGATTTCCCCCCTACCAGCCCAGCCCTGCCCTGACCCCAGGCTCTGACCCCAGGCTCTTCAGGGGGCTCTTGGTTGGGTCGGGCCCCACCCAAAGCTGGCAGAGAAAGGTTGTCCGCAGCCTGCAGTTGTGAGTGCTTCCCAGGGGTGGAGTCCAGCTCGGTAGGAGGCAGACACCCACTAGCTGGGCAAGTGAGGGCTTCCCCTCTGAACCGGGGATTGCCGCGGCCCTGCCTTTCCTAGGCACGGAACACTGAGCTAATCCCCAGAGACAGCCTCAGAAACTATTGTTTTTTTGATTCTAAACTTCTCCCGCTGTCATCCTCTAGTGCAACCACATTCTTAGCACAGTGCTTGGGGACCAGAAGCCTCTGTCCCTCTTGTCTCTTTTCTAGGCTAAATATATCCCAGCTCATTGAAAACACAGGGTAGAGATAAGAACCAGATTTGTGCGGGTTGTAGAGAGGATCTGTCTTTTCAGATTTCAGGGGGCGAGGCGTGCCACCTTCCACATGTCTCTCTCCTCCAAGGTCTGGGTATCTCACGCCGCCCACTTCGATGATTTCAGGGCTCCCTCTCCCAGGGACTTGGTGCCATGAAACTGCCCAGCAGTTGATGCCCAGAGCTCTGGGGGAGGGGTGAGAGGCCAGGCCTGGAATCTACACTCCGCAGTCAGAACCCCAACAGCGTGAGACCCAGGGTAGAACCCCTTCTTGGCCTCAGCTTTCTCAGCTGGAGGTGGTTTCTGGGAACCTGTCCATCTTTAGGTATGTAAGAGCAGACACATGGACATGGCCCAAAGGCCGGGCAGCAGGATCTTGTCTAACCAGGCCCGGGCCCAGCCCCACACAGGACCCCGTCAGTCCGGATGTGGGAGGAGCACCTAGCGGAGTCGCTGCGCAAACGGACTCAATTAAACCCCAAGCCAGAAAAACAAAGAAGCCAGCCAGAGGACAAGAGCAAACAGAGCACGCGAGCTCGCGCCGTGGGTGGACGGAGGGCGGCAGCGACGGGAAGCTCTGGGGGTCCTGCCGTCCGCCCCCGAAAAGGGACACTTGTCACCCCGCACCCTCTCCTTCCCTGTGAATGTGGAACCATATAAATGTATTATTCTTTCAATGTCAAAATTAAATCTAACCAAGATTCTTGGGACTCTGGGGAAGGTTGTCAGACGAGCCGGGCAGACGCGCGGAGGGTCACCGAGGAATCACGGGCACTGTCAAAACCGCCTAGACCCGGGGGCAGCAACAGATATCGGGGCAGGGGTGAGGGGGACGGGGCCCAGGTCTGGCGGCAACAGGAACTCTAATCTGTCTTGGTTAGTAAGAGGAGACCTGCACCCCCACCCCAGGGACAGCTGGCTCCTGATTTGACAAGGTGATCTATTAGCACAGGGCTTGGAAAGGTCACGCTGGTGGCGTGCCCAGAAGCCTGGCCTCTGCCAGGAGCCTGGAGGACCTGAGAGGAGACCTTGTTGGCTCTACCTCTGGGCCCAGCTGCACCTTCTCTGAAAAGTCCCACCACAGCCCCTGGCTTTTCTCAGGGAAACAACATCTGCAGAAAGCATCCGTGTTCAGTGGGGAACACCCCATCACACAAGCCAGCCATCCTGGCGAGTTGCCCGCCATGTCTCAAACAAGCGCTTGTCCATGAAGCAGGCTGGGTCCGCTCCCTGGCATGGTGGCAGAGAAGCCAGGAAATGCATTGAAAGCACAGCGCACGCTCAGTACACTCCCGACCAAATAAATCCCCACGCTCAAAGTACAAGGCTCTCGGGGGATCGCCCTCTCCCCGCGGCCCTGGCCTTGCTTCCGCTGTGAGAGGAGAACCTCTGAAAGACCCTGCCTCTTGTCACATAATCACAGCCATGACGGGACGTGATGAGATTGTGCCTCCTCGCGCACCGGTGAATGGCCGAGGAGCAGGCCGTCTGCATTGCCTGCGACTGCAAAAGACCTGCCCAGCCCTGGCCGAGCACTGCTGAGATCTGCTGGTGACAGTGACGCAGGGAGTCGGCGGTGATTTCCACAAAACAACCCCCAGCTCACAGGGGCTACCTGTCTTCACTCTTTGGCAGATTAGTGTGTGGTGTTCTCTGGCTGAACAATCAGGTAACTCCAGATTTTACTCCAGGCTTCTCATTTGCCCAGCCTGCCCCCAGTTCAAAAGGGCAAAGTTTCCTGATTCTAACCCTCCTGTCCATGTCGAGGGTCAGGATTAAGTTGGTGGCTGTGGGCTTCGCTGTTTGAGGAGAAAACCACTGGGGATCAGACCTCCTGTCATTATTCACACGGCCCTGGTGTTACTGATGGGAGGCTAAGGAAAGGAGGGCTAGCCCTGGGCTGTTCGGTCCCCCATGAACCCATGACCATTACCCGGCCCTGGGGAGAGCATGAACAGGGATACAGAGCTTGGGATTTGCCTCCTTCACTCAGTTCTCTTAAACCTCACGTCCCCCAAGGGCAGCCCGCACCCTTAACGGGCCAGCACCACACCCGCAACCTGCAGAGCCGCTGGCTTCCTCTGCTGCTCAAGAGAGAGGCGGTCCTGATCCTGGGGGCATCTGTTCTGCTCTCACCTGAGTGAGAGCAGCCCGAGGCCCTGGCCCCAAGCGTGGACAGATGAGCTGCACACACTGTCACGCCCCAGAGAGACAAAGTGGTGTGCCCCTTCCAGCCGGGGGAAGGCCGGGGGAAGGCCGGGGTGGAGGAGGACTGCCGGGAGGCCGCTGCAGGCTGCACCGACAAGCTGCCTTCAGGGCCTCGCTCTCCGAGCTGCCGCTGAGAGGCAGACAACCCACGAAACATGGCACAAGCCTTGCACTGGCTTGTTAAAGGTTCCTTTGCTGGATTCCTAACATGTGTGACCTTTCCTCCCTTGAACAGTCATCACTCAAATAGGCACAAGCAGGAAGTCGTTTTTTTTCTTTTGTCTTTGAGTGAGCGGGGACGCACCTGACTTTAGGAATTACAGAACCTGGTGGTGAGGATATATGGTTTTCGTCCAAATCTGAACACAATAGCGAGGAGGTCTAAGAATGGACCTCGGCCCTTTCACCCAGATGGCGCTCCGGTCAGTGGGTGCTCTGGGCCAGGGAGTTTCACCGTACGGGAGTCAGTTTACCTTGAACGTTGTTGCAGACTCGGGATTGGCAATGACCAGAGGCGAAATGAGGACCATGCCGGAGAAGTGGCCGGGCTTCTCCGCAGCCGTGAGGATGGCGATGGCACCTCCCTGCAAGGCGAGACGGGCAGAGTCGCTGCATGCTGGTTCTCACCAGTCCAGTTCTAACGAGCACCATCAACCTACCTCTCCTAGCTGCAGTCCTGGCCGAGAGCCCTGAGAAGGTCTACCTTGGAATCGACACCATCAAACGTTGAATAAACTGGCTCTGCAATTATTTTATTACACATTTTTTTCCTCTGGGTTTTCCAAGAGCAAATATTTTAGAGAGATATAAATAAGGTTCCTGCCTGTGGGCTGCAAGTTAAACAATAACACATTCCTACTTCATTTCAAGCCCAAAGCTGGCAGAACCCCCATTCATCTATTCCCTCAAACGTATTATAAGACTTTTTCTGGTAATATGATGATAATAAGCAATTGCTATACTTTTTTCCTGGTTCTGTTAGAGATTCTAGACACTCAGGTTCCAAGAAACAGAGTGACTGTGGACGGTGCTGAAGGCACCCAAGGAGCCATGGTGTTTGCTAGTCAGAGGTAACGTGAAGAGAGGTGCACACTGCAAATGCTGATGGGGCCAAGTAAGTCAGAAAAATGTTTGGACAGAGTCAGGCTAGGGGGTCAAAGGGGGTGGAAACCTGATTTGGTGCAAAGCTTCTGGGCACTCAAATTCAGAGTCTTCCCCCTAGGCAGAGCCGCCCTGGGGGCAGTCTGAGGACCTCAGATTTAAAAATCATACCTGGTTGATTCTTAGAGGATTTTATATGTTGAGTGATCTTTAAGGACTTTTTCCACGGGGAGCCTTTGTCCCTGTAGAGTTGGGACTTCCCCTGGCGTCTCACTGAAGAAGAGCCACCCCACTCTGAGAAGTGGCCCTGCAGGGGACAGAAGCGGCCTTGGGATCCTTACCGGAAAACAGCACCATGGGTCATGGGTGTGGAAATAGGTGTTTTCCCAGAGGCTCCACCTGGGATTCCTCAGAAAGGAGGGGAGCAAGACGACCTCTCGGCACCTTGGGCCCTGACAGGAGGAATGGCCGTGGCTCCGAGCACTCTCTGGGCTGTCTCCAGAACTCTGCACTGGGCTATTTCCTGAGCTCTAAGATGCCTGAACCTCAGCGCAGGACGTGCAGAGTGGGGTGTGCCAGGCTGACTGAAAACAGCTGGGCAGGAAGAAGGGCCCCATCCCCTTCAGGGGGTTCCAACGCCAGGCTGGAGACCAGGCCTCACTGGGACAGGGTATCTGTGGTCTACTTACCATGGAGTGGCCCAGCAAGAAGACAGGAAGCCCCGGGTAGTCTTTCTGCATGACGTCCACGTGCTGCAGCACATCCCTGATGAACACGCTGAAGTCAGACACGACCATCCTCTCCCCTTCGCTCTGCCCATGGCCAACTGGAAGGGAAAGGGACATGAGCGGACTGCTGTGACAGGAGGCCAAGTCCTGGCCTAGCTCTGAAGCTCCCCCCTCCTAATGGCCAGCTGCGCTTATTAAGACCTGAACGTCATACCTCACTCAACCCCTTCCGACTCTTGGACATGGGAGTCCTCCCTTCCCCCACCTTGCAGACTGGGAGGCTGGGGAACAGAGTGGTTAAGGAAATGTCCAAGATCACACAGCCAAGAAGTGATGAATCAGCATGTAAATACTGCAGCCTGGCCACACAGCCCGGGGTCTTCCTTGAGGCCAGGTCCACGGAAGACAAAGGACAGGTGCAGAGGGTTTTGGCAGCTGACTTTCTGCCAGTGGCTGGGGCAGGCTGCTGAGGCCCGGGACTTCCCTGGGTTTCCCCAGCTGCCGGCCCCACACAGATGTGTTTCGATGCTGGTCTTTCACAGGGCCAACTGTTGCATCGTGACTTCGCTTTCCAGGGTTAGGGACAATAATATAACAAACATGTTAAAAAGAGCAGCCAACAGAGTGTGCCAGGAGTCTTCTCACTGAAGCAGCAATAAAACTAGGTCCCGTTCTATCCCGGAGTTCATTATCTGTCACCTCACCACGCTGTTCATTTCCCTTGTTCTTTCCTTAGGGTCTCTCCACTTCCCCTCTCTGAGGGCCATCAGTCGCTATAGAAACAACGTGCCAGCTGCGGCCTCCAGAGTCTGCCTGAGAGCAGATGATGTGCTAGGTTGAAAACCCCACAATGGCTCCCCGAGGCTCCTCAGGGACTCCGTTGGCACTCACCTCACAGCCGGCAAGGGTGAGGCTCCTGCCTGCCTGCGCCTGCCTGCGACCCAGACCTCAGCCTCAGAAACTCACTGTGGCCAGACCACAAACTCCTGCCTCCCACTGTCCCCCTGCCCCCTTCTCCCCCCACCCCCGGCTCCACTGGCCTCTCTGACCACTGCACACAAGCCAGGGGTCCCTCTCAGATGCACCCTCACTTCCCCTGTGAGGAATCCTCTGAAGATTCTTTTCCCTGTTTAAATTTATTTTTTTATGGTGATAAACTATATATAACATGAACGCCCTTCTTAACCATCGTCCTCAGCACCCAGCTCAGAGGTATGACGCAAACTGACACTGATTAAACACCGCATTCCAGCTCCAGCGCTCTCGCCTCTCCCCCTCATTCTTAAGGAGAAAAGCTCACTCTCGGTCCTTCCCTGGCCACCGTCTCTCCAACCTGGCCAGGTCCCCCCCGTCGCCCCTACATCCAAAGGCGTTTTCTCCAGCTCACCCCCTGCCCTGAGTATTGGCTCCCTCGGGCCACAGGGTGCCCCATGCCATCTTGGTGGACATGCCGTGGAGCTCCCAGGGAAGAGGACATGTTTCTCCCCCACCTGGCCGACTACCTCTTGTCTCCTTTCCCTGGCTGATTTCTTCTGTACCGCCTTCCTCCACTAATACTTTATTTCAAAAATCACATTTTAAAGGCACATTCATTTCACACATTCAAAAATCAAAGTGGTTTAAGGATACATTAGACCCTGTCCTTCCTACCCCGCCTTCTTCCTCCCCCAAGTTTGCAGTGTTTCAACTTCTCCCGGGCCTCCTCATATTCTGATTTCACCACCACCACCATCTTTCCCCCCAACCTACTCGTACACCAGAGTGCAGGATTTGTGTACAGTTCTTCATTTTCATCTATGTAGTCAAAATCCTATTTTCTCTTTTTGAATATTTTCCTTTTGCCCCACCACCATTCCTTACATCCTCATGACCACTTCTCCCTTCCCCATCCTCTTAACCTCAGAAACCTCATTCCGTGTTCTAATGTCTGCTAGTTTTTATGGGTATTTTATGTAGCCGAATCATCTGTTATGCACATAAATGTCCGGTCTTTGTCACTGTCATTCTGATGTGCTGCTACACATAATCCCTTCAAACTCCCTCCATTTGGCTTAATGTCTTAAATGGCTTAGTGGCTTAAATGTCATCTTTCCTGGTGCAGAATAAGTATTCTATAATATGGATAAACCACATCTTAACCTGGTGTTCTATCCATGGGTAGAAATCCAGACTATTTCCATGTCTTAGCTATATTGCTGCAATGAACACTGTAGAATAACAAACATGGTAGAACACACAGGTGTTTTGAGTTGACGGTTTCATGTCCTTTGACTAGATGCCCAAGAGTGGGAATGCTGGGTTGGATGGTATTTCCATTTTTCAAGGTAAATTCAGAACCTTTTCCATAACGGCTGTACTGTTTCCACTCCCACCGAGAGTGTAAATGGGCTCCTCTTGTCTGCAGCCACTTGTTGGGGTCTTTCTAATACGTGCCATTCTCGTGGGTGTGAGATGGTCCCGGGGCTTTGATCTGCATCACTCTCACTGGAAGCAGTAAGCAACCTCTGTCCATATAGCCACTGGTCTTTTTTTTTTTTTTTAAAGATTTATTTATTTATGCATACAAGCACTGGGGTACAGGCCAGAGTTGCAGGAGGTGAGAGGACTCACCAGAGACAGAGCAGGGAGCAGAACAGGCAGATCAACAGAAGCACATTGCTGAGGGGAGCAGTGGGCACAGCAGGAGAGGTCTGCCGTGCCATGTGGGTCCCCTCCCAGGCCAGCAGCAGGGATCGAACTTATGCTGTAATGGCTCTGGTTTGCTTCACAGTGCGTTGCCCAACCCACTGCGCCACCAGGGAGGCCCTGGTCTTTTTTTTTTTTTTAATTAATTAATTGTATTTGACATCGCTTGTTTTCCCCAGTGGATTCCCACCACCACTTTCACCCGTGCACCGTCACCTCTGTCCCTTGTGCTCTTTACGCCTCATCACCGTCTCTGCCCTCCCCTCCCTCCACCCTATCCACTGGTCTTAACGGATATCCTTTTTGAGGAATGGTCTGTTCCTATTGCTGTCCACTTATTAACTGGGTCATTTGTTTTTCTATTGTTGAGTTGTATGTGTGTTTTACATTAACCTTTGGTCAGTTATGGGAGGGGAGACTGTTTTCTGCCATTCAGTAGGACATCTTTTTAAACTAGTTACATTTTCTTTCATTGTGTAAAAGCCTTTTAATCTGAGGCAATCCCAATTGTTTATTTTTGCTTTTTTTCCCCTGGCAACTGTTGGGGTCAAATGTCTAAAAACACCAGTATCGCTGATGTCATGGAACATATCACCAACATTTTCTCCTACCTATTTTATTACTGTAGTCATCCCCTTTTTAAGCAGTAAGAAACATAATGTCTCCTGATCCATGTTTTTCTTTTTCACTTGAGAGTATCTCTTGAAGATCCTTCAACATATGAAGCAGGACCCCTCTTCAGCAATTCTCTCCAACTTTTTACTACAAAAGTTTTCAAACACACGAAAACCTGAGAAGAATGTTGCCACAAACATCCATATGTCTGGCACCTTTATTCAACAGTTGTCAACATTTTATTTGTTTTATGTTTATACTTCTATAGATATAAAAAGGGCTGAATCATTTAGTATAAATTACAGATTTTCACAAATGGCAAGCCTGTAAAGAACAGACAGGTTCTTTATATGAGTATCACAAACTTTCTGTAAACTTGAAATTAATTCCAAATAAAAAGTTTTATAAAATCAGCCAAAGCTATCATGGCACATCACCTCCTCAGACTAACTCTGTCCTCAGAACCAGGTGCCACTCCCCCACCTGAGCACACTGGCACCAGCACCCCAAAGTCGTCAGATACTCTGACCCAATGCAAGTTCCCCCATTGTCTCCAAGGATTTCTTAGGGGTTTTTTCAGAACCAGGCTGTGAAGTTCAGACAGTACGCTTGATTGCTATTCTTCTCTAGTCTGTCTTAATCTAGAACATTCCCCTCACTTCTATTTTTAAAAGACCAGGCCAGGAAAGAGTCTTGCATCCCCAATCCACTGTCCCCTCCCGGGTGTGTCCCTGTTCCTTGCTTTTAGACAAGTGTCACCAGGTCACCTACCCTTTCCCTGACCCAGAGCTAAACCTAAGTATTTCTCCAATTTTTTAGTGTGGAATGGTACTTAAAACCAAGATTTACATGTAGGGGCACTCGGTGCTCCTGGGATATGAATTGCTTCTATGCCCTTTCAGTGGACAGACTAGGAAACTTAATTTTGAAAATCATGAATTTATATTGGTCTTTCCAATTAATAATCAGTGTTCTAGGGTATCTTTCTTATCTTCTCTGATTTTACAGTTTGTCTTTGACACTGAAAGTCTTGGTGCTTACAACATTAACATAGTTATTTGTGGTATTTATAATACAGCATAGCTTCAAAATCACAAATCCAACATTACCGACAACACACTTAACTGAGGGAAGCCACATTTCTTTGCATCTCCACTTGTCCTTAGAATATAGTTCAATAACAGCCAGAGCACTGTGTGCAAAGTTCAAAGTGTTACAAATATGTATTTGGTATTTTCTCTGTGTGCTATGTTCCCACTGTGATATACAATTAGGTTCATTAATTTCAAATTCAATGTGCTTTTAATCACAGACTTTGCATTTTTGCTTTTTAATTCAATTATCTCTTCCAAATATATAAACCAGTGAAGGATTTATTCAGTTAAGTCTTGCTTCTTCACCTCAACCCCCATCTTGTTTCTGATGGTTAATCATTTAAATCGTTCCCTGGTTTTTCCTCAGGGAAAAATAAGTAAATTACCTATCTATCCATCCATCCAAGCCATCTGTCCACCTGTCTGTTCATTCATCCTTTTCTCTCTCTCTCCTTCCCTCCATCCATTCATCTGTCACTATCATGCATTCATCATCTATCTATCCTTACCTCCCTCCCAATCTCACATAAAAGGTAGCATGCCGCATATCTACACAAGGTTTTTGGTTTTTTTCACTTTTAACATGTTTTAAAAATTACTTCATGTCACAAACAAACCAAAGTCTGCTGCCTCATTCTGTTTTACCTCTGCATAGTACTGTCTTGTGAACTAGAATTTATCCAAGCAGTCTCTTACTGGAAAAAAAAAACAAAAACATTTGTGTCATAATCAATCTCTTATTTATTAAACATTATAATGAATATCTGGGAATATTTCACTTCATTTTTATAAAGGTGTAGCTTCAGAATATATGCCTAGATGCAGGGTTGCTTAGTTGAAAATGCGTGCATAAGTAATTTGGGTAGATTTGCTAAATTCCCCTGTAGGGGGTATGTGCTGTCTATCAGTGAGGTACTGGAAGATAACCATTTCTTTCAGCTTTACCACAGAGAGTATGACTTGATGTTCTGGTTTTTCCAAATGACAGGAAAGAAAAGGCTGTATATCCTCTCATGGTTTAAGAGTTACTTGTATTTCTTTTTTGGTAAACTGAGAAGTCAAGTCTTTGTTTATTTTCTCTATCGGGGTTTTGCAACATTTCTAAAACAGCTCCTCGCCAGAGGTACAGGACTCCAGCCCTACTTGATGCAATACATTTCCAGATGTGGAAATGACTACCATTTTCATGTCTGTATTTCTCATCACACCTGATTAAAAAATTCCCAGCTATCCTTAGAACACACTAGCACAATACTTGATGTAAAATAAGTACTTAATTCCCTGCTGAATGATTAAATAATCCCAGTAAACTATTTCTACCTGAAAACAACTTCCCATGTTACTATCAGGTGCATTTACAATAGCCAGGACATGGAAGCAAACCAAATCACCTTCAACAGATGAGTGGATCAAAAAGACATGGCACATACATCCCATGGAATTTACGTAGCCACAATAAAGGATGAAATGCAGCCATATTCAACAAAATGGATGGAATTTGAAAAAACTATATGCAGCAAAACAAATCAGAATGATAAAAAAAATAAATATTGACCATTCATTTAACAGACAATTTGACAATGTAAAATACTTTCAAAAACTACTGGACCTCAACAAATATCCTCAGTGTTCTGAGGTTAAGAGAAAAGCAGGAAAGGGTCAAAGGATTGGGAGAAAAAGTAAAATAAAGTGCAGGCAAAAAACACTGGCGTTAACATCAGACCAACACTTTCCCCTCCTTTCCTCTGTCTTCTGAAAGACAAAGGTCAGCAAGGCGAGTCTGTAGGCAAGATGGTTTCCATAAGACGCTAAGGCCTTATTTTACCGTTCTCACCACGACAGCGTCACCGCTGCCTCTTAGGGAGGGTCACAGCAAGGCCCAAGGCTTGGGTTTCATTACCTTCTAGCTCAGGGGCTCTCCACGCAGGAGTTCTGCACAAACAGACACTTCTCCTCGCTCCTTACCCCTGCTGCCCTTGGAGGCACCAACCACAGAGTATCCCCTCAGAGCTCCAAGGTGGCTGCCTTCCCACAGGCCACACAGGTGGCCTTGCGGGATTTGCTCAGCCTGCCAAAAAACCAACTCTTAAAAGATGAAAGAACCAATTTTGAAACAGGCTCTTGTGCTGGCTTTGTCCCAACGCTGGGCTAGAGAGTTCCAAGGCGCAATTAGCTCCTTTACAGGCTGTTTATTTATTCACATCACTGCATACCTCCTTTCTTGCTACTCCAGGGGATCTTTCCTCCCAAGTAAGGCTGTCATGGGAGGGGCACGGGGCTCCAGTGGCTCAGGGAGTTGCTTTGGTTTCCCTGGGAACATCTGATAGGAAGAGAACAGACACTTCCTCCCACCGGGAACCAGCCCTGGCCAACCCTCAGGAGACCCACAAGTAACAGGAGGAAGGCTCCTGCGGGGCATGAGGTTTAGGCCAGGGGAGACAGACAGACATGACCGTGGGGCCTCTGGCCTGGAGCCACAAGAGGGGAGTTCAGACCCACAGAAAGAATTAAAGCCACTTGCGGGCTTAAGGCCAGAGCAGCCAGACCCCGTCAGGCGCAGGGGGCTCCTGGGTAAGCCACACTTCTGAAATGGAAGCACAAGCTCGTGCTGCCAGAGCGAGACTGGTACGACCACTTTGGAAAACAGTTCGACTGTAAGGCTGGAATCCCACTCTTGACAGCCCCAAGTTCCACATGTCCACATGCCAGAGAGGAATCTGTGCCTCACACCGTGACACAGGGAGGTCTGCTGTCCCAGCTGGAGAACAGACACGGTCCACGGGTGGGAACGACACTTGATCTCAGCCAAAGGCAGAGAAGCAATTTGCAGGTGAAAAAAACTAAGCTAAAGACAGCAACAGGGATGAGTCTTAAAAACAAAATGTACAGTGAAAAAAGCAAGTCATAGAAAGCTGCAAAAATATGCCATTTTATGTAATGATAAAAAAAAGCAAGCTCAAGCAAAAATACTTATTTTTTAGAAAGCCATACCTATGTGATAATAGCACAAAGACAAAACAATGCGTGAATGAAGCACAGGTTTTAAGATAGTCATTCCCTCTGGTCATCTGCCCATTTGTAAAATGGGGAGACAGCGACTCACGTCATAATGTTGTGGGGGATAAATGAATAGTGTATCTACTGCTAGCTTCCATTCCTTTTCTCCCACTTTCTTTTCTCAGTTTCAGAGGGGAAAGTTCGTAAACTCATGTATCCCCTCATTGTTCAGCATTCTTCCCCGTTAGTCTTCTGTGAGCTAACCTGTAGTTCTCACAATTAAGGGATTTCTTTTTCTTCCAGTCCAAAGACACGGGCATGCACTCTCCCTGCCACCACAGCTTCCTTACAGATGAGGTGTTAGGTTACCCTTCAGCTCAGTTTTCTTCACACTAACATTTCCCAGGCTCAATATCTACCAAACATTTCTCCCCCTTCAGAAACCCAAGTTAGAGCTGTTGTGTCCTTGCCAGATTACAGAAGTTCCCAAATAGCACCATTACAGTTGTTTGGAGTTGAGAGTTTTATCATCTGTATGGTAAAAATACAGAAACACAGCAATACAAATTTCCCTTGTATTGAAACTGTAGCAAAGGCTGCTTTTAAAAAACAAAGGAGATTGCACATGACAAAGAAAACTGCTTTAAAAAGAAATGCAGAGTCATTGCTCCAACATGTGAAAGCTTGCATTTTTAACACTTAAGTAGAACTTTCTGAAAGTTTTGGAGATGCAGACAACCCAAGGTGGCTGCAGTCAGGATCTAGGAGCTTCCAGAGTAGACAGGAGCTGGGGCAGCATTTTCTCAACAAAGACAGTAAATGGAGGTGATCTCAGGGCAAAGCTGGCATAAGAAATGGCCCCTTCTGGCCTGCAGAAATGCAACTTCCCTTCAGTAAAGGGCCTGGGAGGGGTAAGTGTCCTTACATGTCACTTAGTGAACCAACTGATTAACAGGATTTTGCAAATTCAAACTCGGCTATGAAGGCAGAAGAAAGACTCACTTTGGCTCCTGGCCCTCTGCTAGCCTCCTAGACCTGTGGTTCCTCTTGTTTAATAGTAACTACCCAAACCTGGAAGAAGGAGTTGCCATTCAATGTAAAGACAGGAGACAGAAATAAGAGAATGATGGGAAAAAGGGCTGGGATGAAGGACAGAGGTCTGGAGTCTCTGCTCCACCTTCGTGGGACCTGGGGACTGAGACTTCACCTCTGAAGCCTCAGCTCCCTCTCCAGAAAGCTTGCTCCCAGGGTGTCGAGAGGGTTAGATCAGAGGCTGAGCACGAGGGGGCCAGCACTGTGCGTGGCACACAGGAAGTGCTCAGTAAGTGCTCACTGACAGCTTACGGTGAAGGTGGGCGCTGGGGCCAAGGCACTCCTCAAGTCTTTGCATGGGAACATCTGCCATGTCATTTGTCACTTCTAAGACATCACCCACGACCTCCAGGAGACAGTGTAATCTTCTACTCCTTCTTAAAGTGGCATTAATTATGCATTAACATACGGCACACAATTGTATTCTATTAGAAATATTTGTGATCCCCGGAAGTTGGGAAACAGAGCCCTACGCTCTACTGTTGAGTCCTCGAGCAAAAGCTAGTCACCCTCAGGAGGCCTTGTTTCCTGCCTCACTTCATAAGGGGCTTGGTGGGGGCCCCACATGACGCTGATGCAGGGTGGAAGCTGGGGATCTGGAAGCCAGCCTCAGGCCTCTCCACCCACTCAGTCTTGTCGGCGTAAGGGACACGGCAAAGGGAGGCCTCTGGCAGAAGCCATCTGCCGGGTCTGCGGGTGTCCTGCTAGCCTCCTGGCCTGCCCACGAAGGGTTAGAGACGGGCCATCTGGCTCTCTCGGTCCACCCCCGCCATCTGGGCGCGCTGCTCATCTGCCAGCGCAGAGGGATGGAGCACCGTCCCTCGGCTGCCAGCCCAGCCCCTTCAGGAGCAGGCGCTCTGGAGTAGACCCACAGGGCCTGGCGTCCGCAGAAGAGACATGGTCTTTTCTGCCATCGAGCAGTGTGGCTGTGGAAAGGGGCGGTTCCCAGCCACACCCTCCAGCGTGTTGGTCACCAGCCACGTGGTCAGTGAAATTTACATTTAAACTAGCTATCGTGGGAACTATTAAAGTCTCAGTCCCTGAGTTTCCAGATACATGTCACGTGCTCAATAGCCAGTGTGACTAGCGGCTGCCATGCTGGGCTGGGCAGGGTAGGATGTGTCCACCCTCGCAGAACATTCCACTAGGCAGCCTTCAAATGCTTTCCATTCGGGAGGAGTCATATGGAGTAAAGAAAAATACCTGCGGTCGTTTGCCTACCTTGTAAATAACACACTCGCTTCTTTCTCTGGTTATAGAGGTAACACATGCTTAAGGTGGAGATTGGGGAAAAGAGAGAAGCATCACGGCAGCCACCAAGTAGGGTAGAGAGGACTCTGGAATCCCCTTCCTTGGATCACATCTGGCTGCGGCGCGGAGCAAGGCCTAATGCAGGGAATGCATCTCCTGGTCTCTGTCTGCAGAGTGGGGGTAACAAGAGCCCCTTTCTCCTTGGATTGCTGTCAGATTCACAGACATAACCTGTGTAAAGTGCTCAGAAGAGGGCACACAGGAAGGAGTGAGTAAATATAGTTGTAGAAATAAAAAACGAATGAATGAATGAATGCAACAGGCCACGTCTGCTCAAGCCAACCAGAATAAGCATTCATGAAAACCTCTAGGATACAAGGTCGAGAGAAAAAGCTCAAACTGTGTATCCATGCCGTCCTAGCTTGTCACTTAGGTTTTTGACAACTCACAACACTCTACTGTCTACTTCCTCTACTTCCTGTGGCCCCAGGAGGCCAACCGCCCTGCCTGTGTTCTGGACGTTCCTGGTGGGGCCAGAGCAGGCGGGCATGGCCTCAGGGTCTTCCTGACCAGCCCAGATAAGACAAAGCTGACTGTGTCCACTCTGCCTTTATCGGTCCACACTAGGACTCCCAGGAAGCTGGTGACTTGCAAAGGGACAGAGCATCTGGACAGAGACAGCCACAGGGGTGTCTTTCAGCAAGAACAGTCAGGGGGTGTAATTTGGCTCCCTGCTCAGTGCACACTGTTATCTCCTGGTCCCCAGGGGTGCTAGGGTGTGGGGTGGGGGAGAAGCTCAGTGCTCCAATTAGACAAGCTATTTTTCTACTATGTGTCAGGTCTTCGCTAGGTGCTGGGGGCTCGGAGTTAATTTTTAACTTAACATAAAATATATGAATATGTCCCTCCCATCATTATATAACTTGTACTTGTGTTTTGTGCTGACTGCATGATATTCCACTGGGGGGTTAAATCGAGACTCACTCAATCACTTCTCATTGTGGGGCACTGAGATTACCTTCGGTCTTTTGCTATTATAAATAACACTGAGCTGAACATATTTGTGCAGGTGTTTCTAGAATTGTTGCAGCTATTCTTCCACGAAATGGGGAGGATCATCACAGCACAAACGGCTGCTAATTTCCCTGCCCCCACTCACAGGCATCTGTCTTGGACCATAATTCCCAGCATGCCATGCATGAACGGTGGGCAGTTGGGAAAGAGGGAGGTGGGACAGAGGAGGACAGGAGACACTGGGAGGAGAGACTTGGGTGAGAGACATATGGAGAAGCTACTCTCGAGACTAGTGATTGGGCAGAGATAACGGCAGCTGGTATCCCGACCTCGTGGTGGACTATATGGCACCTTTTGAATTTTGGGTCTTTCCTTCTGTCCCAGCTTTCTGGAACCTGCCTAAGCCTTTTCTTGCCATTCCCTGCCAGAAGGTACCTTAGACTTGTGACAAGCTTTGGGGACTCAGCGGCCCCACTGTGGGCAGAGCCTGTTTGGCCGGGCGTCTACTCACAGGGATGGGTAATTTTCAGAGTTTGCTGTTATTCGAAGTCTCCTCTGCTCTCCCTGCCCTCCCCTCCCCTCCCCACCTCTCTCCTTTCCTCTCTCCTTCTCTTTTCCTTGAAACCAACTAAAGATCTTTCACACTAAGAGCCTGTTTTCTTTGCCTCTGTGTGCATGGCTGGCTTGAACCCACTTTTACGGTATGCACCTCTTAACAGTGTTGGGTCCCTGGGTACCCCTCAGTCACAAGCTTAGAGAAATATTAGCATAAGCTTACTAAAATGGGGTTTTATGAGTTTTCATTCATAGAATGAAAAACGCTTTGCAACTCGACAACTTTCACGCTGTCCCAGGCAAAGTATGGAGATTTGAGTGTCTTCACATCTTCATCAGCTCAGGGAGTTATGCATTTGTTCATTATAGAGGAGGTGACAAAGCACCTGCTTTCCACTGTGGTGCTTGGTTTCCAGGTAAACTTCTACAAAAACTATTGTTTCGATTTGAGGAATGTGCAATTCAAGTCATATGTTTTCATTTCCTTTGTAAAGGGAAGCCCCACTTCATCTTTGGTGGGGAGAGAGCCGCACAGTAGATATCTAACGCACAAAGTGATCCAGACTTCGGGGTGACTTGTTTGGAAGTCCATACTACAGGCAGATTCTGGGTGACTGAGCCACACCAAATGTACCCAAACGTGAAGGGCCAGAAACCCTCTTCGTGCTGCTTTCGCATCACGCGACGGTCTCCACACCACGGTCCTGCAGTCCTAGTAGGTCTCCCCACGGCTGTTCTGCATCTTCCAGTTCCAGTCTTCAATCTCAGCGCCTCATGGCAATGAGAGGCCAGCCTGCCCACATTCCCGCCACCTGCAGGCTGCGAGGTGATTGTGCTTATTAAAATGTAGGTATCATAGCTCCAAATTTCACCTCCTAATGAAGGTCTGATTTGTATTCTGTGCTCTGAGACACCCAGCAGCAGAAACCCTGGTAGGCACCGTCTTATGTCTACTTGCTGCCTCAGTTGGTGAGTAGAGAGTGCGGGGGCAAAGGGGAGCTGAGAGCAGCTCCGTGGGGAGAAGGGACAGTGCAGTGATTTGACCCAGGTCAGAGGAGCTCCAGCTTCGCGTGCGGGTGCCCCTCCCTTCATGGGAGGGCGATGCTCAGAGAGGTTTTGCTTCTCTCTTTTCAAAAAAAAACCTGCATATGGCAAAAAGTCCAAGATCACAGCTTGTTGGCCTGGGAAACAGTTTGTTTCCCTCAACAAAAGCCATTCACTCCTCTTCTGTTTGCTGACGGTCCAGGTTTCCACCCATGGACACTTGGAACAACATATCTTCCTCTTCCCAGCTACCAAGGCGCCCAGTTACCATCAGCCGAGGAAACTGCGGTTCTCTGCGGCAGCCAAGCACAGGCTCAATTTTACAAAGGACATAAAGACAGAAATTAATTTCTTTACTAATTGACAACAGCTTGAAAAAGGTATAAAGATGCCAGAATTCAGCATATGGGCTATGGAAACACATCTCGGCTCAGATTTTTTTTTTTTTTGTGAGCTGTTACAACATGCTTTATAATGTAACCAGCTAAAAGGCTGTTAACGGTGCGGCGTTTTAGAAATAATGCATTCTCAGGATTTCATATTTAGAGGGCTTATTTGAAAACATCCTACTCTCCACTGTGTAAATAAGAGGAAACAGCATGACAAAAAGTGTCATAACTACGGTTCTTGGCATCTCGTAGGATGATCTTCCTTTTGTATCACACTGTAAGGATGACGATTAGGGTTGCAGAAAGCTGAGGGAAGCTATTTTCCACCCACCGTGGCATGGGTGGCCCCGCCCCGTGAGGCATGCCCAAGGCCATTCTCCAGTGTTTTCTGTCTCCTGAACTGGTGGGGCTTTGGGCTGGGTTTGCAGAATCATCCAGCAACGTCAGACCTTTCACCCAGTTCTTTTTGGTGAGAGTTGAATCTACAGAAAGTGCCTCCGGCGGCTTATAAACAGGCAACAGCTGTGGGGTGGGGAGAGGCATTCACTACCAAAAACTTCCAGGATGTGATGCGATCAAGCAATAAAAAGTCTGTAACAAAATAACAGGATGCTCTTCAAATTCCAAATACTGCTTGAGACAAATTATAGAACTTCTCAAAATCAGCAATCCCAAGGGTCTGAAATTTCAGAAAAATGTTCAATATATTTTTAAAAAACTTCATTATTTAGAATGAAATGAAGGCAAAAATGTGAAAGCGGAAGGCAACCGTTTGACAAATTCCTGCCTTGACCCACCTTTTACAGAATGCTTCATTTGTAAACCGCTTTCTCTGTGTATTTTTATTTTTGTTAGAAAACAGATTCAAGCGGCTATGTTTTGACTAACATATTTGCCTCCATACCATAAACCCACCGATGGTCAGCCTGTCTTGAAGAGCATAGGTTTGGGCATCAGATCTGGGTTCAGATGCTACTGCTACTTTTCAGCTGTGTGAGTTTGGGCAAACCACTTCACCACTCGGATTCTGGGACTATACTAATTACCCTGATCATCTGCGACTATTCTAATTACCCCATAGGCTACTGGAAAGGTTCAGTGAGAAAGCAGGTAGAAGTAGCTCACACACGGATGCCCTGCGAGACCAGTCTTCCTTCTCCCACCTTTTCTATTCTGTTCTTGCAGGCAGTGGCTCCAGCAATGAGAAAGTCTGCTCCAGGACACCCCAGCTTGCACAGCACAGCTTTTCCCTACTCGGGTCAAACAAGGCTCCAGAGTGGCATTGCCCAGAGCTCCAGGAACAGCTGTCACAGAACTTGCCCTGGGAGCAGGAGCAGACCAGCGGTGGAGGTTTGTGAAAGCAGGTTGAACTTCCCTCCAACCTTTTATAAGACTGATGATGAAATTTTCCAGGTTTATGACTGAGGTTAAATGGTTAAATTGCTTTCAGACCAAAGTGTACTCAGAAAAAAAATAAACTTATCTAAAACTATTTTCTGAGACCTGGTTTTGCAGACATAACTGAGCCTGGAAGCTTATCAGCAAGTAACTCAGCCTGAGCAAGCAAAACTGGCTGAATCTGAGCTGAACTCCCCCCACCCCCCTGCCAGTTGTTACTGGGAGACAAATACAGAGGAGGGGAGGGGAGGGGTTACCCAAAGGTGAGGGATCCATCAACAGAAATTCAAAATCACAGTTATCTGAAGAGAAGTCTCTTCATGCATTAGGGTTGCATGAGAAAGTGCACAAGTAGAAGCTCCTCCCGTCCACACCTATGAACTTCCCTACAACTAGCCAATGAATTGAAGCCACAATTTCTTTGCCCTTAGTCCATCCCTTAGCTAATAAAATTTAACTCCATTGGTTGCAATCCTGGTCCCCCAAACCTCTATAACCTCATTCTCCTTTTTAATCAGGGAGGCACATTTGAGTTTACCTCCTGCCCCATGCCAAATGCTTTACAAGAAAGTTTTTTTCTTTTTTCAAAATCTAGTGATATGGTGATTGGCTTCTGTGCACATTAGTTAAGGAGTCCACTGCTCTACAATTGTTTTGCCCACTTGGTAAACGAAAGTGGAGAGAAGTACAAAACTGAGAGAGAGCAGCACAGAGAAGGAGACAGAAGAGACCCCAAATGGTGATGGAGGCGAGACCCCTAGAGACTCATAGGCAAAACCACAAGACTCAGTCATTCCCGAAAACACAAACACCACACACACACTCACACACACACACACACACACACACCTGAAATGGTGACCTCAAAGCTGGGACTGTCTCTGGATAACTGGATTGAGGTTAAACTAAAAAAAAAAAAATTTTGTATTTTCTAAAATTTCTACAATGACTGGTATTTTGACATGGGGGAGGAAAGGAAGATTTTTAAAAATCACACTTGTGTTTAAGTACGGATACACAACGAGGAAAATAAAATCACCCAGCTCTGAAATCAGCCACAATCATATCTGCTCTTGAGAAACAGCTGTTGTAATTGCAGTTAGAGCACTCAGGTTATTTCGCTGATGTGCCAAGGTACTGAAGACATGAAAATGAATGAGCTGAGCAGCGGGGGGAGCCGGGAAAAATGACAATCAGTCTGAAGAGCCCTCTTTAGAGCAACAATGCTTCTGCTGGCCTGGATCAGAGCCATTAAGACATTTCCCTAACCACTGAGGCATCCTGGGAGAGAAAAACAATGATCAGAAATAGCTCCCAGAGACGCATTTCTTTAGAGCCTTCCATCTCTGCCTACTCTGGAACACATCTGCATCTCCTCTTGGTCACTCGGTAGGTGGTGGTAGGTGGCTGCAATTGCTCCCCTCCTTGTAGTGCGCCCCGGGATTTCCTCCTAGTGAGGTTTGAATTTGAGCTCCAGATTTGGTTTGCTCTAAGCAATGCAATGAAGGTGATTTCTGGCTGGGTCTGAGTTAAGGCTAAAAGGTCTTGTAGCTTCTGGAAGCCCTCTAACCTGGCAATGACACAGACAAACTCTGGTCACCTCCTTGGCCTCCACTGTCCCCTCAATAGCCAGAAGGCCCTCCCAGAACAGAGCTGCCTTGCAGACCAAGCTGACCACAGACAGTTAAAGAGCCCAGCTGAGCCCTGACTAACCACCTCACAGGGTAACGAGCTACATAAATGGCCAATATCTAAAGTCACTAAGTTTTGGGGTAGTTTGTTACACAGCAATAGCTGACTGACTAACTCAACACTGTCACAAATGTCATGGGTTAGAAAATGGTGTTTTAATTCCAACCAGCCCTCAGAGAACTTTGTTTTGGACAGAGAAGCTCTGGCTGAGAGTCGCCTTCTCCTGGAGAGACACCTGGGAGGTCTCGGATCACACACTCAGAAGTCAACACTGTGGTAGGTGAAGAACCGCTCTTAACGACTTGGTCAGTGAGACTACTCCAGGTTTTTTAATTGTTACTTATTTTAAATTACAAAATGCATGCACATAGCCTCATTATTCCCTTTGATTTGCCAATCCTTTCCCCTTGGTGTGGATTTTTCTTTTCTTTTTTTAAAAAGATTTTATTTATTTATGCATACAAGAATGGTGTACAGGCCCGAGGTGTGGGGACTGAAAGGAGTCACCAGAGACAGAGTGGGGAGCAGAACAGGCAGATCTACTGAAACACACTGCTGAGAGGAGCAGCGGGTGAGGCAGGAGAGGTCTGCTGTGCCCTGTGGATCCCCTCCCTGGCTGGGAATCGAACTCACACTGTCATGCTGCGGATGCTTCACAGAGCGGTGCTCAACCCATTGAGCCAACAGGGAGGCCCCCTTGGTGTGCATTTTCCTACACACTCATAGATCTGTACCTCCATCTAATTTGGGGTTGTGGCCTTTTTTTCTTTCCATAAGCAGTGGACTATTCGGTTCTCTGTTTCCCTTAACAATGCATCGTGGAGACCTTCCTGTGGCCAGAATCAGCGCTCTCTCCTTGCAAAGTGTGGCAAGTATAGCAGGGCCACAGCTTGAGCATTCTGTGGGTGGGCATGGGGTCTCCCAACTACTCATCAGCACGAGGGTGGTCTCTCCGTGCATAAAGAGAAACGTGGACTCGCTGGCCAAGTGAGTACTGGAAAGGGAATCTGTGCAGATGGAGACTTTCTAAAACACGCAGGCCAATGGACTGACTCTCCTGCAAAACCAGTGGAGCCGCCCTGCCCTGCAAGATGTGGTTTCTGTCACCTGCCTCCTTTCTCAGGCTTCCCCCTTCCCACAGTCGCACGGTTCACAGCACAGCACTTGTCAAACAGAGCTTTATTTTTGCCACCTTAATCTGAAAGCACTTGCACTGAAAGTTGCTATAATACTCTAAGGTGTGGGGAGGGATCATTCTGTGTTTAATTGCTCTTGTCATGCCCTTGATTTATTATGAGTCAATGGGCTCGCCTAGAAAAAGAGGCACTTCCCACTCTTGCATTATAAACAACAGATTCTTATGGGAGAAAGACTAGAGGGATCCCCCAAATGAGGGATGCAATAAGAAGCCCAAAGAGAAAACAGGAAAAGTCATGGGAGCATGAGGATGCACAGAGCCCCCGTGCTGCTGGAGCCTGGCCCGCAACAGCTCCTGCTGCCCGGATGGGCGGGGCTCCTGGACAGTGCGGAGTGCAGGGTGGGAGGTGAGCTCCACGGTGCTGGAGATGACGCGCCCTTCCCTGGAGTTGTGATGCTCGTTCTCGCTCTCCCAGAGCCCAGTGACCTTCTCGGGGATGAGGATGGGCCCGCACACAAACGACCCGACCACGGCTTCTGCAGGTTGGCACGGCCCTTTCTTGCCCCCAGTGATGTTGCTTTGATGCTCCCAGCATTTGCTGAGCAAAGAACATGGGTCAGCGGCATTCCTGGGCTGAGTTAGTTTGGGCTCTGCCACTAGGTAGCCCTGTGCAAGTACTGCAATCTCTGTGACCTTCACTTTCCTTGCTAAGAGTGGTGACAATAACAAGGGCAGCACAGAGTTCATGGAACATTCCTTCTGCAAATGAGACTCAGAACAGCCTGATGACTTCATCGAGGCCACGGGGCTACAAGATGACAAGCTGGGATCACACCCCGGCAGGGTCCTATGCCCTTTTCTAGGTGATGAGCTCCTTTTCCACCCCTGCCCTGAACTTGCTGTGCTCAGGTGGACCGGCCTGGACCAGCCTGGACTGGCCAGTATGGCAGGACTCCTGTCTTTCCTCTGGTGGCGCTTCCTTCCACATCGCAGCCTTTGGGGACCTGGGGACCAGTGCTTCTCAGTCGTTTCCTGTTTTCCTAGCTCCCCCCACCCTGACATGTGGTTCCATTGTGGTCATTCCTGGCTGTGGTGTTGCAGCTGGGGGGGGACTCACTGGAGGGAGGTCAGAGGTCATCCTCTCTCACCAACCTACGTGCTGGTTTCATTCTGCCTATCACAGCTTCCTTCTCCTGCTACTGTTTCCCTCTCTCAGCTTGGTCCCCAGCCTCAGAAGGCCCTCACATTGACCTCTGACCCCCATGACCCCGGCAGGGTCGTCTGCCATGCTCCCACCAAGTTCATCCTGAACTCCTCAGATTCCCCCCAAAAGAAGGAGTACCTAGATAAAGTGAGAAAATCTCCTTTTTGGGAATCTCCTGCTGTCACCCTCACAACCAGAAAAGGCAAAATAATACATAAAAAGCTCCATACCAATATGCTCCAAAATTGCAAAACATTACTTCACTTGTGCTCCAGTTTCCTCAACTGTAAGATGAGAGTTTTGAAGCCTCTTCCTGAGGGCTGAGGGGAGACATGGAAACTCTACATCGATCCACCAGTGCCTCAAACTCTGCATACATTAACCAGTAACCCCCACGGCAGCCCGCGCACAAGGCAGGCAGTGGTAACCCTCTCTATTTTCCCATAGAGGAAACTGAGGCTGCACCAGCAAGCCAAAATCCACTGCTGGCTGACTGATGCCCACTGCCTTGTCTTGTTGTTCCCGAAGAGGCCTAGCAGGTTCGTCCCACAGGCCGGGTGGGCTGCGGGAGGACCCCCGACGGAGCTGGGAGAGAGCCTGGGCTGGGTGCAGGCTGGCTGGGCCTGGGAGGCAAGGGAAGGCACATGCTTTGTCACCAGCCTCTCCGCATGCCTCAGCCTCTCCCCCAGCAGTTCTCAGTCGGCCCCCCACACTCCCTCCTACTCAGCAGCTGAGGGAACTAACCTCGGGGGAGAGGGGAACGTCAATAGAGAGGGGTTCGGGGTGGGCCTCGTGTGAGCGGTATTTTTAAACATGTGCTCATGGGCACGTACCCCATGCCCCAAGGATGGCGGCATTCCCTGGCCGGGCACCCCGTGTGAAAACTTGCCTGAGCCAGCGAGGGGCTGTGGAGGAGGAGCCCCTGACTAGCTGGCGTGCGTGCGTCTTGTTCTGGGTGGGGTCAGCGTCCACAGACTCTCCGGCAAGGGCTGGCAGGCTTGAGTCCGCCCAGCCGTGTGTCTCGGGGTGGGTGCGGGGCTGTGCTCTCGAAGGGGCCCCTCAGACACAGGGGCTGCCCTGTCAGCCAACACAGCCTCATCCTCACGGGATGCCCCACACCCTGCTCGACCACAGAAGGAAAAGCAGAAGACAAAACCCTAATCCAAACAATTTCACTTCTCGTTAGCCGCTGTGAGCTGGAAGCGGGGTCAGTCCACAGACAAAGCTGCAGGGACATTCCCCACACTCCGTTCTTCATGGAAGGGGGAAGGGGACACTTCAGAAATGTAAAAGGGTCTCAATACTTGCCTGCAGCTAGCTCGCCTCTCCCACTCAGCTGCTGTCCTGTCTCCGCCACCCCGCCCCGCCCCGCCCCGCCCCGCCCCGCCCCGCCCCGCCAGATGCGCTCTCACGCCTGGCAGTGACACGGGCGCCAGGTGATGTCAGAGCTATTGCAATGACAGTGCAAAGAGGAGACCGGCGCTGGCGGGAGGCACGTGGGGGTTGGCGCTGGTCAAGAGGGCAGCTCCTGGGCGGCGGCGGCACAGCAGGACATGTGGATTTGGACAGATGGGTGTCACAGCTGCTCTGAGCCCAGAGGAGAGGACCCACGGAAGACCCCAGCAGAAGCACGAGTCTTCTGTGGCCCCAAACCTCCTCTGCAGGAGCGCGAGTTGCCTGACAGTCACTACTTCTGCCTTGTCCCGATCACCAGCGTCTGCATTATTATCTATTTATCTAATAGCTTTCTTTATTATATGGCTCACTTTTCCCCTCATACCATAAAAACCAGAGATGATTTTTATCACTACTGTTAATGGAAACCCAGTCACTTCCCATCAAATAAGTGGCAGAGACCACTATTTACCTACTCAAAATCCGTGCTCCCCCTTCTTTTTGGTAATAGAATCTGTAAATAAACCAGTAAGGCTGACTTTACTCGGACTGGCAGGGTGCCCAGCCGACGCCCCCCACTGCCAGCCTCCTGGTGTCAGCTGGCCATGTGACTGCCTTCTAGCGATCAAGATACAGAAGGAAGTTCATGAACGCCCAGACAGGATCCTTAGAAAGAAGACAGGCATCATTTCGGAGCTCGAACCTATGGTTAAGAGGTGATGGCTGGGACTCCAGCAGCCGTCTTGCACCAGAGAGAAACCTGAAGCTGTATACAGATGGCACAGCAGACAATAAAGCTGCCTTCTTGATGACACGCTGGAGCCACCATCCCAGGCTGTATTCAGCTTTTTTGGGGATATTTTGACATCTGGGTGGGGCCCGTCCTGACCCTGGGGAAACCACCTCTCCTGGGGCTAGCCAACTTCTAGAGAATAACAAACTACTTGCTTCTGAGGGTAGTTTTCATATGCAAACTACCCGGTACTGCTAAGAGCTCTCACACTCCAGGCCAATATTCCCCTGCTCTAATCATCCCAGGGCCAGGTGCCAGACAAGCCCTACATCCCAGCATCTTCCCAAACCATTCAGACCAGCCACCCTCACACCTGCTTACCCTGCCTCACTCATTCCTTCCCATGAAAGGCCCTTGGCGGCAGTTTCCTCCCTCCCTGTCTCTTGACAGGCCCCTGGTGCTTCCGTGTGGCCCTGCATAGTGAGATATGCCCTCCCCTCCTGGGACCCGAGCAACAAATTATCTTTTCAATGGCAGTCATCTCCTGCTGTTTTGGCCTCACCAGACTGAATGATAATAATACCTACATTGTAAAACACGGACTTGGAGTATCTCCAATCTTTTCAGTGAGACAGAGATACATTTTCCTCTTTTTCAATCCAGCGTTACAATAAATCTTTATTCCAACAGCCAAACTTAATTTATAACTAATAAAGAAAACACAAATACATATCTTATAAAACAAAAAGTGATTGCTCGTATATTAATTAAAATCACCGTGAATTCTACCCCGATGACCTAGGCCTAAGTCAGCAGCGGGACAGGCCCAGGGTCTTTTTCTGGGGAGACTTCTTCCACCCACATTCTTTGCCACACCATTCTGGGTCCTCCCACCAGTGAGGAACAGAAGTTCCCAGCCCGGGAATGTTGGACTGGGCCGTGTGATTTGTTCTGACCAGTGGAAAACAGGCAGAAGTTGTTACAGGGTAGGGAGAGGAGTACTTTAGGAGAAGAGCACTTTAGAATCTTTAAGCTTGCTTTTTTTGAATGGGTTTTGCTATTTGCTGCATTAAGATAATATATAAGGTTTTTAATGGAAAGGAATTTTAATATAATTAGGGTATAATATAGAAAGGATAAAGAATATAGTGATTAAGTTAAGCATTTAAAGTTATTTATTTTTTTGAGGGTAAAAGTTTAGCTAAATAAGATTAGTTTAAAGTAAGGCTTAAAAGCTTGCCACACGTCTAAAGGACTTTTTAGTAGAGACCTATACAAAAGGGTTAGAAAGAGTTAGACAAATTTGGGAGGAAAAGAGTAAAATTAAAATTAAGATGAAAACTACCATTGTTAACTTCCCCACGGGTTTTTTACCCACATTTGTTTTAACCAGTTTAAGACCAAAAAGCAAGCACAGTTTTTTTACATGTTTTTCTGCTTTATGTGCCTCCTCCAGGTCTCCTTGCTGCTTTTTATTTTCCTTCCTTGTTCCTTCCTTCTTTGCAGAAAAAAAAATTTTTTTTTCAGCTTTACTTACTTAGGGTGGAACCAGGATTTTGGAACTTCCCCTTTTTTGGGGAAGACCCTGTTACAAAGTAATGATGGGCCAGTCTGAGCCTAGACTTTGAAAAGCGCCGTGCAACTCCATGTCCTCAGTGCTCCTTCATCACCCTGGAAATAACATGCTCAGCTCGTGCCCTGGCGCCAGGAGGATGAGACCCATGGAGAGAACAAGACCCTATCTGAGGCCTGAAGCCCAGGGAGCCCTCCCTAATTCAGCTGACCGTCAGATGCATGAGAAGGCAAAGCTGCCGCCTCAACAAGTTGGGGGGGGGGGGGCCTTTGTTCTGCAGTGTTCCTGTGGCAATGACTGACTGACTCAGCCATATCTATAGATACAAATAATTGTTGAGTCCTAACTGTTCACTGGACACTGAACTAGGCATATCCCAGGCATATCTTTTAGCAGCAGCTTGTCATCAGCATGATAAATCGACTGGTTTTCTCATGAAATATATCTGATTTTTTTAAAGAGCACACATAACACACCTCACACACACACACACCATCGGCGGTGGCCTGGTTCCTGGCTTCAAGGGTTTTATATCTTAGCTTCGGAACGCTTCATTTTCAGAGCCCACTGGGAGTAGCTCAGGGCCCAGCTGCAAGCTCTGGCAAGGAACTAGATCACCATCCCAGGCCACCAGAGAAAGAAACTTCAAGATCAAGGCCCCAAGGAGGCTCGGGGACAACTCGAGAAGCTGTGACAACTGTGTGGGGAACTGGGGAACCAGCTAACGAGAGAGCACTCATGACCCCAATCAGGGCAGACCTGAAACCAGGCTCGCCTGCCTCAGCTGCTTTCGGTCACGCGGCACTGACGCCGCGGGAATGCAAAGCTGATAGTGGCACTTGTGATGGAGGAAAGGAATGCCCCTTTGCTCACATTTGCTGAGCACCCACCACCCACTGGCGCTGGATATAGACCGCTCCGTCCACTCTATGTGGCAGTGGCACGAGGTCTTATTTCCACTTCATAGCTGAGGACGCTGAGTCTCACCCTCCTCCTCCTGCACGGGGCCTCCAGGCCGCTCCTCTCGGGAGCCAGGCGCTCTCCTGCCGCAGGACCTGTGCACTGGCTCTCCGCTTTCCTGCCCCCCAAAACCTGCATGGCTCCTCCTCCCCTTCTCCGATCTTTGCTCACTCCAGTGAGGCAGGGCTCTTAGAAGACAACACCCCCACTGTTCTGTCCTGCCTCTCCCCGTTTTATTTTCCTCCGTGACACTTATCTCCCAGTTACATTATTATTATCTCCCAGTCATATATTTCTGCATATGGGCAGGGACTTCTGCCTCTTGTTCACAGCTATTATTTCCTGTGCATAAACCACACCTGGCCCATGGCAGGTGCTCAATAACTTATAGACTGAATGAACCAAGCAATGAATGAGGGACAGAGGAGACTCCCGAAATGTGAACCTGCAAAAAATCAACAGCAAGGACCTTTCCGAGTGAAGTTTCCTCTGCCCCTGTCTGGCTGACCCCCATCCATAACCCAGGCTGCCTTGAACAATGAAAGCTGCAGCCTGCTCTCTCTCCTGGCGCGCCCCACTGCTCACTCGGGAAGGCGGGAGGCCAGTCCCTCTTCTTAACATGTCTGTTGCGTGGAAGGAGAGAAATAGGAGAAGTCACAATTTTCTCTCTTGCTCTTTTAAAAGGCCTTTAAAAATCAGATCTATTTCATGGACAAACCGGTCGATTTATCATGCCAATGACAAGCTATTGCTAAAAGAGAAAGCTCACTCCCGACAAAGTGCACAAATGCACTAGCTGTAAGTGGTAAATGCCATCCTTGCAGGTGAGGCGATCCAGGGGACCTGACAGCTACTTCGAAGAGCCCCGTCCCCACGCAGTGGCGGACGCACGCCGGCCCGGCAGCCTCCAGCCCGTGCTCTGCCACCAGAGACTGGCCGTCCCCTCCCTCTCTACCCTTCTCTCGGCCCCGGTACCCACAGCTGTGTGGCAAAGCTCTCGGTTTGTGCATTTCCTGCGTGGGGCGGCTGTAGTTCACAGCAATGACATGACTTTACTGAGATGCTTCCAGTCCAGGAGCCTGATGAGCCAGAGATGGTTCGGGGAGCAGCTGGAGAGGAGGGACCTGGCCCATATCCCCCACCTGCCCCAGCTCAGTCCCCTCACTCCCCCTTTGCTCCACCCAGAAGCCTTGGGATCTGCCGCTCTGGCCTTCAGATAAAGTGCCGGGATGACTCCTCTCCTTTTTCGGTAACAGAAAAGGTTTCCACTGAATAAACCCTCTAAGCGATTTTTCCAATCTGGTGACATCTGCACAACAACGGGGAAAGAAATAATTATTATTATGGTGCCTAAATGACCTAGCACTTCTCCCTGACTCTGGGGAAGGAGACAGCTGGCCCCTACCCTCTCGCTGACAGTCTCTGCTGGCAGGATCTGCCCAGCCGCTCAGCTTCCCGCCTGGAAGAAGGGGCCTGACGGCCTGACAGAGGAGGCTGTCTGACGTGAGCGCAGCCCTGGCACGGGAGCCGACAGCTGCCGTGCTGAGGGCGTGCCGGGTCTCTGGATTTAAGGCTTCTAGGAGGAGCCTCAGACCCATCGTGCAGGTGGGAAAACTGAGGCCCAGAGAGGTAAACCAAGTAAGTCCCAGCCACACAGCCAGGAATAGCGGCCAGACGGAGCCCAAGTCCCTCTACCCCACCCAGCAGAGTCACATAACAGAGCTCCCTGGGCTGAGCTCGAGGCGAAGCTTACAGAGATGCAGCGCTGTCTCTGCCAACGAGGGAGTCAGGGACTGGGGGCGAAAGGCCCATGTTTCTAGTCCTGGAATCGGCCCAAACAGCGTCTGTCCCGTGTCCGGGCTCCGGAGCCACCTTTGGGAGTCAGAGCGCCTCTGAGCAGAGCCTCGGCAGAAGGTGCCTGGCGGAGAGCTGGCACCGCACCCACGACAGACTGCGTGTCATGAGCTATTCTTGGAGCCCCTCTGGTGCTTGTTGAAGGGGCGGGAGCCCCAGGGCCGCTTGCCTGGGGACAGCACCCCAGACAGGCTGCTCAGAGCCCACGGCCCAAAGCGGTTTTCACCGCAGGGGGAAAGAGCACAGGACTCGCTGCTGGCTTCGGACCTGATGACAGCGCAGCCTCGGCAAGTGACTCTGGACTCTGGGCTGCATTCCTCAAGGGGCACGTGGCCTGTCTTGCCCCGCTGCCACAAGGATGACACGGGGGTGATCCATGAGCAAAAACTGCTAGGACAGACAACGGATTTCCCCGTGGGAAAGTACTAGCTGATCTTCCTGAAACAGGGTGACTCCTCCGGGCGAAATTCACCCGCACACGTTGTGAGGCTGACCCGGGCCAAACTCAGAGACACCACCGACCCTGTCCGCGCCTTGTGGTTCAGCAGCTGCTCCTCGGTAGGATGCCGCCGTCAAGAGGACTGAGAGGGGCAGGTGGCTGACCGTGCTGGGCAGAGAGGTCCGGAGTGGGAGGGAACCCCAGGCCAGATTGCTCCCTGGGCAAACTCATGTCCTCCCTGTTCTGTCTCATTAGAGCAGCTGTGTCGGGGTTCAGGGTGGGGGTTTTGTTGGGCATTGTTGGGAGGGAGAGGGTGTATCTCCAGAGGAAGAATCCTCCATCACCAGCTGCTGAACTTCTGTGTGGCAAAAGAGGGCGTCACCGAGCCCCAGAGGAAGCTATCTCTGCAGCTACCTGCTATGGAACAGACCAGACGGCACGTTGCTTCAAGCTCCACCCCAAGGCCTGTGCATGTGTCCACGTATTAGAAGAAGTCCACGGTGCAGGTACTGTCGGTCTCATAGATGGGGAGCAGAGTTCAGGGAAGTCCATCACTCAGCTCGTCTCGGGCTGAGCTGGGCTCTGGGCAGATCTCACGGCATGGCCACTCAGGCGGCCTCGGCAGCCTTGGGCTGCCCAGTCACTTCACCGTCGTGGCGCCTGGTGCCCGGCTGTCCCACCACGGGCACGGGTCGGCCAGGCCTTCACACTCAGAACACATTGTTCTCGGAAGCCCAGGCAGGCACTGACTATGCTCCCGGGGAGCTTGCCAGTTAGATCCCACCACACCAAGGCAGGCGGGGTCCTCTGCTACAACGAATCGAATCGGGGAGAGGGGTAGCAAGCAGGGCCTCAGGGCGCTGTGCTTTGGGATGCCGGTCCCGGTCCCAGCACCCCTGGCATGTTTCCTCGTCTGTGAAATGAAGACAAGATCGTTCTACCTGCCTTGGAAGCCACTGGCAGAAATGAAATTAAGCAAAGGTGATGAAAACCCTCGGGAAGGGTGTCGCGAATGTGCCGCCGGTTCTTCATCATTGCCAGTTGGTAACGTGTGCGCTTTAAAATTGCCACCAGGGACTGATGAAGCACCTCGCCTGCCACAGCGTGGAGCCTTTCCCAGTTGGAGGAGGGCCCGCGGGCTGCTCCCCGCTCCTCGTTCTCCTGGTGTGCCCTGGCAGTTGGCAGCATCGCAGCCACTTATTTTTAGTTCTCGGTGGGCCGGCCATTTCCCGGTCACATGCTGTTTGAGCTACCACTTCAGCAAGGCTCTGGCTTGCAAGACAGAGACAGACCCCCCCCACCCCACCCCCGGCGGCCCGCAGCTGCCTGAGGCCTCGGAGAAGCCCCCACAGAGCCAGCACGCGTAGCCTCGTGAGGACAAGCTGAAGCAGCAACAGCCTACCTGTGTTCAAATTCAAGCCACCCCACTTTCTGGACCATCTGCAACCAGAGTTATTCTGAGTGCTGATTCACGAAAGGGCAGTGGTGGGAGACACACGAGGACACAGTCCTGGGAACCGGGAGCCCTGGCCCAGGCCTGTCATTTGTCAGGGGGTTCCAAAGCCTGCACCTCCCCGCTGCGGCTGCTTTGCTGGGGACCCATAAGTGGTGATAATTATGGTCATTATTTGCCTGGGGGAGGAGTCTGCCTACAAGAACAGGCACCACTTCGGAGGCGCTGCTCTGGACCCCTAACGCTGACGCTGACGGGCGCGTGCTTGATCTCCCTGACCTCAGCGTCTTTAGGAAAATGGTCAGTATTTGCAGATGAAAAAAAAAAAAGAAAAGAAAACCTGCAAGGTAATTGTTACCTAAGCCGGGTGCAGACTGTTCCAATTTAGAGGTGTCTGGTGTGTGAAGAGGCACCCCCGGGGAGCCCGCTGGGGCAGGTGCTGCTGTGCCCTCAGCAGGCTGCCGGGCCTGTGCGCGTGTGCCCAGGGAAAAGCCTCCGGAGCGAACATCGTCTGCTGGGCAGATCTTGAAGACACCAGCGAGGGCATCTGCTAGAGCAGGGAGCTGACGCGGGGCCAGGCCTGCCTCAGCCCACGACGGGAGGCGCCAGGCAATGCCAGTGGCCTCCGAGCACCCCCAGAGCGTGTCCTCTGGCCGGTCACAGCCAGGCTCGTGCCCCCCTTCCCCCCAGGCAGGAAGGCTGCTGTCCAAGCACAAGTCAAGCCTGCTGCGTCTGTCCCCCTGCTGACCGGCCGGCCCCTCCCTGGCTGGTGCTGATTTCTTCCCGTCTAAGCCCTGCCCCCATGCCCTGCCCCCATGAAGTCTCTTCACTCTCCCCTCCTCCCTCTTCCCACTCCTACCCCTTCTCTTGCTGCCCCATCCTGAAACTCTCTCAGAGATCAGCCCCTCCTGGGGGGTGACTAGAGCAGGGGTGGGGGTGAGGTGTTGATGACTGTTCTCCTCCGGGAGCTACTAAGCTTATTTTTCAGTCGTTAGTCCCTCAGTGAGTGACCGGAATCTCAGCTGAGCTAGGAACGCCGATGGGGAATAAAGGAAAAAAAGAAGACATAGTTCCAGTGCTGGAGGAGCCAAGAGCCTCAGAGGGAAGCCAACACAGGAACAGATAACTAAAAATACACAGTGGGAGAAGCAAGCGCTCTCCTCCACTAAGTGAAAGATGCTGCGGAGCGGGGAGCGGAGGGGGAAGCTGTCGGGCGGGAGACATGAGCTGGGGCTGCAAGCTGTACTCGGCTGGCTCTGGAAGTGGCCAGGCCATCAGGAGGCTGTGGCCCAGCTTGCACGGCCAGGTGTCCAGCATCTGCACACAGCTGTATGTCAGGAGATGGCCGATGCTCCCAGGGCCTCCACAGATGCTCTTCGCTGTGCTGGCAACATGAGCACCGGCAGACCACGGTGGGAATGCGCCTGCTCTGGAGCCCTGGCCCGGCCATTGACGCTCGGGAGCCAGCAGCCGCTTTCTGAGCTACTGGACAGTCATCCTCAGACTCTAGCCACACCGGCGCACCAAGCTCCAGGGTCTGGCCACTGCATGCTGACTGTGGCTTCTCAGTCACGTGCCTTGGACAGTGAGGGGGTCCCATGTGGCTCTTCTAGCAAGTGGGCTGTCTTCTGCTTCCCTAAAGCTCAGGCCTCTCACCTTTAAAGGGAGGACACGCCTAGGACTTGTGGGGCCTGCCCTCGATAGGAAAGCATCGATAGGGAAGGACGAGTTTGGCCCTTGCCTCTGCATCTTTGCTGGGGCTCTCCCTGAGCCCAGGAGGCCCTTTGCCACCCAGCTCTGCTGGGACATCAGCTTTAGCTCAAATCTCAGCCATCACTGCCTTCTCCATAGGGACTTACAATGTCCTCCCCTCTTTCCTATAATTTTCCTGCTGCCTGGACGTCTGCGACGCTTTTCTAGGAGCCCCACCTTGACGTCTGCAGGTCTGACTAGTGGCTCTCCAACTCCCTATGCCCCCCGCCAGGTGGCACCCTCCAGTCTGCTTGCCCCGGTGACTGAATACCACCCTACTGCCAGGCCAGTGGTCCTCTCCCCTCGCCCCAGGATGAGAACCCAACTCTGGCATGGCAAAGGAGGGCCATGGGGGGAACATCTGGCCACAAAGCAGACCCCTTGGACTCTGAAGCCCAGGGGAGAAGGGCGTGAGGGGGGCTCATGGGCTCTCCCCATCTGTAAAAATAACTGTAACCACCTCAAGACCATCAAGAGGGCGGAACCAGGAAAGGCTTGAAAAGCTTTGGGAGGTAGGGGAGAGGAAGTCAGGGGAACCATAAACCTTAATTAAATGTAAATAACTCTCCCTGTGAGATAAGCAATATTGCCTGCTCTTCGTTTGGAGAAGCAGAGAGCATAAAGCTGGGTCTGGTGTCAAGCTCAGAAGGTTTCCTAAGCCTTGAAGCAGCCGCCCAAAGACCACAGTCAGTGTGTCTGCTGTGAGTCACCCACCCTGGGACGGTCTCGTTTAACTCCTGCACCGCCCGACGACGGGTGCAGACAGAGACTTTGAATCTTCTCTTGCTGCAGACTGAGTAAACTGAGGTTCGGGGAGGCTAGTACATTGCCCAGGTTCACCCAGAAAATAGGTGGTTGAACTAACGCAAACCTAGGTCTTTCAAATATCTCGTCCGTGTTTTTGTTCTTCCTCCGAATAAAACCCAAGTGCACGTTATCATCAGGCCTATCTCTCAGTTCCTGAACTGTGGCAAAGAGCGTCCTCGTGCTGAGAAGAACTTCTTTCCCTAAACTTACTCAGGCTTCCTTTTTAACACAGCATTCCATGTAAGAAATGTGATTTTTTATTTTCTTCCTCCAACAAGTGACTCATGTGAACACTTCAGAGACTGCTTCTTCGGGGGACACAAGTGATAGCTGTTTTCACCTTATCTGAAAACCTTAAACATTTCCATCTCTGGGACACATGAATGGTCTTGAGTAAATGAATACTCCCTTGGGGAAAATTCCTTTTCAAAGATAACTGCGTGGCAAGTTATCAGGCAACTCCAGTCTGGAACCCAGAAAAGACGGCCCTGGATCCACCTTCCAAGCTGCCAGCTTGGAAACTGGGATTCAGGAAAGTGGGACTCACTTGGGTCCAGACTGCAGACGTGCCGAGGCCCGCACAGGGCCGCGCTCTGTCACGTCGGTGAAGCGCCTGCTCGCTCTCAGGGAGTGGTCAAGGGCCTGACTCACGCGGAATAGGAAACACTCTTGCTGGGTCTTCCCAGCGATCATTCCTCCATTTCCTTAACAGACAAAATCAACAGTGGATAAAGGCTGGCCAGCATCAAAGGGAAGCCCCAGAGGCTGGTAAAGAGGCATATCTGTGCAGGGCCCCTCCTGGGCTTTTGGACTGAAACAGCAAGTGTGAGTGATCTGAGGCAGGAAAGATGGAAACTGATCTGACGGAACTGAAGAGTTTCTCTTCTTGGAAAGTGTCAGTGTGTGGTAGAGGGCACATGGCTATTTATTGAGCATCTACTATGTGCCAGCAGCTGCCACCTTCAATTAATCCTCACCAGATAGATACTGTGACTCCGTTACAGATGGGGCAATAGGCCCAGCAAGGTTAGTGGGTTGCCCAGGGTGACAGATGCCATGTCCTATGAAGCTTTTCCCAATGATCATTCCCTCCTGCCCCTCCCCACCCCCCCCCCCACTTCTGCCAGAGTGTTTGTTCACTCACAAGGCACTCCTGGTCCCCTTTGTTGTAGTGGAGTCCTGGAGGCAGTAACTTGGGTTACTTGGGTCTGTTTCATTCCCATATTCCCACACCCAGCACACAGTAGGCTTACACAGAATAGCTGTTATATGAAATACTAAATCTACTCATTGCAAATATTACATTTCCAATTTTAATTTCATTTACACTATACTTTATATACAGTAAATCTGACACAAGAAACACCTGTGGTGACCCCAAGCCCCTTTTCTCCTCAAAATGTGCCAAACTGAATACCAAAACCTGGGGGTGGGGCCAGATTAAGTTTCCATAAACCTTCCACTGAGGTCCACCCGGGTCTGATAATCCTGTTTTCTCTTATTTTACCCCATAACCAAAATGTAACAACACCATCACCACTGCCATGGCTATAATTTCATCGCCGTCATCCTCATTCATAGACGAGCGAGCTGAAACTTATGGAAGTTTCCGTTTTATTTGAGAAAAAGGAAATGAACAAATAAACTCACGTCAGACAGTCACATCCAAGAGGGAAGGCTTGGGGTGCTTAACTGTGGACAAAGGAGGAGTAGAGGAAGGGAACACAGGGACCCCTAAGGGTCATGGGGGTACACAGCCCATCCTTCTGTACCCACAGTGAGCTCACCATCGCCCACGCTCGAACTGGGTCCCCGAGAACTATCGCGGCTTCAAGGGGCAACGCCATTATTTTCACTCTCATATTTACTAAGGCAAGAAAAATTAACACAATTTTTTCAAACATTTCAAACAAAAATGTGTCACTGGAGCCGATGGCAGTCTATTTTAGAGCAGATCCAGCAAGGACCTTGCCCCAAACTGCCTCCCTGTGTGGAAAACACACACATATCATCTTTTTTTGCAGAATTTCCTATATCCCCTTCTTTTGACTGGGTAGGTGCCCCCGCCCCTCTCCCCAAGAGAACCATACTTAACTGCCGCCTACAAACCTTCCCTCCAAACTTCCTCTTCTCACATACCCCGGCAGAGTCAGATGAAGAAAAAAAATCTCCTTTAGCACTTTTCCTCAAATATTTGCAGATAATTAATTCACTGTTAATCAGTTGAGAGAGGTTCTTTTATACTTTGTAAATAAAGAGACGAGGCTGGGCCCAGCGTGCTGCCTCAGTGTGCCTCGGCAGAGAGGAGCTGCCTGGTGGGGCTCCACCTACCACCCCCATGTGGCCTCTCTCGCAGCGACTCTCTGTGCGGCTGGGGAGCCCATCGGCGTCTGCCTGGGCCCCTGTCTCTGACTCAGGACGGCCGAGGGGTTTCCAGTGAGTCACTGTGAGCAGCTGGTGACCGAGGACCGCGTGAACACTGGCCCAGTCGTCGCCAGGCTATACTTAGAACGTCACAGAAAATCCCTCCCTGGTGCTTCCACCTGTTCGCACATCCCAGCAGCCCTTCCGCTGCTGTCTGCCTGCACCTCTTCCTCTCTGGGCACGGCCTGGGGCCCAGGCCACTCACTGTCAGAGGTCACCTGGCTGCTTCCAACTTTCTTGCTTGCTTTCTTCCATGAGCTCCCAAAAGGACTCATCACAGGGCCCCGAGCACCGCAGACCCGGGGCTTTGCCCCTCTGTTCTTGCTTCTCTACTTGGGGGTCCAGCTAAATCCTGGAGGGACTTGGTCTGTGACCAGAACAGGACACAGGCATGTGATACCAAGTAATCATTTTCTGCCGGTATGACCTCTGCCTGCCACGGTGGTTCTCAACCTCGGCTGCGTGTTAGAATCACCCCAGTGATTTTCAAAGTCCCAATGCCCCAGCCACATCAAAGACCAAAGAAATCTGCAACCCTGTGGGGACAGAACCCTAGCACAAGGATTGTTCAAGCCTTCCCAGTGATTTCAACAGGCAGCCAGGGCAAAAGCCAAGGCTCTCTAGGATCAGCATCTCTCGCTCTCCTTCAGCTGGCAAGCTGCTAAATGCCGACAGAACCCAGCCTCCTTGCCAGTCCTGCAGGCCTGGACGCAGCCTGCCTTCGAGGGACCGTGCCCTTCATGACACAGCTGAGTTTCAGGCCTCGTGGAGCCTTTGCTCCGACCTCCACCCACATCCCTTTCAAGCTCCACTTGACAGCTGTCCCCTCCTCTGTCCCCCAGCTTGCCACCAGACACAGGGCTCCATTGGTCTCTGCCAGCTCCTGTCCCCACATGAGACCCAAAGAGCCCTGCTAGTGGGTTACTTCCACGCAGATGGTCTACTGTTGGTATTTAAAGCATTTCTGGTCTGACTGATCTTGGGTCATAATCTCCTTCATTCACGGAGCACACACTGCCGGTGCCGCTACTCTCCATTCTCCTCAGGGCAGACGAGAAGTCTGCAGGGATGAGGGGTGTTCCCACAGGAGATGATAAGACACAGTCGTCTTCTCTCAGGAGCTGGCTGCTCCTCCATGAAAGAAGAGCTACCACACAGGAAGAGAAATGCCATCACAAAGCCACGCACTTAGCTTCCATGGCAAAGACAGATCAAAACCACAAGGCCCCAGTCCTCACATCTGTGCGCTTCTCCTTGGACGACACCTAACCAAGGCTAATGCACAACCAGGAACTTCAGCCACGATTTATCAGTGAGGCCAATTAGTTCTGCATCCACCTGTTCTGATGTAGGCACACAGCGGCAGACAAGACAGAGAGGTGGCACTGTGACTGAGCTGCGACACCCGGAAAGGCTGCACAGGAGAAGCGGCTGAGCAGTGCTCTCCGAGGTAACAGAGCCGGCGGCGCGGCACGACAGAGGCCAAGACGGCCGTCCTCTGCTGCTCTTAAAACACAGTCCTGGTTCACTTGGACTGGTGCATGCGCAGTTGACACAGCCGACGTCTCTCCCTCCCTTGCTGCTGGGGTGCCATGTGATGCGGCCCAACCACCCAGCTTTCTCCCCCTGAGTCACAGTCATTGCATGTGCAGCCAATAAAATCAAGCACACTCAACTCAGCTCCTTCTTGAATAAAGCGCCTCCCTTTGGTACTAGCAGAGAGATTTCCAGTGAGTCACTGGGAGAAAGTTAGAAGTCAAGGCACTTAACACAGGTGAACATAAACAACTATTCCAGACTATACTTAGAATGTCTCAAAGGCTATGCCTCAATTTTAGACCCTATTCTAGAAACATCGAGAGGTGGATTGCTTCTCTTCTCCGTTTACTCTAAAAAAAGAAGCCTTTAAAAATTGTTATACAAAGTTCCGTAGTCAAAGTAAATAAGGCACAATGGGTTATTTGCTTCCACACATTGGCCATGGGTTTCTGAGGAAAAAGTAACTGATGCCAAGATGCAAAACAGATTTGAAATTGCGGTGGTAGATGTTTAGGGTTAGCATCATTCAGGTTTCCCCTGATACACAAAAGCAGAGTGTTGCTATGAAAACTTTCATAAGTTGAAATGGCAAAAGTGGAGAAGCAGTTACCACTCATTTATATGGAAAGGCCTATGAGCATTTTCAGACCCAAAAAATAACCTGCCAAATTACACCAAACAACATACAAAACCTGAAACAACCCTAGCATGTAGTAAATTGGCAATGAGGTGATCAACACAATCGGTATAAAGCAGTTCCCAGAAGGAGGCCGACGGCTGCGCTCACCGCCCCAGGCCCCCCGCCTCTAGACTCTGTGCCAAACAACGCTAACTCCGTATTTGTGATTTTCACCTTTTCTCAGAAAAGCAAACGCCTTCTTCAGATTTCTTTCAGTTAGGGAATATAAGTACTGATGTAGGTCTTTGAAAAAGCAAACCACAGTCTAAGATGAACTTTTAAAGGACTAAAGGATATCTGGGTAAATCTTCTTTATTTGATGATGTCTCTATATTGTTCAGTTCAAAGGTGACAGTGATGCATAAAAGCAACACACTGGAATGGAGACAAACGCGAGGGGAAGAAAGCTATTCCCACCTCGGGCCTCAACACAGTGTAAGAAGTGCCAAAGTTCATAATGACCAGTCCTCCCTAGAGTGGAAATCAGGATACTCCTCAAATGCTACTTCTCCAACAGCCTCAGGAATACACCGGGACTACTTGCAAAGCATGAGGAGCGTTAGGAACCTTAACGAGAGAGGGTTTTGCCAGTGTTCTAGTTACGAGGACATTTGCATATATCTGGCTATAAAGGGCCCTTGATGAGCCAGGCCTGCAAGTCTTTACAGGCCATGGGCCCCTGCAGAGCGGCCCTGCATGAAGAGAGGACTCGCCCCTGCTACAAGGGCCCCTGGGCCCTGTCACTGCTCCCCACTCCCTCTTTTCAGCATCACCACTTTAATTTTCTATTTTCAAATCAGATAAAATGGAAGCGACATTTCTGGATCTAGGCCAGGGAGATAGATCTCCACACCGACGCCGTGGAGAAATCACCATGTTCCATCACAGGGAGCTCTTCCTCTTGAAGACTGTCGGCGAAGAAAGCACTAAACTGGGAGCCTTCCCAGCCACGGGAAATGTCACAAAGATGACGCAGCAGCTATAAACTGACATCGGCAACGACTATTGCATTTTCATGGTAATTGTGCTTTTTGTGTCTGACAAAGGGTGAGGGACTATGTGTGTATGGGAGTGCACGCAGGCCTGTGTATGTGTGCATACATGTGTCTGCGTGTGCATTTGGGGTTTCCTTGTGGCCAGTATGGAAATCTGGGACTGTTGCTAGTCTCTGGTTTGAAACGCTTGAAATGGAACACCCCTCCCCTCTCTGTGGCTAACTGGGGTTCAAGCTGCATTTATACTGGCTGCCCCACGTCCAGTGAAGCCCCCTGGGAAGAGCCAGGCCCATTTTGTATAGAAAGCACTTTAACAATGTAAGAGCAAGAGCAATTGCCAGGCCTGGGGCAAGCTCTTCCCTCAGCATAGTCTGACTGGTTTCTTCAGCTGAGGTTTCTGACCAGACAACATTCAACCCTACACTCAATGGAAATTGCTGGTCACACACATTTTTCATTTGCAAAACAAAACATTTTTAAAAGAAATACCCCACGGGTAATGTTTCACTGCAGGAGGAAGAAAAATGCAGCTGGTGAAATGGACCAGAAAGAGGGAAGCCAAATCGTCAGCACTGGCCAGCAGCGCAGGCCTGGCTGGCCCCGGAGGTCCTGGGGTTACTCACCGTGGTCGTGGGCGAACACCAGCATCTCCAGCCCCACCAGCATCTGGGCCACCTCATCGTAGCGGCCACAGTGCTCTCCGGCTCCGTGGGACACAAAGACGAGGGCCCTGCAGGACAAGAGGGGAGCCTGGTTAGGTGGGCGGTGGGCTGCGGCAGCTGCAGTTTGGCTTTGGCGACATCGCAACGAGTCAGGGACTAGGTCAATGTGTTAGTAAAGCGCAAAGGGTGTGCCGTTAAAATGCTGGACTTAGGGGCCACGCAGAATGGAGCCTGAACCTCAGGCTAAGTGGCCTTCCGTGGAACTTTAATTCCGCTCTTGGAGACGTGACCACCGTGGGAGGAGAGGCTGCGAGGGTCCCGGAGCTAACTTACGCGGCGGCAGGGGGATGGCACGCGGCCATCCTTCATGGCCGCTCAGGCCGGAGCCAACCAGGGTCCACCGACTGGCTCAGGGACAGGCACGCGACTCGCTTTCGGCCACCAGAGACAGGAGAAGCATTTTCGTGCTCCCACTGGCCTGGAGCCATGGAGGCTGTGAGGCTAGGGGGAGCCCCAGCAGTCCGGCTAAGCCAGGGTGAGTCAACCCACAGAGGATAGTGACGTGAGGAGGGACCCCAAGCCCGAGTGGTGTTATTTGCGCCCTGAACCCCTAACATTTGCTGTGTTGTTGGGGTCACCGTGTCTTCTGCCACTTGCAGCTGGATGCTAACTGACACTTTTAATGTGGAATCATTTACTTCCACACCCATTCTCCCACGGGCTTCTGGAATTTGTATCGTATGTGAGCCTTTTGTTCTCTTCCTCCATCTCTCCATCAGGCATACTCTTCCCCTCCCTTCAAAAGCCAGCCTCCAGAAGGGCTCTGTGAAGTCTCCTCTCTGGCACTTTGTAATCCCTCCATTACAGCGGGAGGCCAGCTGCTCTCTGCCTGCCCCACTGGTCAGAACGTGCTGGAGGGCAGGCAAGACTTCTGCTGTTTCTTTGCAGCTAGCAGAACTCATGCAGGACGCTCTGCAGATACTACTTGAATGAATGACGGGGTGGATGATGAAAGTGGAGGCTTTAAAATAAACAGCTATATTTTGCACCTAAGATCCATGCAGGAAAAGCCTCAGGAGCTGGAAGCTGAGTTAGGGCCAGTACCCTACACCCCTGGAAACCTTCAATGAGCCGAGGTCCCTCTGACACAAACAGTGTGAGCAACGGCTCACCCAGCTTCTCCACCAGTCGGTGTCAGACCCTGGGCATGGCCAGTGAGAAGGCACCTAGAGTCTTAAATCTCCAAGTGCCAAGACTTGCTCTCAGCATAAGCCCCGGGGTGGGGGCGAGGGGGCTGCGTCTCTTCAGGCCAGGAATGATTGCTCGAGCCACACCCACCCAATTTCTGCCAATAATGATGCTGAGGAGGAGGAAGAGGAGAACCACAGTTGCTATTTTACTAAGCATTTATTATGTGTCCGCTCCGCTGTTAACTCCCCAGGTAAGATTTCTAATCCTAATAATTATTGTGAGCTTGATGTTATTTACAGATGGAAGTGAGAGTCAGAGAAGTACACTGCCAAGTCACATGGCAAGTTGACAAAACGCAGGTAAGAGCACATCGCTGCCCAGTGGAGGGCTCAGAACGCAAGCCCTCCTGCCCCTCCTCCTGGCCACGTCCCCGGTCAGCTCCCTTCCTCAGGATGTTCTAGCCTTTCATTAGAAGCCCCAGTTCTTCCCACCGCAGGGTCTCTGGCTGTGCTGGCCCTATCCCACCCCAGCTCTCTCACGGCTGCTCCTCACGCCCGGACCCCAGCTAGGGTGGCCCCTTCCCTCGGGCCCCGCTGACCTGCACCGGCCCCTTTCCGCACATCAGTCTGCTGCTGCTTCGCTCACTCACTTGCTTACTTCGTTCCCGGCTCTCTCCCGCACTGTGCAGTCAGCGCACGAGCCCGGGAACCCCAGAGCTACAGCCCAGCCTGCAGCACCGAGCGGGGACCGCCGAGTATGTGTTGAGAACTAAAGCCCCAGTTGCAAGCCTGAATGCTCTCCACAGCAGCTCTCTGACAAGCTGCATCAGGGCAGAACGGCGCCACTTTGCTTCAGTAAACTGCCACTTTATTCTCTGAGCAGTTTACAAAGTACTAGCTTCGGCCTCGTTTTCCAAATTACTGTTGGGTTGGCATCTCTCCTCCTGCCCTTTCCCTAAAAACCCAAGACGAACCCTTCCCACCCTCTTCAGGCCTGGCCACTTCCACTCCAGGCCTCAATTTGGGCAAATGACATCAGCCCACCTGCCACATCTGGGGTCAGCTGATAGAACTGCTCTCAGCTACTGAGAGCCGGGTGTGGCTAGAACCTCTAAAATCATCTCCCCATCTGCAAAAGAGGTTGTGTTTCCATAAAGAAGGGCTCAGGCACTCTAACGCCCCTTGGGAACAAGGCAGCTGCCCTATTCATGCAGCCCTAGTTAATGCAGGCGGACAAGTGACCCAGCCGCGCGGTGCTGCAGCCAGCTTCTCGCTGTGGTCAGGGACTCTGGGCCGAGGAGGACGTAGGGTCCCACCCAGCCGCTGTGCCACGCCTGCAATGCCTGCAGCAGTCCACCTTGGAGACGACACGTGGAAACATGTGGCCCCTTACTCCACAGACCTTGTAAACCAGCGGTTCTCAACTGGAATCACCTGGACAGCGTTCAAAACTCCTGAGGCTGGGTCTTTGGAAGAACCCCCAGAAGAATCCCTGACTTGAACTGGTCTGGGTGGGGAAAGCTCCCAGCCACACCTGCCCTGATCACAGTGTGGCAGGGACAGAGGAGAGGGCTCTCTGATGCCCCATGGGACTTAACAGTGGCAAGAATGCAGCCACATTGTCGTGGAGGCTTACAGCCACCTTGGAGCCACTTATCTCCCTAGGGGAGAGGCTGGGTAAACCAAAGGTTATCTCCGCACAGGTATGGAGTCACGGGAGCCTCCTGCGGGCACCCCTCTGGGAAGCAAAAGACCCATCTGTTGCCCAGAACAGGTGGCAGTGGTGGGGCAGTTCCCACTGGCTCAGACACAGGTGGGCATCAGGGCCCAGCTCTCTGACAACTAGCCTCGGCCCTAAGCAGCCACTGCTGTAACTGGGGTTCTCTCTAGTTCCCAGATTCAGCTTTTGATTCTGATATCTCCCCCTATGCCCATCTCCTCACACTTATTCCCTAGACCAGGGTCTTTGTTTTACAGAATCTGTCTGACAAAATGTGAGCCAAATCATGTTACTCTTCTGCTTTAACCCCCCCCCCCCCCCCCNTCTTCTGCTTTAACCCCCCCCCCCCCCACCGCCCGAGACCTCTTGCTGCAATAGGACAGAGCCTGCTGCCTCTGTGACTCTGATAACTTCACGCCCCCTTGGCCTGTTCTGAGCCCCAGGTCTCCTTTCTGATGCTCAGCAATGCCAAGTGGACTGTGCTTTAACGATTTAATAACTGGAGGGAGGACCGTCTTGATTTACAGTGTGTGCCAGTCACCATGGTGTAAATGCACTGGTCATGGCTGATGTCAAGTTACTGACGTGATGTCACTGAACACAGAGCTGGGAAGAGATGTGCACAAATGGTTCCCCATGCAAGCCCACTCCAACACACTGCTGGGCAAGCTTTCTCCCCAGGCACTCACTGAGGCTGCTCCTGGGCACCCCACCACCCTCAGTCTTTGTGCGCTGTCTTTGTCTGTCACTTGAAGCTCAGACCTTTCGACCCTTTCAGTTCAAACAGTCTCTTCAGTACTCATTGTATCTAAAAATACTTATCAACTGGCATGTTTGCTTTTGCCTTCCCTAACTGGTCCCTGAGGGCCAAGTTCTCACCATCTCATTTACTGTTCTCCTCAGCTGAGAAAAATGCTAACACATAGGGGAAGCTTAGTAAGGATTTGTTGACGGATTGAATGACCCTGAGACCTGAGACCCCACAGTGGTACCCCAAGTTCAGAGCTCAGATTCAGCAGGGATCTTGGGATGCCAGGCTGGCACCAGGGTTTCCACTGCTTTGCCCCAACTGCCTGTCAGGACACCCTCCCCTCCCCCCCATACCTGTCTCAGGAGCAGCTACCATCTGCTATGTCCCATCTGTGCCCTAAACCTGAGGCCAAGGTGTCCCCAGCTCCTTCCACCCCTCAGTCCACAGCCCCCCCCACCTTGTTGCCAGGGGTGCATCTGTCCATATTCTGAACTATGTGCGTTCCTGCCCTCACACAGCTGACAGTCTAGTGGGGAAGAAGGATGCTCCCAGACAATACACATGCAGCGTGAGAAGTACCGTGAACACAGACGGGGCACACGGAGCCCTGTTTGGGCAGCAGAGAGTGGCCAGAGAAGGCCTCCCAGTCTATACACTGAGCACAGAAGGCCGCGGGAGAGACGAGGAGTGGGCGTGGATGAGAGCTGCCCAGGTGCAGGGTTCTGCGTGGGACCACACAGGTGCGCCTGTCCCAGGCACAGAAAGGAGGTCACAGCATCTGGAGTGCTGCTGGAGGAGGAGGGCTGCTGGACAGCTATGAGAGGAGGCAGCCGGAGCCTGTGGACCGGGAGCTGCGAGGTTCTTGGTAGAGAGGAGGGTGCCACCAGGGCAGTGACCTGATATGACTTTTGAGGAGCACCAGGCTGCTGTGGACAGTGGAGTGGGGAGACAGGGGACCAAGTCTGTGAAGGAACCTGCACAACCAGACCCTTAGCTGATGCCAAGGAAAGCGGCTCCCTTCCCTTCCTTTCTCCCTCCCTCCCTTCCTCCTTGGGCCTTCTGCAAGCTCAACAAAGAACAGCAGCAGAAAATTAGCAGGGCCATTTGTGCAGACAAGGCAATACCCACAGCAGCAAAAATTAGGTTGCAGCAGAGGCTGGCGAAGATCTTTTTCCTGGAACTTCTTTAAAGGCTGCAGTCAGTTGGGGCCAGTCGTTGGGGAGCAGGCACTGCCTGTCAGAGGGGGGGGCCCAGCCTCAGGAGCAGATGGCCTGCCTGGCATCCAGCCCTGGGAGTGGGGGCAGCTCCCAGGAAAGCATATGCAGCCCTTGAGATGAACAAGCCACAGAATTTCTCAGATTTTATAAACCAGGGCCGGTTTATCCGTGCCCACGTTTGATGAAGTGGAATTTCCCTTCCACCAAAAAAATTTTCTCTTTTCTTATTCATGGTGCAAGTGACTAACCTCTCTGGGTCTTGGTTTGCTCACCTGTAGTAAAATGGGGACAAGTCACACCCCCGGCATCACAAGGCGAATGGGGACGCGTGCATGGAAGGCTCTGGTCACCTGGCCTAGACACAGTGCCATGTCTCTAGGAAACCACTTCCTCTGGCGCAGATAGTCCTCTCACTGCAGTCTGGAGGCCAGAGGGGACGCGTCAGCCCCCCAGGAGCAGGTTGCTGGATCTCCATGGGTCTCGGTTTCTCTAGCAGTGAAAAGGGGACACTGAACCTCCCACTGAGGCTCTGCTGAAGGACTCTGCTGCTCCAGGGTGAGGCCTCTGCCCTTGCAACCGTGGCTCTGCCTTGTTTACTGCCCCTTCACTTCCCCTCTGCCATTCATGGGCCCCTGGAAGGTGGGCGGGAAATAGCCAGTAGCCACCAATGCCTGAAAGAGGCCAGCAGTGGCCAGGAGGAATTCACCTCCATCTAGAGGATCCCACCTGTTTCCTGCAGGTGTTTGGACTTGGCAGGCCTTGCTTGCACATCTGTGGAATGGGGACCCCCCTCCCACCCCCAACAGACACACGGCCGTTGGGAGAATGAATGAGCACTTAGCATGGCCTGGCACCGGGCAGAATAGATTAGCCTCCTGCCTGCCTGCTCTTTCCTGAGCATTGCCAGACTTCATTAAGGGAAGGACTGAGTGCCCAGCTGAAGAAATGGTCTGCTCTCTTCACTAGGAAAAGATTCAGAGACCCAAGAATGTGTTGAAGGACATAAACAGTTGGAGGGACACAGTGGACATCCCTAATACTGGGCAGCAGCTCAGGTGGCAAGCTGGGGTCGTCTGGCCCAGAGAGGGGAAGGCCACTATCCCGGCTGGCCCTTATAACATCCTCAAATAAAGGGGTGGGAGGGAGCATCCACTAGCCTGTTCTCGGGGTAGCACTGCAGTGAACCCCCGATTCCCATGGCAGTCCACTGAGGCAGCCAGTGGCTGGCTTCACTGTCCACACTAAACTCCCCACAGCCTAATCTAGGACTTAGGCAAATTTACCCGGCACGTCTGTCATCGGGTCTGCGGGGGTTTGCAGGACTGAGCCAGGCCCCTTATCCATAACTCAAAAGGGAGCGAGATGAGCGTCTTGGAGTCCAGGCTGAACTGTCTGCCTGCTCTTCCAGAGCTCCAGGAGGGCCCTGCGCCTCCCTCTCCCTGGCTGGGCTCCCACAGCACCAGTAGCTGTGGCAGGGATGAAAATAGAACAAAACCCGTGAAGGGGTCTAAAATTTCAAGGAGGGAACTAGAAATAGACTCTCATTTGTAAAACAGATCAATAATGCCTCTCTCTCAGGGTCTTTGTGAGGATTGATTGAGAGAATTTATGGAAAATAACCCAGCAGGATGCTCGGTGCCAAGTCAGGCCTTACATAATCGCCAGTGCTAACAGCTGATGTTGACTTTGGTCAGATATTGGCCTAAGTAAGTTATGTTTAACTCATTCAACCCTCACGACAGCCCCCAGAAGTGGGTGCTGCTATTTCCTACATTTTACAGATGAGAAAAGTGAGATCCAGAGAGGCCAGACCATTTTCTAGAGGTCACACAGCCAACAGGTTTCGAGGCCAGCAGAACTTGAACGTGGCCAGCATGGGTCTTAGGCTGCATGCTCGGGCACTGTGTGATTAAATGCTGAGAGCAAGATATCACGTCATCAAGTCATGGGGCATGGGCAGGTGGTGCCCAGAGCTCTTTGGCCCTGACCAGCTTACCCCTCTGGTTCCTGCTCTGGCCCTCTCTTTCTCCGACTGATCAAAGAAAAACATCAGGGTCCTTGCCACACCGCCCTCTGCCCATGCCCTGTGGTGTGGTACAAGTGGCACGGGTTTCCTCTACGTGCTCTGAAGTCTTTCCCAGCTTCCAGACTGAGTTAGCTGCTTCCTCCAGTGGTCTATACACTTTGTTCACATCTCCTTTACCCTCACGCAAGTCCAGCGTAAGTAGGCTATGCATTCATTAAAGAAGAGAAACTAGTAGTCAGCATAGCCTCTGTGTAAATGCTGGCTGGCTGGCTGGCTGGCTGGCTGGCTGGCTGGCTGGCTGGATGGATGGATGGATGGATGGATGGATGGATGGATGGATGGATGGATGGATGGAAGGATCGATGGATGGATGATGGAAGGACGGATGGATGGATGGAGGGATCGATGGATGGATAATGGAAGGAAGGATGCATGGATAATGGAAGCACGGATGGATAGATGATGGCGGATGGATGAAGTGACTCAGAGTAGCCACAGACAACAAGGGGCGCATTCCTAGAGACCTACAGACCACTCCAGCAGCCCCTCCAACTATTTCTCCCTGTGAAATCTCGTCTCACTTTGCATGGCTAGGAAGCCCTTCCGTCTGCAATTGATACAAAGGCTTCAATCAAGAGGTCAGATTGTACTGGGCTCAAAGGCAGAGGGGGAACAGGACAGGTGAGAAAGGAGGTACTGAGACATCAGGGTGGAATTGAGGTGGCTGGAAGCAGACGATGTGGGGGAAAGCAGAGCTCAGCTGAGAAGAGAAGAGGAGCAAGACTGCAGAGGCCCCAGATGCAGGAAAAGATCTGACCGTCCGGAGACATAAGACGAGGACGTCCCAGGCAGAGAGACAAGGCAAGACTCAGGAACACACGGGAATTAGGCTAATCATTTGTGAAACCCAACCCCACCTTAACTGTTTTTTTAAAGGCAGATCTTCACCAGGAGAAAACAAAGTTACAATAAGTTTTTATGACCATAGAGAAAGTTTCCTTACACTTTCTTTCATTTAGTACACCTCTTAAAATATGTATGACCCAAAAGCCACAACAACTTTGTATCCAGCATATTTTACCTCAAACGCCAGCATATTTTACCTCAAACGCTACTGCCTGGCTCCAAACTGTGTTTGTTATTAGCACAGAGAACACGATACAACAGAGGAGCTGGACTAGACCAGGACTAGAAGACACTCGGTAAAGACCATTCACTGGAGATGAAGTGACCGTCACCCACCTGGCAGCGACAGTGCTGACCAGCACGTGTGGAGCGCCTGGCGGGTGGCGCCCTGGAGCGTCCCTCTGGTCTTGAGTCCTGGGTCTTCCCCTCACTGGCCACAGACCTTGGACTAGTCTAGTCTCAAAGTCATGTGTCTCAGCTTCCTCAGCTGTGAGAGGCACTAATAAGAGAGCTGCGTCCCAGGGTGTGAGGATATATCAGAGATGCGACGCTGAGCCTGGCCCAGCAGGGGCAGAGGGTGCCATCCTGGCGAGCGAGCAGGCATCATCCAAGTCTGCATGACATGCTGTCCTACAAATTAGGAAACGCGAGCAGCCCTGCTACACATTTAACTCAAATCACACACAGGCTGAGGTGGGAGGGAGGGAAGTTTGACCTGAGGACCCTGTTTCTATCCAGTACACTAAGCTGCCCCTCATAGACGACTCTACCCCCGTGACAATCTCATGGAAGATGGAGATGGGGGAGGGGATCTTGTGTTCCAAAGGGTGACAGACCACGAATGGCTTCTGTTGGGGAGGTCTTCAAGGAGGACAACAGTAACCCCCAGACAAGGGGCTTCTCCTTCATCACCCTGAAACAAATGGCTGAGTCATTCATTCATTCATTCATTCATTCTCGCATTCACCGATGACTTACCAGGCCTGTGTGTGAGGTCACCTAAGTATCCTGTGAATAACCCACAGCACTCCACTCTCCACTCCACTCCTCTGACCCCCAACGAGCATCTGGCCTATTCTAGTTCAGTGCCCCTGTGTGCCCCACACCTGTGGGCTTGCCACTTCCCTATGACCCGACATCACAGGGGGACGTCCCTGGACTCCCTCCCCCATGCCTGCTCTCCCACACCCACTGTAGGGATAAGAATGACTCTAGGGTTTTGGGGGCCACAGCAGGGTGAAGCCCTGGTCCTCCTTAGACCCGCCCTTCTCACTACCCGCTGGGGAGCACTGCTGGGGTCCCCAACGTGCATGCCCAGGGTGTGCTCAGCTGAGGACCTAGTGAGGATGTCTTCCTCTTCCTTTTGATGGCACACAGGCCCCGCCCCCTCCATACCAAAAGTGGAGACCACTAAGTCTCACTCCTGAATCCTCCATGTTCTGTGCTTCAGCTCTTATTACACACTTGCTTCCAGCACATGGGAAAGCTCAGAAGCCTAAGAGTCTGAAAGCTCATCCTTTATACGCCACCTGCCCAGGGCACTAGATTGCCAGCCCCTGCCCTTCCCGTCTGCGAGCCTGCCTACTCGAGAGCACTGAGAAGACTGTGTCTGCCCTCCAGTCCAGCCACATTTCAGATTCCAGGGCCTGACGGGCCCACCCTTTGCACTCGATTATTTCTATGTTTATGTTAGAAGTGTCTGTGAACTCTGAACTCCCCCACTGTGGAGATACTCTTTGTTGAGCAAGGTGCTTTACACATGTTCTGCTGCTGCAAGAGCTCCACGATGGTCCCACTCCCAGCCTCCTCCCAGGCCAGAAACAACACTCAGTGCCAGGGTGGGTCAGCGATGTTGACAGTGAACTCCCCAGGACAGCAGTTTCTTTCTTATCTTTTATGGACTTTTAAAAAATGCTGCCACTGGCTCCATTTGCTCTTGCTATGACCCCAGTGGGTCTTGTAACAGGCACCATGTTGGCCACTCTCTCTCTCTCCTCCCCCCACCCCATACCCCCAGGGGTTTAGAGCTATCCATCTGACTTTAAGAGAAGTGTGTTAAATCAACCCATTCACTTTGTCTCTATCTCACAGACCATCACACAGCAGAAAAACATGACTAAGGTTCGCAAACATGTATCTGTAAAACTGACGGGAAGGGATGATGAAACTTGGAGTCACGGAAAGGGGAGAGCTTTAAAATTCAGCTCTCTCTGAATTTGGATTCCAATTTTGGTGTTTGAGAAAGTCACTCATAGCCTCCAAGAACCTAAAGATGCTCTCAAAATGTCCCCCATGGCACCTGCTGCTAGCACACGGCTTCTTCCCGCTTCTGTGCGTCTGAGGATTCCAGACACAAAGTTGCCTGAGCATGTGTGGCCAGGCTCGCTCTCTGGAAGATGCGCCACACACACTTATGTGGCAGGTCACTTCCTGCTTCTCCCTTCTGTGTCCAAAAGGGTTCAGGCCTATCCCTCCCGGGGAATCACAACCTGGAATATTTTGCCTTGGGAGCTGTGATGATGATGCCTGTCAGCTTACCTAGTCTCAAGCAGCCTTCCCTCCGCGCTGGCCACGAGCCAGATGGAACCTGTCCCAGCTCAAACATGCTAACTCCAGTGGCTCCCGCCAGAAAAATAAAGCAATTTAAGAGGAGCCAGGTGCCTGGCAGGGCGACGCCACCTGGACCACAGCTCGGCAGTTCTGGACCACAGCTCGGCAGTTCTCGCAGCCACACCCAGGTCTCAGCCTGCACCGTCCCCCACCCCCACCCCTGTCAGTGGAGAAGCAGGGAAATGCCTGGCATGGCAAACTGGTACAGCTCAAATGGTTGTGAAAACCCCACCTACATTAACTCCTCACAAACCAAGGTCATTATAACATTAGAAAAACAGGGACTGTGTGTACAGGTTATAAATACTCCTTTATTTTAAAAATGGTAACAACAGCATCTTTTTAACACCTCTGTGTGCCCAGAGTTGAGCCAAGCACAATCTTACCTCTGACAGGAAAAGCTCTAAATCCCACAGGATCTTCTGAGACATCCATTTACTCTCTCTTTCTGAGTGCCTGTTCTTGTTTTACAGATGTCAAGTCTCCTCGGATCATGTAGGAAGTTACTGGACAGTTTCTAAACACTACCTTGTGAGCTGTTTCTAGGAGTCTTTGGAAGGCTCCCCTTCTCTGGGCTGCTAAGCCTTTGGATTTGGTGATTTTTCATCTTTCACTCATCCTTTCAGAAGAAAGTCAGGATGTGCTCAGTATTAGAAATCAAAGACGCAAGGGTTCCTGCCCTAAGTCTTTCAGTCCAGATGAAGGAAAAGTTTGGAACTACTTTAAGTAGCTACTAAGAATTATACTGAGGAGGAGTAATTAATGTTCCTGGTGAATTTATGAAGTGAAGAAAGCTTACCACCAAATCTCCACATATACAGTATTTTTAAAATGCTCACGCCCACACACATAATTTATGGATGTTTGAAATAGGAATATGGGTCATTCTGAAAAATGGAAAAATACAGACAAGCACAGAGAAAAACAAAATCCATCCATAATCACAACATTCAGCCGATAACTATACGAATGTTATGTATACTTTCTTTTGGGTTGTTCCTCCACATATATAAAAAATTTAGTTGTTGATTATTCAACTGGAATTATAATTCATAATCAAATCACACTGGATGGCCTGTTTTGATCCTGATTTTGATACCTTAACATCTTCCCATGAACATTTTCCCACAGGAAGAGTATTACCTATTTCTAGCATTGCTAGAGTAAGTGGAGAGAACATATAAGAAAGTCTCAGCTCAGCGCACAGCACTGGGAGGTAGCTAGGAGGTGATAAGATCACAAACATGTAGCACTGGGCCACCATCTCCCAGCCTAGACTCAGAGCAGACATGACTAATCAATTATGGAATCCCAGGAAGCCTCTGAGTCTTTTCAGCATCATACTCTAGAAAGCAACATACATACTCTATTCCTGCACTGGACCCTGGTTTTGAAAAGGCTGATTCTGAGTAATGCCAATTTTCAGCTTCCCCTGAAGATGATGTCACCAACTGCTTGGAGCATCAACCCTCCTGCATTCAGTGAATCTGCAGCTGGATCTTTCACACTCTACTTAGGCCCTCACTGAAAAAGCACTCTGGAGCTAATGCAAAATCTGAGGTTTTCTGGCAACTCAGATTGCCAAACTCTGAGTCTGACTTCAAAACCTCTGGTTAGGGATCCAGCAGAGGGGAAACTTCCCTGCTGCACGGTTACTGACAGCACAGAACTTACTTTGAGACTAGTCCATCCCGATTCTTTGGCTATCACAAGACTGTTATCACACAACCCTCAAAACAGCAACATCCAGAAGCCGATGGTGCCCCCTGAGAAGTGTCACGAGATGTCTGGAGTCATTCAGTCTTAGGAAAGCTCTCCCAGTACAAGGATAATTAAATTCCAAAGTGGGCCTGCCCTGAAGTTATTCAACTAGAAAATTACAAGCCACAGCAAAGATGTATTTCCATATAAATGTGCAAAAGCAAATCCAGCATCAACCAGCTTGAAACAGGGGGATAGACAGTCTGATGCATTTTAACACCTAATTTATCACACTGCTAACATCTCTCTTTGAGTACTTATCATCTTCTCCCCTGGGCCACTGGGATGCCTGCCTTATCTGGTAGGCTAAGCAGAGAGGTTCTGGAAGGCAATGCTTCCAAACTCTGACCCACTCTGCAAAGTCTCACGGGAACCTGCAATCAACTAACATGCCTGTAGTCAGGGCTGGCAGAGGAGAGGCATGCAATGCCATACTGTCACCAGGCATGAAGGAAGTGGGGCCCATGGTGTGCCATACACATGCCTATCACCGAGGGCTGCGTGACTGCAACACCAGCCTCACACCCCCACCCCACTGTCCTCATTTTGATTCTCTGCAGAGGATAGATCTCATGACTGCTCACCACTGTGCTTCTGTGAAATTCATGCGTAGGTTTCAGCCAGCCCCTCCTCTGCTGACTCCACACACTCCCCCATTCCTCCTTGTGGCTGTCCTTGAGAAGACCTGGACGACGCGGGCAAGTCCAAGGCTGCTCCTCAGCCCACAGCCTTGCTTTCTGCAAGCAAAGGAAAATGTCCCCAAGATGCACAGGAGTACCATGTCATCTGAACATTTCTTCTTGATCTTTCAGGTCTCAATCTAGTCTTGCTTTGCACACAGGCTATTTTCTGAGCTGGAAGACCTCCAAAATCAGAAACTCTCTAGATTGAGATCTAGCACGATCCTTTAATTATGGCTATCTATGCTGCCTTTATTTATATGCCTAAGACTTTATATATATTCCAAACATCACTAACATCCCAAGTAATTTCAGATTAGCAAAACAATATAAAATAAAAAACTACATAAAGTAAAAATTCTTTATACTGCGTACGAGAACCTTCCCAGCGTGTTTCCACCCTCATCTCCGTCTTATCGCAGCCTCAATACCGACTATACCAAAGCAACACTGCACGCCAGCAAGCCTTGTCTGCACTATTTCTCCTCACAGATTCATCTGTGCAGGCTGACCAATCACAACAAAGTAGACACCCATGCAAAGAACATCACCAGCACTGTAGAAACATCTGCGTTCTTCCTTCTCTCCCCAGAAGACACAAAGTGTCCTAACTCCTGTGACAACCACTTCCTTGTTTTTCTTCATAGTTTAAGTACCTATGTATATAGATAAACAATGGTTTAATTTTTGTCTGAATTAAAGCTTTTGTGTAAATAAACTCATCTTAATGGTTTTTCTGAGTTTTGCTTCTTTCATTCAATATGCTTTAGGGGCACATTCACAAGGATAAGTGACAGTAGTCCATTGTTCACTAATGTATAGTATTCTGCTATAAGCATATTCTGTAATGTAGTTCTCCATTTTCCTGTGGAGTAACATTTGGATTGTTTCCAGCTTGGGCACAAGTCACACTGCTATGGACATTCTTGTGGATGTCTCCAGGTTTTCACAGACAAGGTATATATATATATATATATATATATATAGAGAGAGAGAGAGAGAGAGAGAGAGAGAGAGAGAGAAGGGTACTGAAGTCACTGGCTAAGGCACGAAGATGTGCAGCTCTACTAGATGACAACATCATTTTCCAAACAGGCTAGACCAATTTACATGCCAACCTATAATGGATGAGCAATCCTCTGCTCGTATCCTCACCAGCCTGACATGGTGATACTAGGCTTCAGATCTGCCCATCAAATCAGTGTGAGATAGCACCTCATTGTGGTTCAAATTCCCAATTCCCTGAGTCTTGGTGAAGCTGAGCACCTCCTGTATGGCCTGAGCCCCGTGGGCCGCCATGACGGTGTGTGCTCTGGAGAGCCCACTATCTCCTCCCTGCCTGGTGAGCTCCTGCTCACCCTGCAACACTAGTTCAAAGGGGACCTGCTAGGTGACATCAGCCTCCCAGTTCTCCCAGTCAGAACTAGTCACGCTTCCCTCTGGACTCCCCACACCTCTATCTAGGTCATAGTGCTTGCTCACCCTGAGCTGGAATAACCCGTTTCCTTATTGTTTCTGCTAGTAAATGAGAGTTCCTTAAATTCCTGTCTCCCTGCTCAGAACAATACCTGGTAGAGTGGCTGCTATTTTGTTTGTTGATTGACTTCATCAGGTTTAGAGAAAAACTTACTCATTCCACAGAGCAGTTTGCACAGAGCAGTTTGGGTTTAGGTCAGAAAGAGAATATAGATTTAGATAAAAACACAGTTCTAGGCTCCAGTCAGCTTTCTGTGTCTCAGACTGGGGCAGGAGTTAAATTCCAACTCTCAGGGCCTCCCTGGTGGTGCAGCGGGTTAAGCAACGCACTATGAAGCAAACCACAGCCACTGCAGCACGAGTTCGATCCCTGCCGCCAGCCAGGGAGGGGACCCAAGTGGCATAGCAGACCTCTCCTGCCTCACCCGCTGCTCCCCTCAGCAGTATGTTTCAGTCAGTCTGCCTGTTCTGCTCCCCACTCTGTCTGGTGAATCCTCTCATCTCCCTGGACTCTGGCCTGTACCCCAGCTCTTGTATGTATAAATAAATAAATCTTTAAAAAAAAAAAATCCGGCTCTCAGCAGTTTGGACTGCTGCTCCTGCAGACGGGCCTGGACACTGAGTCCCAGGCCTAACTCCCCCAGACAGGCTTCACCAAGTCCTTACGTCTCTCACATTTCTTTTCTTCACCCTCTCTGTTATACCCCTGGCCCCGTGACCCCAGACCTGGAAGAGTACAGCAGCCTCTGAGCTCGACACCCAGCCCACAGCCTCTCCCGCTGTAGTCAGTGCTGACACAGCCAAAAGTCACCAAGGTTCTGCTCCTTCCTCGGACTCACTCTCAGTCCTGCACCTTCGCTCAGCCCTCCCCCCAGGAAGGCCTTCCAAGTCTCTTCACCTCGGCCAAAGTTCCCCATCCTGAGATGCTCAGCTCTAGGGCCTTCCCAAAGTGCTCCGGCCACTGGGCTGATGATGTGCGTGGTCTGGGTGCCATATTGATCTGAGGTCACAGATGGTGACAAATCATGGGTCGAGCCAGTAGGAGGTGGGAGCAGGACAAAGTGTCAGGGACCAAGAACTCAGAAGAAGCTGGGGGGAAGGAGACACAGACATAGGGGCGGCCCACTTCCCCAAAGGTGACTTGTGTTCCCCAGTGGATTCCTCCTAGCAGCCCTCTGACTAAGCAACCTTAGCACCAACTTCACAAATGAAGAAGCTGAGTGCAAAGAGCTACTGTCTGCTAGTAACCAGGACAGTGGGATTCGAGTCCACCTGGCGAGAGTCTGTGCTCTGCCCACTTCACCATCCTACCAGGAGATCAAGCGCACCCTGCTCCATCTCTCGTCAGCCCCATGATTTCTGTGGTTACGCAGCTTCTCTGAACCTCCCTGCCTCTCTCAGGCAGGCAAGAAAGCGATCACGCTCAGGAGCAGCATTCTGTGGGCCGTGCACATCACTGTGGCATGCTGCCTCATCCTGTTCTTAGAGAGTGACAGAAAGCAAATGAGCGACAGTGAATGAGATCATGAGTCCTGCATTTTTACTCCTGCTTCATGGCCTGTGCCTCATCCACCCACAAGGCACAGAGAGAGGCTGAACCGGGCACCTTGAAGGTCCCAAGCTGCTCGCCATGAAGCGGCCACCAAAGAAAACCTTCACAACAGTGGGGATTTTAGGGGTATTACACCTGAGAGAAGAAATCAAACATTGTAAGAAAATGAACGATGATGTAAAAATATATATAAATATTAAAGTTACAAAAATAAACATGTATTAAATGAGTAGATGACCACATAAAAACTTCCTTGCAACGAACCAGCATTAACATGCGTGAACAAAGAGATGGTCTTCACGGCAGACTGCAGACTGACTGCCCTGACTCCATTATCCCCTCCTTCCTTCCAATATGGATGTGCTCCCAGCTAGAGATCAGATTCTCAGTCTTCCTGGCATGAGGTGTGGCCATAAAGCTAAGTTACGCCAACGGAATGTGAGTGGAAGGGAGGCATGCAATTTCCACAACACCCACCAGGAAACAATCAGCTTGCCTTCCTTGGTCTCCCTCCCATGTCGGGAACACGGAAATGACAATGACCCAGCTGTGGCCACTATAGGACAGCCTAAGCAGTGGGGGTGGGCCAACAAGGTGGAAGGGACCTTCTGCACACCGTGCGGCACAGTGGCTTGCAACATGCACTGATCAGTCTGATCTGCCAAGGGAGAGAGACGTGTCTATATAAAAGTCATAAACATTGGGGTGTCTTTTTTTATGATGCTCAGCCTATACATTAACAAATGCAGACGCTCACTAATAAGCTTCCTTGCCGATGCAAGAGCAAGGTGGCCTGGATTCAAAGCCAAGCCCTTTTTCACTTCCTAATTTTGGCAACTTGCTGAACTTCTGGTTTCTTCTCTAAAATGCAGATAACAATAGGAGTGCAGTGAGATTAAATGACACAGAACACACACAACAAAGCTGGCCATTGTTCTTATCTTATCAGAATGTTCTCCTGCTGGTACAGGCCCAGCCAAGCCACAGTGTCCTTCATCCTGTGGGAAGGGAAGTAGCTCTTATGTGTGTGGTGTGGTTAGCCATTATCTCCTGCCTCACATCTATTTTAATGCAAAATCCCTAACAAGTATGGTAGTAAGGCCTACAGAGTCAAGTTCAGATGCATGATGTTCTGGAATATTTCCCAAAACATCCATTTATATAGACAGAGAGAAAGAGAGCATTTTCCCTTCAAGAGGATGGCGCTCCATGAAAGAAGCCAGAGGCTGCTGTTGTGGCCTTCTGCTCAGACCTGTCACCAGCCTGGTGCCCATCCAGCACTCAGAGTTTTGTTTCCTCTTTAATAGGGAGCGGTTGACCAATAGGGAGCGGCAGATCAGACTGATCAGTGCATGTTGCAAGCCACTGTGCCGCACAGTGTGCAGAAGGTCCCTTCCACCTTGTTGGCCCACCCCCACTGCTTTAGTCTGAGACAAGCCCTGCTTTAGGATCTGGGGAAGCAGCTGGATTAGATCAGGTCCCTGCCCTGGTGGAGTTTCTAGTCCAGTTCCAGAGTCAGAAAATTAGCAAATAAATACAAGGCAGGTGGTATTAAGCACTGTGGAGAAACAGGTTGGAGACAGAGGACATTGCGACCTGTCCTTCACGCACACAATTGCTTCCCACATACTATACATATCAGAGACACTCGGTTCAAGAGTTGGGTCCGCAAGTGCATGCATATAACTCGAGTTCATGCCATGCAGCTGCCAATAAAATGCCACAATGACAAACGGGGAGGCCCCTGGGTGCCAAGCAGCCCAGCAGTCCCAGTGCCCAAAATGCAATAGGAGCAAAAGTGACATCCTGCTTCCCTAATTAAGCTTAATTAGCCTCTCCCACATTTTCCCTTCCTCCTAGAGGTGCAGAAAGCACATCAGTTCCAATGAAGTGAGATGGATAATTGCCTTACATAAACGAAGTTAGAAACTTATATGGAAATGAATATTCCTCCAACATCAGATATCTCCTTCCTCAAAATAATTCCCTATGCTTTGGGGGGGGGGGGGTGCAACCTTCAGGAAATGATTTATTTTTAATCACAAAGCAGGCTGTATGGTAAGAGGCCACGAAATTAAGACCCTTCATTAACACGGGTAATCTCTCGGAGGGCTCTTCTGGCAGCCCGGGCCTTGCCTGCTCTGAAAAGATTCTCCTGCCAAAGGGCTCCTCAGAGGCCACTGTCCAGATCAATATTGGGAACTGGCCTTCTGGGAAATCACTAATGGTCTGTGCAAGGCAAAGGACGGGACTTTTAGGTTGGTCCATTAATGAAGAGGTTCACAGCTGTGAAGAAAAGGAGAGCCAGGAGGCCAGATGTTGGGGTGACTGACTCAGCTTCCATGTTTAAGAGTCCTGAGCTCTGTCCTCTAAGCCTGAGTCTCTTATTTACTGAGAAGAAGATCTGTGTTTGCTCTTGTTCCCAATAATGGGGTGCCCACTTCTGGGTCACCTGAAGATGTGGGTGGGGTACTCTGGCCTTCAGCTGCTCCTCTACAGCTTTCCAGAGCCAAGCTCCCAAGCCAGCCAAACTTGGGCAGCTAAACTTTGCCCAGCGTGAGCACGGTCCTCCCACCAGGGATGTTTGTGTTCTGCTGGCAGTCCCGTAGGAAAAGAGAACAGCATGTTTACTTACAGGATGACCTTTGAGCAGAAATGCGTGAATACACAGCGGGGGCGGGGTGGGGGAGATTAGAGAGAGTTAGACTACTGGTGTCTCAGAGCACGGGTACAAACCCCCAACATTTACTAGTTGGTATGATGAATTCTGCAGTGCAGGACTCCCTGCTACCGAATTCCGTCACTGAGTATGGAAGAAAGTTCTCAGTGAGGTGCCCTCTGTCCAGAACACCCCTCACCTGTGAGCCCTTGTGGGTTATCAGGACTGAGAGAAGCCACAGGCGCAGCGCCCTGGGCGAACCCTTGCAGAGTAGCACTGAGCACCCCGGTTTTGTTTGTTCTTGTGGTCACCTTCTGTTGATGGTATCTGATGCTGGTTTCCCATTTCCTGAGTTCGAATAACGTTTCTTCTTAAAATAGACTTACAGTGAAAAAGAAACTGGAGTGAAAGAAAGCTATGAAAAAATATTAAACTCTAACAGTAAAAATAGTGTAGTAAAAATCACATAGGTGAACAACAGAGGAGTGGGGAACATGTAGGAACAGGACATGTGGGGTGTTCCCCTATGATGTGCCATCAAAACTCTGCTGATGGGGGAGGGGGTGGGGTGGGGTGAGGGGCGGGGTCACCAAGCTCCTTTGTCAGGGCCTGCTGCTCCCTGTGGCTCTGGGGAAACATTTGAAGACTCACTTGAGTAGAGATGAAGGTGCAAACCACGGAACAGAAATAACCTGAATGGTTAGGTGAACCTCCAAAATGGTCTCGGGGGGCCATGAGGAGTCAGAAAGCGCCATCAGAGAGGCAAGTGCCGAGTGAGCTGAGAGCAGGCAGCATGGAGCTGCAGGCCCGCCTGTCACCTGCTCACAGGCCCAGCTCAAGTGGCACCTGGGCGCAAAGCCATCCGTGCGCCCCACAGAGTCCCTGAACCCTGAGCTCACTTGTCAGCTGGCTCACAACTGCTTCTTGTTTGCCAGCAGGTTCCTGGTCCACAGAGACCTGAGCCCCCCACCCCCCTGCCCCGGGTCTCACACTCCCCAGCTCCTACAGCAGCCACCTAGACCTCTATGAGAGAGTAAGGATCCTAACTCCCCTGTGCCTCAGTTTCCCCATCGGTACAACAAAGCAATTAAACTAAGTAATCTTTAGGGTGATTCTCAACTTCCCAGAGTCTGTGGATGTTAACAATAATTATCCTGTTGCGTCTTTGTACTTTTCCTGAAATTTCTGCACATCTTATAATGAACATGTTCAAAAAAAAAAAAAACTAAAGCAAAATTTATTTATAGTAATGAGATAAAATGGCCTGAGATGAGAGTGGAGAAGCAGCCCATTCTGAGGGAGAAATGCCAACCAGAAGGTGCCAGGAAGGAATGAGTCCCCAGAGAAGATGCCGATCCCCATCCAAAGGACAAAGTGACCGGCACAGACCACTGGGAAGAAGACCTGTGAGTTTTCCTGGAGAAAGTTGTCATAAGAACTCACTGGAGAGGGCATTCCATGTGGATATGAGAATAACAACTACATTCTTATTACTGGCCTTTCAGGACAAAATGTTCTCAAATCAAAGCGAAGTGATTTGGGCATGGACAAAACAGGAAGGAACAGGTAGAGATAACGGTGTTTCTTTAGTCAGCAGTGGTTCCGTCCTCCCTATAAGAATGTGCTGGGCTCCATCTTATGTAACACCGATTTTTTTTTTTTCTTTTCCTGGAAGGAGAACAGCATGAACTTTCCAAGTCTGCAGATGGCTCTAAGTTCTTCTGGGTGGTGAAATGCCAAACGGATGGCAATACACAATCAGGAATTTATGGGGAATGCAGGAGAGGTGAGATGAGCAGACAGCAATGAATTAAGGGAAATGGTCACGATTTGATGGGTGTAATGAGGCCCCTGAGGTCTCCGATGACCTGAACAGGCAGCTGCAGCCAGGACGGCATCACCAGGGCAGATGCTGGAGTCAGACCACCGACCTCAGTCTTCTCGTCTGTCAACTGAGGTCGCACCCCTCCCTCCACGGGCTGTGTGAGCACCAAACAGCACCTGTGCACACAGCTGACTGACAGGAATAGCTCTGCAGGCATTTCATGAGGCAGAGCTGGATGACGGACAACAGTGCCTTGGGAGCAAACAGATTTGGGTTTGAGTTCTCACTGTCACTTATGATGAGCATGTGACTCTCTGAGACAGTGCACATCAATGAAATAGCAAGAATGATGCTAACTAACCACTTTGGCTTTGGTAAAGCCAAAGAAATATCTAGCAAGGTAGATCTACTCAAACTTGGGCTTCCCTAAAGATTTGTTTCCTTCCCCTTTCTAAAGAAAACACAGGTAGGTATGCAGACACGTTTTCGAGGCAGCCTGGCTTTGCTCAGCCCTTTGAGGTTCCGTCACAAGCACCAGCCAGGCACTCTCCCTGGGTCGTCCTGGGGCCTCAGTGAAGAGCACACTTGCGCCTGAGAAAGCCTGTAGAATCGTGAACGCAGTGAATGGTCAGGCAGGGCGTGAGATGGACTGCAAAGAGCGGCATGCTGATGAAGCGCCTGGTACAGCCCCTGGTAGGCCCGACGCCACCGACCATGCCCAAGTGGCTCACCTGCCTGCCTTTCCCTCTTCACTGTAGGTCCTTGGAAGGTGGAGACTACAGGGGCTCAATGATTCCCCTACCTCTCAAGGGCCAGCACAAAGTCTGGCACAGTAAATGTTTGCTGAGTTTGCTCAGTAAATATTTGTTGAATGAAACGAATGGGTAGGTGGGTGGGTGGCTGATCGGCTGGCTGGCTGAAGGGTGGGCTGGACAGGTGATTATAGCTGCACATCGGCTTCTTCCCTTGCAGGTGCTGCAGGACATCCAGGCCCTCTCTTCTGGGGCCTGGAAACTGGGGGCCGGATATCCGAAACAACTGCCTAGATCATTCAATTTTTGTGTGTAAACATCATTTAAAGTGTTTGAATAATGTTCCTTATTTCATTTCCTAAGGATTTGCATTTTTTGGCAATGACTTACGAAGATATAATTCAGACATGCAATTCACCTTTCTAAAGTATACAATGGTGCTTAGTATATTCAGTCATGCAACCATCACCATAATCACTTTTAGAACATTTTTATCACCCCAAAAAGAAGCTCCATATTCTTTTATCACCCACTAACTTCCCCAATCTCTAAGCCAGCCCTAGATAACTACCAATCTACTTTTTGTTTCAACAAATTTGCCTACTCTGGACATTTTATATAAATGGAATTATATGTTGTTTTTTGTCACTGGTCTCCTTCACTTAGAGTAATGGTTTCAGGATCATCCACATTATGGCATGTACCAGTACTTCACTCCTTGTTACAGTCAAATAATATTCCATTGTACTGACAAACCACACTTTATCCATCCATTAGTTGATGGACATAAGGATTGTTTCCATAGTGTAACTATGATAAATAATGCTATTATAAGTGTTCATGTGCAAATTTTTGTGTGGACATATGTTTTCAGTTGTCTTTGGTATATACCTAGGAGTGGAATTTCTGGGTCATTTCTGCCACTCTTCCAAAGTAGCCACCCCTTACCAGGTAGATGATTTATTAATATTCTCTCCCTTTCTATAAATTGTCTTTTCACTTTCTTGGGACTGTACTCTTTTTTTGTTGTTGTTGTTCCTACAAATATTTATTTTCTTTTAAATTTATTGTTTTTTCCATAATACTGTGAAAAAAATCTTCATTTTCCTTTTTCCAAATGTTGAGGTTCAAAAAGTTAGTTCTTAATCATAGGCTAATCTTCATCTCTTCAATGTCCTGTATATTGACTTAGTTTCATATGTACGTATTTCTATTAGCTTTCCTTAGAGATTTATACACAAATATATAAATATATGCACATTTTTATCCTCATTTTAACACCTAATTATACAAATTTTACAAAGCTTTTCCTTGATTGGGGTCATGTGCAGGAGCAAGCCAGTTTCTGAAGAAGTCTTGTAGGTGGGTGAAGGATTCTCATCCATTTTTCCCTTGTATTCTGATCCGCTGGACCTAGAAAAGGGAAAGCTCTGAGGTCAACACCAGCCCCCAAGGACCACTGAAATCTTTACCAGTTGTGTTTCCTTTTTTTTTTTTTAAAGAGCTTGCAGCGGAGCTTCAAAAGCTGGTCTGCTTGGGGTTTTAATCACGTACAGATGTTTGTTCACCTTTTCTTTTTTTCTTTGGATGGAATCTGGTGCTGTCTTAAAATGCTTCTCTTCCACATAGGTCTGCTTTTCAATTTTGACCTCTGTTGGGGAAAAAAGGCCCTGGCCAAGTGACAGGTAGCAGTGGTGGCTGAGATGTGGCTGCGTAGCTCGTTTATCCTGAGTAGACGTCCTCTGACCACTGCTGCACAGTGTTCTTTAAGAATACACTTTGAAGAACAAAAGCTTTTAAAAGTAACAAAGTCCAAAAAGTTCATAATTTTTTCTGTTTCTTCTGCTTTTTGCATCATATCTAAGAAACTATTGCCAAATTCAAGGTCCTGAAGATTTACTCCTAAATTTTCTTGTGTTTTTATAGTTTTAGCTCTTACACTTAGGTTTTTGAGTTTATTTCTGTGTATGGTATTTGGTAGGGCTCCACCTCTCTTCTTTTGCATGTCAATATCCAATTGTCCCAATGCCATGTGTTATTTTCTCAGTGAACCTTGTTAACACTCTTGTCAAAAATCATTCGACCACAGGTAAATGGGTTCTCATGGACTCTCAATTCTTTCTCTTTCTTACACCGGAAGCAGTGTCAGGTTATTGTTGTTTTGTAGTAAGCTTTGGAGTCAGAAAGTATGAATCGTCTAATTACGTTTTTCTTTTTCAAAAGGCCATGTGAGGACACAGAGAGAAGCTAGCCCTCCACAAGCCGGGAAGACAGTATTCACCAGAAACCAACTCTGTGGGCACCCTGAGCCTAGACTTCCAGCCTTCCAGACTATAAGAAAATAAATTTCTGCTGTTTAAGTCACCTGGTCTGTGGTAGTTTGTTATGTCAGTCTGAGCAGACTAACACACAGTGGCCACACAAATTCATGTTTCTGAATCAGTCTTTCCAAATTCATTTCTGACAGGTACTTTAGACTACAGTTTCTGAGGAATTTCTGATTTTTCCAATTCACAGGTTGTCTTACTACTACAAAATGTAAACTATCCCAGAGTTATATAAAATTCAAAACCTCTGGGAACTTGCTGGAAGGCCTAACAGATGATGTATTGTCTAAAGTCATGCAGCGGCAGAGGCAGAGTAAACTTCAACACTGCCTGCCCAAGTCTTAGCACAGTCTTTTCCCCTTGTGGTAGATTTCAAAAAGGGCAACAAAATAGTCTCTGCCCTCATCCTTGAAACTGCTCTCACACACCACCTCCGGGCTGACCTGCTCTACTAATGGGCCACTTGTAATACTGACACAAGCAGAGACCAGAAAAACACTAGTATATGGGTTTTGTGATTTTGTTGTTCTGAACACAATACTACCCTAAAAGCAAATCTGAGCTACCCCAACAAAGGATGAGGGGCCTGGAGGAGACTTACTGAGGCACTCCTGCCAAAGAGCCTGCCAACTTCCAGGCATGTGAATAAAACCATCCAAGGCCAGTTTGCCTGACCGTCCCCATGGATGATGGAACAGCTGACAAGAGACACGTGTGAGAGCCCAACCAAACCAAGGTCAGCCAAAGAACCACCCAGCTGAGCCACCACAGAACTGCAAGCAACATACTTGTCAGGCAGTGGTAGATCACTAACCTAGTTAGATTACTAATACACTCCAGATCTTCCTCCTACCCCAGCAGTATTAAGTGACAGGATGACACTTGTGCAACAATCTCGTTCCTCGCAGTGCAAACACTTCCACACAATCCTGGTGCACAATCAGTATCAAAGGAGAAATGCGAGCCAAAGACGGAAATAACTTAAGACACAGACGACTTAAGTCCACTGGATACTTCACAGGTTAGCTTGCATTAGTCCCCACTGTACTCACTGAGCACTGCTGGGCACTCCTGCCAGTCAAGAGTCAGCCCTCAGTTATTGTCACAGAGATCTTACACGAGATAAAAGAAGAGCATCTACTTAACCCAACTATGTGTTATCTCAAAAATCATTTCATCACCAACAGCTTCCTCATGGCTTTCCTATTTCATTTATTTATAAACTAACCACTCAGCTGCTCTAAAAGTTTATCTAGGAGTCTGAAAGCTCATTGAAATGGAGCTGAGTTTTAACTGCTAAGGGATTAAAAAAAAAAGCAAACAGGGATCTGGGGAAAAGCACGCAGCCTGGGGTCAAGCCTCATCTGCCCAGACTGGCAGCCCGTTCTGGACCTATTGGTCTGGATGCAGGGCCAGGGCTCTGCTCTAAGGCACTGGCCCGCTTTGTTCTGCCTCCAGAGACCACTTTCTTCCCTGACGCATGCCTCTTCAAGACCAACTAATTAGGAGAAACAGTAAAACTCCTGAAGTGTCCAAAGAGCAATTTCTTAACCAGGGATTTTTACCCTGGTCAGGTAGGCTGTGCATGGGCTGGAGAAACTGACCTGCCTGGTCTGACAAGATGAGATTAGCCAGAGTGTACGTACAGCAGAATAGGCAGCTTGTCCCTTGCCTTCACGCTCTCATTTCTTTTTCACTCTTTATTTGGAGGCCCTTTACCTCCTCTGCCACACTCATCTCTCATTTTCCTACAAGCCTCTGGGCCTGGGCTTCCCTTCCTCCTCCAGTTCCCACTTTCTCCCTCTCCCTCTCTCTCTCCATCTCCTGGAGATAAACCTGCTCTCGTTCTGAGGTCCATCTATCTCTTGGGCATCACCCAGGTGTCCACACACTCCTAACACTAGAAACAAAACCACCAAAATGAAGACATGGTCAAACAGTTTCTGGTGGAGGAAAGGCAGCTGGCATTTAAAACCCCTGCCCCAAACTGGGAGTTTAACTCCCTACTGGGAGTTTACACCCATAAGCTTGTAGTTTACAACCATAAGCTGAGGTAAGGGAGCAATTCCCGAGAGAGAGTATAGAGCAGGGATAAAACGTGACCCGAAGACTGCTCTCCAGCCCGCACGGGTCCCCAGGTGCCCTGAAGACCAGTCACCCTCTGAGCCTCAGCCCATCCGCAGGGTGGAGAGGTTGCAGAGAGCTCTGGGGTCAAGGACAGCCCCCACTTTGAGGTCAGGTGGAGTCCATGATCCATTTTCCTTTCCAGAAAAGTACCTATACTCACCACCCATGATGTCAGAAGATTCAGTCTTGAGCCCCTTAAAATACTCTACCAACTTTGGGACGTCCCAAAGGTTAGAGAGAGTAGATGACTCTAAGGACACCTTAGTACTCAAATCCGAGTCCCTCGACAGAAAAAAGATACAGTTTTATTGAGTACATGCTCTGAAGTCCCTTTCTTATTGCTGGAGCAGGTTCCTCAGTGAACACACTTACTATGCTCCTACTGAGGGCTGGCTGCACGTCCGACCAGGGACAGAATATGCTCAAACACAGCAACAAGGTACTGGAAAGCCCACATTTTGGTGGGAGAGATAACATCACAGCCTCGGGACTCCCAGTCCTTCTCTGGACCTTCGACCAGACCCCAACGCTGCTGTCGGATGTAGCAATGCAAGCTCACAGGCACAGATTCCCTAAAGGCAGCACAAGGTGTGATTCACAGGGCCAATTACTTCCATCAGAGCTCGATGAATCCTGCCCCAGGGAACCTTCTAAATATTTCTGGGTTTGAAAACTTGTTTAAGGAAAGTCAAATTCCCCTTCACCTTAACATCAACTGAGGCTATCTTTCCCAAATAAATAAGCCTTCCTCCCTCCTTTGCACTCTTCCTCCTTCCTTTCTTCCTTCCTTCCTTCTCTCTCCTTGCCTTCTTCTTTTCCAGAAATTTGACAGAGCCGAACCCTGTGAGAAGCAGCATCTTTGAACCTTCTACAGGAAGATAAGCCATGCCTGTTCATCGCCACACGTAAGAGGACTGGTGGGATGTCAAGAGTAGATATGAATGTTCAGTTCGGCACAGAGAGCGGCACGGTAGGCTCTGGGCAGCCAATGAAACGTTGAGTGGCACGTAGCACGCAGCCCTCTAGCCGCACACAGCCCGTGCCTTTGATCAGGCGCTCAAACACATAGAGAACAACATCGCCCTCAGTTCCACTCCATGACCACCACCAGCATCCCTGCCCCCACTTGCAAGGAACAAGGCTGTGTGAAAAGAGCCTCCTACCAGCGAGAACCTTGGATGACCCTAAAATATGGGACAAGGGTCATCTTATAATCTCAGCTGTAAAAATTTGCACCACTAAAGACTGTTTCCTCCATTTACACAATAACCAATAGTTTGGTTTGCATTCAAGGACAAAGTGCATCTGTGATTAAGATCTGGACCTAAAAGGTGCTGGTAAATAGACAATGGTGGACAGCGGTTGCTATTCAGGAAGCAGCTTATTTTGCTATTTTTTTCTTAGACTCCTCTGCAAAACAAAGCCAGATTTGTATCTGCAGAACATTCTTATAGCAACTGGAAGAAATTATCCCTTAACGAAGCTGTTGGAAAAATCAACTGCAAGAATAGCAGCCGGCCTTTCCTCTTGCCATAAAAAAAAAAAAAAATCTTTGCTAGTGGAAGAATCTTCAAAAAGAAGCTCAGAAGAGACGCCCTGTTTTAAACTAAGGCAATTCTCTGTGCTCGACAAAGGCACCAAGCATCAGAAGAACAGCAGCTTCAAACAAGTGAGAAACTTTTTGGAATTTCTTAAAATTGGCAAAAGAAAACAGAGGTGTGCTGAAAGGGAACAATCTAATAATGGATGGCCAAAAAATGCACAGTAAGGTCCATTTTCTCAGGGTGTAATGTAAATTTCATGAAATAAGAGATATTAAGTCAAAGGTGCTTCATTTCTGATTCCTCACTGAGGAAGGAAAACAATGTAAAACATGATCCCTTACTTAACTTCACGAGTAAACACGTCCCTGCCATTAATATTTTATTGGCGATGGGGGTTCTTTAGCTAGCCTCCTTCTCCTCCATTTCTCCTACTGCTTATTCCGGCCACGCTCCAGTCAAGTATCTCGTGAAGCTTGGTGACCCCACCTTTTCCCCCCCGGCAGAGAGCAGCCTCTTCAGAGCAGAAGGTGGTGCGAGATGAGACGCTCATGTTCCCTGCCTGCCCAGCAGTTGGGAAGATACCTGAGTGCCCTTTGCCTCCCCCACCACCCATCACCACTGGGCACGGCGACCTTGATCTAGTGCCACCACTACACCGTGACCCCATCTTCTTCACCTACCGCCTGGATTACGGCAAACACCTCCAGCCAGCTAGTTTCCAAGTTATGGTCTAACTACACCACTTCTTGGCTTCAAACCTGTCCACGCTCCCCAACGCTGAGGTTCAAGTTCAAGCCAGTAGCCTGGCCTGCAGGACCCCCATGGCCCGCTGCCTTCTACCTTGGCTTCATTTGACTCTGGCAACTTCACCCTGCCTTCTGCTTCACGCCCCAGTAGAACCAACCGTGCTGCTGTAGCTCCTAAACTTTGTGCCACTCACACTCTTCTGTCTCAACCCCTCCCCCCGCATGCCCTGCTTGGGGGTGGAATACATTCAAAAGCCCTAGCTGAAAGGGTGAGCGGGAGCTGAAATCCAGCCACACTCTGTTCACCAAGTCACACACCAGAGGGGCTGCATCTGCCAGAAGGGGCTCCTTTTTCACACTCGGCTCCTCGTGGCTTCACGGCAGGCCTGTCTCTAGCCACATCACATCATCGCTACCCATGTGTTTGTCTACCACCCTTTCATCAAAGCGGGTTTTGCCACTTTCTGCACGCTGGCGCCCAGCAATCGCCCGGGACAGTAGGTCTCAACCCTCGAGCTTCCTGCAGTGGCTGTGAGCGGGAGCGTGAGGCTGAGTGTTAGGAGCTGGGCCCTCACATTGGTGAGCCCCCAGGGCCTGCCTTGCCACAGAGGCTCCTGCAGCCCCAAAGCCATTCCAGCTGACAGTTGGGGGGAGGCCAAGGGACTGGGTACAGGGAGTTCCGCTGTCTTATCCACGGAGACCCCAGGATGGGGCTCAAAAGGCACCTTGTAGGGACAAAGAAGTGACGTGATGTCGTTTGTCCCTGAGGATGTGTTATCCAAAGTGAGTGAAGCAGTGATGATGCCTCATTACACAAGGGCGAGGGGAGACGATGTGGGGGAGGGGGAGAGCTGCACTGGGAGGCGGGATACGCATGCCTGTATGCAGAACCACACAACAGTGCCAGAACACGGGACAAACATCCCGGCTGGGGTAAGAAAGTGGCAAGTAATTGACTTCTAACCTGATCAGGAAACCCAAGGGAGAGGGGAGAATGGGAAAAAGCTGGAGCATAATTTCCTGATGGCAGAGGGGGTCAAAATTATGTCCAGCCAGATGGTGAAGACTTGGCATCTCCGTGGTGCAGAGGCAGACGGTTGGGAGGAACCCTTATCTTCTGGAGGCACAGGTGCCACACCCACGTGGCTAGTGACTGATGGGAGGAGGACAAGATGAGGGTGGCAGGCAGGGAGCAGTTTTGTAGCATCCCAGCTCTCCAGGTCAGTTGCACTGGTGGGAGGGAGTGTCAGAAGGCGACACTGGCCAAGGTCCTGTCTAGGACTGTGAAGGTCTAGTGGAGAGCGGGACCAAGGTGCCAGAAAACAGGACAGTGCAGAGGTGTGGATGTCAGCTGAGTCCCACTCCAGGGAATAAGGAATAAAAAGGGGAGCAGGAGTGGGGAGCCTCACTTACAGACTCCACCAAAAGTCACTACTGAGAATCTGGAGAGATTCCTCAAATGATGCCACACCCCCTGCCAGGAGCCCTCCCCCACCTCACCCTGCCCCAACTCTAAGTCATCAGGAAGAAAATCCTAAGCCACATCAGCTGTGGACTATTGGGGGGGGAGGGCAGGGACTGGGGGCAGGTGGCAGCTCAGTCCTTTGGAGCTGTGAGGGGAGGGTGGCTTCAGTCATGGGAGAGGAAACCAGGTAACTGAAGTCGGAGGCAAGGAATGAAAGGGGGGCAAAAGCAACAAGATCTGGAGAAGGAACTCCAGGGCTTTATGTTTTGGAAGGTCTCTGAAAATGCAGAGGGATTTGGAACAAAATGCTAGATGGAACTTTCAAAGATGAGTCACTCGTGAATTCCAGTGATTCTCCAGGCAGGGTGGGAGGGCTCGCATCCCTAGGGGCTTGCATTGGGACATCTGTGAGCCAGGGACAGTCATACTCGAAATCGCTCCCTCAGTACACTAGCTGTTACGTAATAGAAGCTACAGGAAGGAAACCTGTCGGGCTTCAGAGTTCAAGGGCTACTAGAGGCCAAGTTCGCACACAGCATGAGGAATGTGCAGGAAAAGTGAAGGAAAGGTGAAGAGTGCTGATGTAACCTTTGAACACACGCCTCCACTGCTATCAGGCCTTGCTGATGAGCACATGGATGTGATCCGGTCCATGCCTAGGACTGACCATCTGCTAGGGTCACAGCTGGCCAGCCATACACTTCCAGCACACTTGCCGGCCTTTCTGTCAGACGGAACCAAAGGGCCATTTTGCAGTTGAAGTCATCACACTGAGTATCGATTCAGATCACCCCCAACAGCAATGCTTCCCCCCAAAAATTCTACCCGGTCATCACATGGGTCAGGAGCGCCATCACAGTTCTGAGGCCGGCGCAGTAAAGCGCTCTGAGAGGACAGAGGGTGACTCGGTGGACTGAATTCAAAGGTCCAGAATGTCACGCAAGGGCACCAGAGTCCAGAGAGCAGCTCAGCCCCGTCTGCGCCAGACCCCACTGCCTTGCTGAGCAGCCGAGGCTGCCGCAGAACCAGCATTTTAAAACTCAGGACACTGGACAAGGCAGCCAGTCACCCCGAGGGATCAAAGATATTTTTCTTTCAGGATGGAAACATTTTCCTCAATCTCTTTCCCACTTTCAATACATGATGAACGATTAAGGAGAATGAATTATTCTATCACCCTTTACCTAACAAACACTGGAAGGCACCACTTATCAAGACAACAGCTGCCTTGCTTGGGGGTAAGTGAAGAAAACTGGAGTCAGAAGGATCTAGAGCAAATCTAGCCACTGCCAGCTCGGCCATCTTGAGTCTCCATTTCCTCATCCATAAAACAAAGAGAGTAACATTTGCCTCTAGGGTGATGTGAAAGCAAAGTGAGATCATGAACATACAGCGCTCAGCCCAGGCCCCAAGACATACTTGATAATTGGAATGAGATAATTCTCCGACCCTCCAGAACAATGCTTGTTAGCACCGTAAATATTACCAGATGAGCATGAATTAGCCTTGGCCCTGCAAGCCAAATGTAGGCTTAAAAATCCCTGGTTCACAGTAACCACTGAGTCTCTGCTATGTTAAAAACAGCATCATCTCTGGATACACACGGCAACCACTACCCCACGCGGTGTCTTCCCAGGCTTCCCGAGAGGAAGCTGGAACTTACAAAAACACAATTTATTCCACAAGCAGGTTCAGCCGGTTACCAGTCATGGTGACACCTGTTTCCTGGTACAGCTCCGAGCTGCCAGTGGGGAGAATGTTCCAGCAGGTGCTCTGAGCAGCCTAAGGAGCTGGAGGCAACTTGTTGACCAAGAAACCAATCCAAAACAACGACAGCTAACAGAGGCAGGCAGGTACCCCCACAAGAGGAGATACCAGGATGGCTTCTGTGACCCCAAGGGCCTCAATGGAAAAGATTTAAGAGTGTAAGGGGGAGGAAATGGAGAGAAGATGACATCTGACCAGCATTTTCCCCATCCCCAGTAGAGGGAAGCCCGGGGCTAAAGAGGGGGAAAGGGCGTGGAGGGGCCAGGATGAGGCCCATGGTGACCTGAGTTCTTTTCCCCCTTCCTAAATGCAGCAACAGCCAAGGTGAAGGACAGCAGAAGAGACAGACACACCAGGCCATGCGAGAGGGAGGCCTGCCCAGCAGCTGGTCTTTGCCCAAGGGGCCAGTCTCGGTTATTAAGATACGCAAAGGCTTCCATATCATTCAGCATAAACTTCTGACCCAGCGCCTCATCACCATTCCTGCTGCCATGAGCTCTCCTCCTGGGACCCTGACTCCCCAGACCGAGCAAGCACAGGGTTAGCATGTTTCACTGCAGGGGGCCTCCAGGATTCTTTGTTGGCCAGGGCTTGTTGTGATAAGTCTTAAAGTTCCCCCTAACAGAGAGGGAGAGACCCAGGCCCCAAACAGTAGTTTATGGATCTGCGTCACCTCCAGGGGCTGGAGGCAGAGCCCCGAGGCAGGTGGCCTCCTTCAGGTGGGTTCTGGAGCAGGAGGCAGGTCACCTAGGTTAGAGACCTCAGACCTTGGCCATCACCTGACCTCCCTCCCAAACCACAGCTCTTCAAAGCTTAGGGCCCAATTGCCTCAACCATCCGCCCTGTTCTCCCCGTGAGCACCACAGCACAAACACTGACTTCCAGGAGACACTCCCTTTCAGCTAGTGAGCTGGAACGAAAATAAAGCAGCAGAGAGCACTCCCCACGATGCAGCTCCCCATAAGGCAGCATCAGCATGAAGATGTGAAAGCCACCCGCAGGCCAAGGAAGGGTAGCCATCTGCCATTACCCACCCGCCCCATCTGAGGAGGGCAGGCCCACGTTACTTCATGGACCTCAGTCTAGGACAATCTCCCCACTCATCCAAAAAAGATGTCAAAGTCTAAGACTGCGACATTTAAAACTTCTACTGCCCATTCTTTGTCCTTTTTATATGCTGAAAAATAATTTGCCACATATCAGTAAGTTGTTAGGACTCAAAGCAAGAATATTCAAATCTATGAGCAGTTAAATTAGAGCGGAGAAAAAGTCAGAATGAAGAATTAACGATAATGCTTAGGAACACTCGCTCCCTCCTCGAATACATATGTACATCCAAACAGACACTCTCTCCTAGAGGAAATCTTTCAGAAGACATTGCCAGAATTGGTAGGAACAGCCAATTTCAATAATCAATTTGTATAGGTGCCTGGAATCTATGATTTTCAGCCAGATCTTTCAGAAGTCCGCATTTCTTTTTGAATGTGCAACAAGGTGTTACACACACCTTGTTGAAGACAGAGGTGAAATTTTATAGTTGTGCAAGGGCCGGGTGATTACTGAAGCATAAAGGGAGACGGAGTACACCATGTCCCCTAGAAAACAGAGGCCTCCGAAACAGGTAAAATGTCCAGTAAACATTCACTCGTCACTAGGTCCATCGGTTACCACAAATGATTTCTTGCCCTGAATAACACAAACAGGTCGGGTTTTCCCTGTTTCATACAAGAGGAGGGGAGCAGCAGGAGACCAGCTGTCTTATTGTGTGTAGTCCCAATGCCAGCTTCTAAAAGCAAGACAAATCCTTGATGGAAAATGTACAAAGTAATTGAGCTGGCAAGAAATCAGAAGGAAATACCCAGAACCTTTCTTCTTCCCAGTTGCACACACGACACCTTCTGAAGCTCATAATCAAACAGGAAAGAGAACAAAGATTACCATATATGTATTTCTGTTTTTAATATTTTCTCTCCATGTATTTTCTATATCCATTTCTATTTTTCTATATGTTTTCTGTATCTTATATAAAATTTTCTAATTTCTGTTTCTGCTAAGGTGGTTTTCTATAATTGCTAGGTAAAAGGAACGCCTGTACAACAGGAAATCCACTCCAGTACCGAAAAAATAAAGTCATGGGTAATTTTCGAACATGGCCACACAGTAGGATCTGCACCCTAGCTGTTATAAAATGAAAACAGAACTCCTGCTTCTTAATTTTAAGGAAATGATAACGTGTAAATCTCAGTTTTGTCAGCATTGCGGTGCCTAACATTGCAACGGCATGTGAAGTAGGTCATAGAGAAAGCGGCCCCGAAGGAAATGCTCCATGAAGAAGAGGCAGGCGGGAATATTCCCACGCGTGTCTGGGGCAGACTGGGGCGGGGAGACTTACTTGGGTGTGCCCGTGGGCTTCCAGTACCTGCAGAAGAGGTACTGCCCGTCTGCATTGACCAGGTGGGGGAGGTCCTGGTAGGGGACGCTCTGCGGGGTCTTCCTGGGAGAACTTTCCTCGGGCATTCTGAAAGGGTCTTCAAGTCCTTGGAAGAAAGGAGGACATATTCCAAAGTCAGGAAGATGGCAAAAACACAGAGATAGGGGAGGAAAGCCTTGTTCAGAGTCAGTAACATTTCTTTTAAAAGCAGTTTAAAAAAAGCCTCCATTTCAAAGATTTAAAAAACACATAGATATCTTGCAGTCTCTCCAAGACTGAAAAATCCCATTTGTTCTTAAGAAAATGCTCACTTTATTTTTTAAGCGCCTCATTACAGCTTTTCCCCCTTCCCATCTGTGTTTATTTTAAATCATTTCAGGAAACTTCATCTTAAAGACTATTTTAGCTGTAATCAAGTGGAAATTACAGTCAGCTTTGTGGGTATAAAGACCCAGCTGCGAGATCCATCTATCTTAAAATCCCCAAGGAAGTTTCAAAGGGGCACAATAATGAGGTGGATGATACTCCGATTAATTCCTCCTGTCTGAAATTCCAAAGATGCCATGACAAACCTGTTTCCATCATGTTCTGGCTTTTGCATTCCACAAGCACGTCGGCCTCGAGAATCAGAGCCAGGCAAATAAGGGCTGTTCCCTCATGTCGGCGGTCACAGGGCGGCATCCAAGCGGCTCCCAAGCCCCTACTCCCCCACCCTGCGCCCTGCCCCCAGATCCTGCCTCTCGGGCTTTAGGGGCGCTGAGCCCTGGAGCCTGCTTCCAGATCTCACTGACAAGCTCTCCCGAGCTCCCTCCCTCCCCAGGGCGGGGACCAGCGCCTGCGATTCTCCACTACTAGTTCATGTCATCACTTTCCCGAAACAAATCGCTGGAGGGGCTCCGAGAAGGGAGGGGCACAGGGGCCCGGCACCCACTGCCCAGAGCCTGGGGCACGAGCTCGTCGCACACCGGGGCACCTCGCACACCTACAGATATGGGTCCCCGAGGCAAAGTCACCCCCGAGGCTCCTGACAAACTTTGCTTCCTGCCTGTCTCCAACAGCGCAGGGAATGGAGCCCCGCAGTTGTCACTGGGAACGCCACAGGAAAAACCTGGAGACTTCGCCGGGTGTCTCCGAACGGGGACAGCGGGGAGTGCGAAGATGGAGTTAATGGGTACAAGTTGGCTTGGGGGCTGGAGCGAGGGAGCAGGGAAGGACGCGCGCGCACACAGACATGCGCGCACACATGCGTGCACACCCGCGCGCACCGCAGGGTGCGGGAGCCCACGCCGAGCGTGCCAGGGACCCCCGAGGCTGCTCCCCACCCCTGGTGACGGCACTTGCAGGCTGGAGCGGGGACGGGGAGGCAGTTACCCGGGCCACGAGCGCTGCAGTCGCGTTCCCCAAGCGCCGCGGGTCCTCGTCTGGGCTGAGCTGCGCGCTGCCGGCTCCGTGGCGACAGGGCGCGGCGTCTGCGCCGCCACTTTATCCCCGGGCCGGCTCCGCGGCGGGGGCGGCCCGCTGTGGGTGGGGACGCGCGGGACCGGCAGGCGGGCGGCGCGGGGAGGCGGTGCCCCGGGCCCACGTGTGCCCGGCCCGCGGGGAGGAGCAGGGGCGCAGCCCGCTAACCCGCCACGCGCTCCTCCCTGCCTGGTGTTGCTGAAGGCCGAGCCCTGGGGTGGCCGCCCAGGGTCCCCAAAAAGAGCTGGCCTCAGAAGTCTCAGTGACTGTGAACATGCCACACATACACGTACACACACACACCATGTGCACACACAAATCTCCCCGATACCAACACACAAGCAGGCCACACAGACTACATACACAGACCCACACACACGCACAGATACCACCTGTACACACAGCCAACACAGACACACTAACACTACCTATGCACAGACATACAGCTATATCAAATACACACAGACAGACACACTGTGTACACAAATGCACACAGACCTACCCACAGACATACATACTCAGTAAACAGCCTCATGGCATCACAGAGACACACAACCCCCACAAGCAAGGGAACAGAGCCTTTATCCCCACCCCTCCCAGTACACACACACACAGACACACTGGTAAAAGAAACATATCCAGAGCATACACATGTGACACAGGCAGACGCTCATATCACATACACATAAGCAGACACACATGCTACCCAGAGAGGGAGAAAGACAAACACGTCAAAGCCCGGGCTGAGGGAGGTAGGGTAGAGACAGAGTGGCTCAGGCCTGTTCCTCTATCTCTGTTCCCAGCAGCTCTCTCTGTGCCCCAGGGACCAGGCCCCAAACAAAACCTCTGATGCATCTATACAGGTCAGAGGCTGTAGCTTACTGGGGTACAAGAACACACACTGGACTTAAGAGTCCGGCCATCTAGGGTCACATCAGCTTCTCCATTTGCTCCATGCCCCTTAGTCTCCTCACCTGCAGGCCAGGAACGACAATACTCTATCCCCAAGAAGTGTGAGATATGTCCCCTGCTCACACTGACCTCAGCAGACACTGTCCTTCCTTCTTTCACAAGCAACTTTACATCATAGTGGTGTTGCAAAGAACTGCTGCTCTCCCAAAATTGATGTCTCAACTGTCACCCTGTCTGTATACAGTGAGGGCCAGACTACCTTGAGCCTGGGATCTAACTTGCAAAATGAAATAATAGCCTTTAAGCAGCAGCTTGGGGTGTGAGCACGCAAAGTGGCTTGACCTGCTCTGTGGGTGGTGCCTCAGGCAGGCCACCACACCTCTGACAGCAGGAGTATCTGAAAGACTTTAGGGGGAGTTTGCAATATGCATGCAGGACAGTACTAAAGGCTGCAGCCCCTGGGCCGGGAGTTGGAGGGCTGGCGTTCAAGCTGGCTGTGCTATGGATTGCGTGAGTGGAAATCCACAGAGGTTCTGGGAGACCTAAAACCCAACAAAGAGACTTTATGCAACCACTGTTACAAAATTTCCCAGATCTGACATTCCATGTTTTAAATACACAGTGTGAAAGCTTGGAGGACTGGCTTGGCCGGGGTATCAACGGAAGCCCACTAGACATGGCTGAGAGCTTGAAGTGTTCCTTCTGGTGACTGAAAGCATGGTCAGCAGGTTGGAAATCTGGGAGTTACGAGATTGTTCTGGATCTGGCTTTTTGAGATTTTGAGATCTTTGTTGATTCACTTGGCACACGATATAATACAGAGAGCTGTGGGGTGCTCCTGGCCTCAACGGAAACCTTACAAAACTACAGGACAATCTCACAACCAGGATATCGACGCTGATACAGTCAAGATGCTGAACGTTCCAAAGACCCTGAATGTTGATCCCTTGCCAGAGCCACTTCCCTCCCATTCCCATTCCCTCCATAATTCCTGGCAATCACTAATTTGACTCCCAATTTTTAGATTTTGTCACTTCAAGTCATACAGTATGTAACCTTTTTAGGATTCACCTTTTTTCACTCAGCATTTCCAGGTATGTAGTATTCCATGGTGTGGATAGACTACATATTTCGTCTAAGAGTTCACCAAGTGAAGGACACCTGGGTTGTGGCCATTTGGGGTTACTGTGAATAAAGCTGCACATGCTTTTGCACAGGCACAAGTTTCTATGTGAACATAAATTTTCATTTCTCTTGGAGAAATGTTCTGAAGTACAATCGCTGGATTGTATGAAAACTGCACATGTTGTCTTTTGAGACTGCCGAAATGTTTTCCAAAGGGGCTGTATGATTTCACCTTCTCTCTAGGAATGTATGAGAGATTCAGTTTCCCAGTGTCTGTGTCAGCACTTAGTGTTGTCACTATTTCTTTTTTTTTTTTTTTCCTCAGAATTCTGTTAGGTGTGTAATAGTGTCTCAGAGCAGTTTCAATTTGCATTTGCCTAGTGTTGATTATCTTCTATCTGTGTATACCATCAATATTTGGTGAGATGTCTCTTCATGTCTTTCCACATTTTCTAACTGGACAGTTAGGGCTTTTTTCGACGGTTAATTTTTGAGAGTTTTTAAATGTATTCTAGATACTAATCCATTGTTGAACATGTGATTTGCAAGTATTTTCTCCAAGTCCACAGTTTGTCTTTTCATCCATAAACATGGTCATTTGCAAAGCAAACATTTTCAGTTTGATGAGATACAATTTTTAGATTTTTCCTTTCGTAGCTTGTGCTTTTGGTGTCTAGTCTAAAACTCTTTGCCGAGTCCCACATCTGAAGATTTTCTCCTGTGTTTGTCTCTATAAACTTTATATTTAAGTTTGGATCTATTCTGAATTAATTTTGTGTAGGGTGAACACTTAGATCAGGGTTTGTATGTCCAGGTGTGAGCAACTGCTACAGTACATTTTACTAAAAAAACTATCTTTTCCCCATTGAATTGTTTTTGCATGTTTGTTAAGATAGTTTGCTATAATTTTATGGACCTATTTTGGGGGTTATCTATTTGTTCCATTGATTTATTTATTTCTTCATCAATACAATATAGTCTAGATCATTGTTACTATCTAATAAATCTTCATTAATTTTTTATTTAGAGAATATGTGATTTACCTAAGATTTCCAATTAATAACCACTTTTATAAAATAGTTTTAACTATTCTAATTCTTTCATCTTTCAAAGTAAGTTTTAGAAAAATTTTGTCTATATCTACAAATAAAAATTTGTTAGGCTTTTGATAGGAATTGTGTTAAACATGGATATCAATTTGCTAAGGATGGATTTTTTATTATGCTTAGTCTTAATTCGCAAACATGATTTATCTCTCGACTTGTTTAGATCTTATTTGATTTCTTAAATTTTCAACATACAAATTCAATGTATATTTTGTTTTGATTTACACTTTTGCATTTGGGTAATTATAAATGTTAAGTATTTTTAATTTCAGTTTTCATGTGTTCACTTCCACTATATGGAAATACAACTGATTTTTGCTGAACTCACTTAGATGTAGGAGGTATTGTTAGTTGCTGTTGTTGTCTTCATAGCTTACATGAGATGTTTTACATAGCTATAATTAAATTTGAAGTGAGTTTCTAGTAGGGAATATATAGTCACGAATCACTCAGTGACTGTTTAGAGGACTGTGGTCTTAGTAGGTTATACCATATAGCCTAGGTGTATAGTAGGCTACACTATCTAAGTCTATGTAGTTACACTCTATGATATTAACACAATGATAAAATTGTCTAACAATACCTTTTTTCAGAATATATTCCTGTCACTAAGCAATGCTTGACTGTAGTTGAGTCACTTTCTTCTGGTCTCTCTTTTAATTGTGTATTTAGATCATTTACATTTATTATAATGACTTATATAGAGCCTAAGAATACCATTTTCCTTTAGTTTTCTGTCCTCCTTGTTTTTCCTCTCTCTTTTTAACTTTTCTTGCCTAACTATGCATTATTACCTGCACAGGATTTTTTAAGAGTTTCATTTTTATATATCTATATTGTGTTTGAGTGACTCTTTAAATAGACATTTTAGAGGTTACTATCACAGCTTACTGATATCATTTTACAATTCTAGTGAAATATAGTAACCAAACATTTTGTAATATCTGTTCATTCTTCCCTGTCCATACTATAATTGCCTTAAATAATTTCTCCTACATAAAGAACCATAGCATACTCTAATTTTGCTCCAACCATCAAATGTAATTTGGGAAACCTATTTTGTAGATTTTTTATGTTCTCTTTTCATTTTTGTTATTCCTACATTCATTTTATCATTTCCTTTTTCTTTAAAAAACTTCCCCTAGCCACTTTTTGAGGTGTGCTGGCAAAAATTCTCTCAGTTTCTTTTCACCTGAAACTGTCTGGATTTCCCCGTTCATTGTTGAAGGACATTTTCACTGGAAACAGAATTCTGGTTAGCATGTTTTGCCACTGCCTGTTGGCCTCATGGTATCTGATGAGATATCCACAGTCATTTTCTTTTTCTCATAAGGATAAGGTGCCATTTCTCTCTTATTGCATCCAATTTTTTTTTTTTGTCTTTAGTTTTTAGAAATTTGACTGATATATCTTGGCATGGATTTCTTTGAGTTTATACCATTTGAGTTTGTTCAGATTCTTGGTTCTTGTCAAATAGAGGACATACATTTCAGACATTATTTTAAGTACTTCTTCAGCCCACTTTCCCCCCACCCCTCCCTTTCAGGTTCTGAATTGATGATATGACTGTTAGATCTTTCACTATAGTCCCATAAGTCCCTGAGGCTCTGTTCATTTTTTTTTTTCCAGTCTACTTACTCTTTGTTGTCCAGATTCAGTCATCTCTAGTGTTCTGTCTTCCAGCTCACTGATTATTTCTTCTCTTTCCTTTGCTCTGCCTTTGAACTAGTTTACTGAGGTTTTTTTAAATTTCAGTTATTAAAGTTTTCAGTTCTAAAATGTTCATTTAGATCTTCCTCAGGTCTTTCATTCCTATGCTGAAATACTCTTTTTTTTTTTCATTAGTTTCAAACATGCCCATAACTGCTTATTAAGGATTTTTACCATGGCTGCTTTTAAATCTCTGTCCTTTCTATTGGTATCTATTGACTTTTTTCATTGAATTGTAGTTTCTCTGGTTCTTGGTGTAAGATGTGATTTTCTATTGAAATGTGGACATTCTACATTATATTTGAGACCATCTGTTTTAGTTAGCTTTCTCTGTTCTAGGCATTGAGCATGACAGTGGGAGAAGTCAGTCTGCTTTATTACTTCCAGGTGGAGGTAGAATTCTGGCTCCCACACTCATTCTTTGTGGGTCTGGGTATGGATATTAACTACCTTTTTCTTGGTTATGTTTGTTTGGATTGTTTGTCTTGTTCAACTTTTCCTCTCCTGGCTCTTTGGCTAGAAATAGTAGGGTTTTGTTGGGTATTGTCTAGGGTCTGTGATTGTGTCATTTCTGGATTGTTGGCTTTTTTGGCTCCAAGTCTGGACTCTGCGGCAAAATAAAAATCCAGGGAACTCAAAACCATATTATACCTTGTGTCCTGAAATCCCTAGCCAGCCTCACTTCTCTCTCTTATATCTAGTGTTCAGGGGTTATACCTATTAACTAGTGGGAATAACAGGGGAAAACATGTCTTCTCCATCTTTGAGATGCAAAAGTCTTATATCTAGTTATTAATTTCAGTAGTCCTTACCTGACAAGGTACCCACCGAGAACTCAGGGCACCAGTTTCTCTAAACAACATGATTATTAATACAATGATCTACTATAAAAGTATTAGTTGGCAGAATCTGCCTCTACAATCCAGAATGAAAAGGCAGAGTGGCAATTCAAGAGGCATCTTACTGCCCCCACAAGTGTTCTTGTGTGGCTTTCCAGAGATGCTCTGAGGCTTAAGGAAAGTGGAACATGCTGAAATATCTGTTAGGCGGAAGGGAAAAAGAGCTAAGTAGGAGATAGCAAGGAAACCCAAAGTTTCCCTCATTAGCAATCTCAGTATGTATGAATGAATTTCTGTAGCTTTCTGCAATCACAGGAATTTTGGTTGCTATATACTTCAATTAGAAATCATTCCTGGTAGGAGAGAACTGGAGATTGGGAATAAAGACTGTACTTAAAGTGAACAACAGAGAAGACAGAATCAAACTTAAGGGGAAAGACATTTGAGCAAAATTTCTAAGATTCAGAAATAAGTGTCACTGGTTAGATGTGTGACTTCCTGGCAGTTACTTTGCCTCACTGACCCTGCCTCCTCACCTGAACAGGGTCGGACCTTGTTCAAGGTCAACTGAGGTGGTGTTTACAGAGCACTTGGTACAACGCTGGATGAACAGTCAGTTCACACTACATCAGGGTGGCAACTTGGTGGCCCTGATGTCAAATCTGACCCAAAAGAAAATGCCTTTTTAATTGTTTAAATGAAAATTTTAAAAATGGGTGGTTTTAAGAGCAAATCTAGATTCCCGACTTCTCTTGAAGAGCAGAGGTATGTGGTCGCGTGGGGCTGATGTACTTACTGGATCTGTTGAGCACAAGTCCCTGGGAAGGAGAGCAGGCAGAGGTGTGATGCAGCAGCCTGCACACTGAATGTGGTCAACAGGACCTTTAGCTTAGATGACACAGCGCTTTCATAATATTCGAGTTGGTAGCCAACATTATAAGAATTAGGACTTTTGCCATAATAGTGCGGTTTCTGGAGTCCCTCTAAAAGGCCTGAGGCATGGTGATAGGGACCACGCCTGTGCCTCTCAGAGTCTTCACTGCAGCTGGGTGCAGACTGTCCCCTTCCGGTGGTAGCTACAACAACCCACAGGGGGTCCCCCTGCTATGCCTACCTCTAAACAGCTAACCCCCTGGGTCTCAGCACAAGAGGCGAATAGGTTTAGATGGTGGGAGGTGAAGTATGATGTCCAATTCTAGATTTTTTTAGTTTCTGGGACATTCAAGTAGAGGCAGGAGTAGATGCAGTATGACACTCAGAATGGAGAGGAAGGTTTGGTAGTTAATGTCACAGGAATAGATCAGATGGCCCAGGCCATGTGGACTGGAGGAAGAATCAAGCCTAGAAGAAATCCTGCGAGGAGGGAGAGGAGGAGAAGGATGAAGAGAAGGAGAGTTTGCAAAGGAGATGGAGACAGAGATGTCCTGGAACGTGTGAATCACAGTCCAGATGTACAGAGTGTTTTAGGAAGAAAGGCGCAGAGTCTAATGCTGTCTAGAAGTTAAACAAGAGGACTGAGGAGTGTCCAGCAGATTTCATGAAAAGAACTTTGTGGCCTTGGCGGGAAGCACCACATTCATGGATTTATCAGGGCAGAAAACAGCCTGCACTGAGTTGTAAAGTGGAAAATAATGGAGACAGAAACTGGAGACAGCGTCTTCCAGACCATCTCTGTGAAGATGAGGCAGCAGAGTGTAGTGGTGAAGCCAATGGGACTCTGGCTCTGCTGACTTTTTACCATATCGAGCAGGTGTTGTGCCCTCCCTGTGCCTCTACAGAGTGAGGGTAATTAAAGGCCTGTCTTGTTCAGGGGCTGGATGGAACATACAGATCAAGAACTTAGTACAACTCCAGGCACATGGCAGGTAGGTATGATAAAACTTCACCACATTAAGTAATATGTACACTGTTAAAATGTTAAACGGTAACCAAAATATTAACAGTGAATTATAAGTCTTCTTCCCACTCCTGTGTCCTGGCTCCTGTCCCCAAAGGCAACAGCCCTTGTAGGTTCTTTTTTGCCCATCCTGAGATAACTCTGAGTTTGAAGAGAGTAGAACATGCCAGAAACACCTGTGATGAGGAAGGGAGAGAGTAAGAAGACTGGGCATCTAAGGGAAGTGAGAGTATCTGAATTTCCAGTGACTTCATGTTGCTGGGCTGCTTAGTGAGAAAAGACCAAGCTGCTGCTTGTGGGTATATTGAAGACAGAGTTTGAGAACCATCTCAGGAGGGTATGGCGGTGTGTTGCATCCCCCACATCATTCTGCCTTGACCCCTTTTCCTAGTTTCCCCATAAAGTTTTAAGTTCCTTCTTCATAAATTCTTCCTGTATGGGAGGCTTGGGGCCACAAATTCCATGGTTGAGAAAGGGCTGCTGGGTGATAGATGTGAATGTGAGTTTTAACGTGTCTACGTGCAGAAGAGCTCCTGACAGTTGGCTAAGCTGCCTAATTTCCTCTTCCGTGAAGACACAGCTGCAGACCCTGTGGAGGCAAATCTACAGGAGAGCAGGTCTGGCGATCAAAGGGACTTCCCTTCCACCTCTACTAGTGAGAGTCATGCAGGAAGGACAACACAGTGAATTTCAAACCCTAATGTGGTTCCCACAGAAGTTGCATCAACTGGAATCCAACGAGGGAGGTAAATTAATAGGCACAGATGCCCGTGCTACTGCCCCCATCACAGGCAGCCCTGAGGGTGAGCACGACGTGGGATTTTACAGCAAGGACTGTACACCCCTGCGCTCGCCCAAAGCCATACATGCGGAAGAGGCAGAACCAACCCTCGAACCTGATCTGGCCACCAACTCTGTTCCCGCCTTTCCCACAGATAGTCTGGTGTCTGGTGTCTGGGCTGAGGCTGCAGGGGGAAGCTACAAGTTAAACAATGGGTGCAGGTGTTAAACATCCAGGGGATTAAATAACACTCCACTTCAAAGCAAGGGAGTTCCTCTTCCCTTCCCTTTCATCTTCCTGATTAGTAGAAGGCGATGTCTTTGTTAGGTTTTTATAAGTCTACAACACTCCTTAATGCTTGCTCAGCCCCACTCTTTCAAACTTGTGTCTCTAGAAGTTAACTACAGGCTTTGTCTCCATTCATTTTATACGCGGGGTTACCTTAAATTCATGCCTGTTCATTTTTTACTTAAAGAAATGATTTAAATGAATGCAGTGTGATGCATGGGCTGATGAAAAGGGAGAGATAAAGTAAATGATGGAGCACGTGGAACGCAAGCATGGCCAGTCGTCACGTTGGAGGTGTGGCCATAGGACTGGGACACTGGGGAGCCCTGGTCAGTGGGCCGGGGGTGAGCATACCTCCACCCACCTCAGCCCTCACCTGTTGCCAGCATTTCGCAATTCAGGCTCCTTCCACACTTCAGCCCCACCCACGTGTTATTTCTGGATTTCTGCCTTCTGTGGGTCAGGGTAAGGGCTGGCCCAGATGGTCTCCAAGGATCCTTCCAGCTCTCAGAAACAGTCATTCAGTGGATGGCTATTTTTGCTGTGCATTTTAAGCACCAGGTCCAGGCCTACAGAGAAAGGCCATTAAGAACAATCAAATCCACAAAGATGAAAATACTGGCTCCCTCCCACACGCCACCTTCTTTCAACACATTTGGTGAGTTCAGGATGTCAGTAATTAGTAACTGGGCCCAATCACTATAATGAGATTTGTACTCAGTGGTAAGGAGAAATTCTTCCACTGACTAATCTGGTTAATGGTGCAGTTAAAAGTTATAGGTGCTGAAAAATATTCCATCGGGGTTACATAAGTGCAGATGAAAAGAACAATGCTAGCAAGTAACAGCAGTGGGCCACATGTGTATCTTTCTACTCTATTTTTTGAAGAAAAAAACTTTCAACTTCTCTTGAAATAGATGCCACTCATCAAATGCTAAGGTTTGGCCTTTGGCAGCAAATGAGGTAGTGGTTATGTTTAGGCAGGGAAAGTCCACTGACAGGTTGAGTAACCATGCAGAAACTGCTACATATGTATAGATATTTTCAGATAATTTCCAAGGTCAAAGAGAGCACAGGAAGCAAACTACATGGCTTTTCTAAGCAATAGCATTTATTTTCTGGTCAGTTTTGAATAGGCTGGTTTTGGAGTGAGAGGCCATGCGGCACGTTTGTTAAGGGCGTGAATTAGGTCTTGGACACATAAGCTCTGTGACCTTGAACAAGCTACTTAGCCTCTCTGTGCCTCAGTTTCCTCATTTCCTCACAATGGAGGTAAAAATATGATCTGCCTCTTAGAATTATGATGAGATTAAATGAATGAACACATTAAAGCAGTCAGACAAAGGCTTGGTAGTACGTGCCTTATGTGTGAGTTATGTTAGTATTGTCGCTATTTTTATCTGTAAAGCAGCATCAGCTTTCTCCTCCAAGCGCCTCTGTAAACCCCTCACACCTGAGGGGTGTGAAATCATGTTACTTCATACAAAGTTAAACGTACATGTCCCTATTCTTTCAGCAAAACTGGCAAGCCTTGGGTAGAATTTTATAGCTAGAAGTTGTCCTAGACATAACCTATTTTAAAACCATCCTGTAGATGAGGCAACTGAGACCAGGAAGGTGAGGTGACTTGTCCAAGGCTGCACAGAAAGATGCTGGTCAAAGCTGAAACAGAACCGGATCGTCCCCTCCTTTTGCACCTTAGGCTCTGTACAAATCACCTTTACATTGTCTCCCAGTGAATTCTTAGTGTTCCAGAATGAAAAGCAGTTGAAAATCAGGAATTAGTACACCTGGGGTCTCTAACTCACTCTCTGTCCCAGGTCTGTGTCAAACTTTCCTCCCCCGCCCTTTCCTCCGAATCCATACGCAGTCTCTGTGAACAGTGGTTTGTTTTTGATCACCCGCACACTTTCTCTTTTCTAACAACAGATGTATTTGCTTTTAAGGAACCTTGTACCACTGTTTGAATTCGTGGGGCAACTACTAAAGTGCCTGCCTCCCTCCCGCCAAGGAGTGACCCAAGGAAGGCCACTGGGCTCTCCCTGACTCTTAGCAGACAGACACAGGATGGAAGACCTGGTGAGCTCATTCATTCTTACGCTTTCTGGGCAAGGTGGGTAGGTGTTCCTACTAACCGAAGCCTGGGTCCTAGTCTGTTGTTTTCCAAACCTGGAGTTACAGTCTCTAGTGTGTTCTATGGGCTACCCCACAGGCCTCCATTCAAGTCCCCTTTGGCTTAAGACAATCAAATTTGATGTCTGTTGCCTGCCATCAACGAATCTTGACAGATACAACTTAACCTATTGACTTAATCTGAAGAGCTACTGGAAAAATATTCAGTAGGCATAAAGATGGCTGGAGACACAAGAAATGAGAATTGAGGAGCAGGTTATAGCAGAGTCTGGGGAGAAGAGAAAGGGTTATGAGCAGTATCTCTTTAGACCAGCGTAGAGAAGACGCAGCAGCAAGAAGACTGGGAAACAGGAATTACGTGAAGTCAAAAGTTGGCATAATTAAGTCCTTAAGAATGGGGCAGGGAGGGTAGTAAGCTGTTGCTGACAACTTGGAAACAGAAGAATGGGAGGCCAAGAAAGGAAAACTTCTAGGGGCTCTGAGGATGTATTCCTTTCTCAGTAGAGCCCACCAACTGCCACAGCAAAACAGCACTTTAGAGGGAGTCCTTATAAGTGAAACCCAACAAATGCTTTAAGGACCTCTTGACCATTAGAAGTTGGTATTCATTTATTCAGTCATTCGATTTGCACTTATTAAGCAGTAGCTATCTGTCAAACATTGTGCTAGACGCTGGGGTGTGCAGATAAACACCATCCCCCCTCTCGCATGGTTTGCAGTCCAATAAGAAGGACAAGGAAATCGATCATAGCCAGAGAGATAAGCACCTTGAAGAAGGTATATGGGTGTCTGAGAAGCCACAAAAGATAAAGTAATGGTTCAAACAAGAATTGACTTGATGGAATATCCATCTTCCACTAGAGGATGTGTGAAGACCCCAGGACAGTTCCAAGCATATGATGTGCCGTTTATCTCTCCTCTTCTCCATTCCAGCATATAACATGGAGGAAAGGAGCCTGGGTAAGCCCCGCTGGGCTCTGCTCTGGTTCCCAAAGCCTGATGGTTTAACATCCAGGTCCTCTGTGGCAGGCCTAGGGCCCCAAATTCCTGACTACTAAAGTCACAGACCAGCAGCTTCAAGGTCCCCTAGGAGTTTGTCAAAACACAGAATGCCAGCCCCTGCACCTCCCAAGCACACACAGCCAAGTCGGCCCTGGAATGAGGTGATTCGTAAGCATTAGCTACTTCAACACTTGGGCAAAGGACTGAGATACTCACTTAAGGGTACGTTATTTGGAAGGACTCAGATCGGGGCAGAGCCATGCCAGCCAGGAGCAGTGTGTAACCAGGGTCCTTGTGACCAGCGGGACGGTGGCAGAAGGCTGCGGGAGGGCACTCAGAAGGCTCAGTCCCAAGCTCCTGTCGGCCGAACAGAATTGCCTGACGAAATGTCCAGTCACATTTAACTTTCAGATAAACAATGAACTAATTATGAATTAACTGAATGAATTGTTAGTAGAAGTATGTCTAGTGCGATATTTCAATCACTGTTATACTAAAAAACCATTCATTGCTTATCAGAAATGAAAATTTACTTGGACATTCTATATTTGCTAAATCTGGCAACCCTAACCTATCAGGATCTAGGTGCCACCTCTCAACTCTAAAGAGACTTGAAACTATTAAAACCAAGAGATTAATTAAGAAGAACCAAAAGACCAGAATGAGTGACTTAAATTTAGGGACACATGTACAATTAATTATAAAATTTTCAACCCAGGTATGACTTCAGTTGAATCACCAATTTCTCTCCACAAAAGAACAAACAGAGGTGCCAGACGGTTTAGAACACGGTATTGGAAAAGCAAAGCTGAATCTCTACCGAATACATGTAGACTGAAGATAGAAAATGAAAGATAAATTTTAAAGTTAACAGGGGAATATGTAGCAGAGTATCTTTGTTACCCAGGTAAAGGGAAGAAAATCTGAAAAACACCAAACCTTATTTTTAAAACACGAACTATAAACAGAATAGAAACACAATTTGCTTGAACGGAGAACTGGGAGAGTGATGCAGAAAAAAAAAATGACAAACAAAAAACAAGAATAAAATAATAAAGTGCAAACAATAAAATAAGTAAATAGGATGGAAATGTAAATAGAATAAGAAAGAGCCAACCATGACAAAGTGGCATGAGATGTGCACAGTCGGCTCAGTCCTGCACACCTGAAGTCCAAAAATAGGCCTGCAGCCATACAAATGGGTTGGTCTCATTGGGGAAATGCTAGGACACACAAGGTGGTGACTCCTTGCTGGCCCAGCCCACACTCTCTACTCTCCGAACTGCTCACGTTCTGGGTTTTAATCAATGGGTCCTGAATAGAGAAGCAGAGTGCCATCTAAACTCTCCTCCATCCTTAACATCCTCCTGTCATCCTGTCCCCTGGAGGAAGAGAATCTCAGTATCTGTATTTGAAAATATTACTTAGGTAGTTCTTAGGAGTTTTCAACTTGACAAACACTGATGCTTAAACATATATGCCCATAAGATATGAAATCAGGATATAGAAAAGGAATAGCCTTTTAAAAATATATAAATAGGGCCTCCCTGGTGGCACAGTGGGTTGAGCACCGCACTGGGAAGCATCTATGGCACAGCAGCACGAGTTCCATCCCTGGCCAGGGAGGGGCCCCACGTGGCGCAGCAGACCTTTCCTGCCTCGCCCGCTGCTGCCCTCAGCTGTGTGTTTCAGTCCATCTGCCTGCTCTGCTCCCCACTCTGTCTCTGGTGGATCCTCTCACCTCCCATACCTCTGGCCTGTACCCCAGCTCTTGTGTGCAGAAATAAATAAATCTTTAAAAAAATAAAAGTATATGAATAATAACCAGTTAGAGTATATTAAGTTAGAGTAAATTCCTTTTAAAGTCACAACAGAGAAGATAAAATACTTGGGAATAAACTTAGTAAGACACACGCAAACCCGAGCGAACACTGTCGAAGTCCTGGGAAGGACGGTTTGAGCGTGCACATCCCAAAGGATGGCCGTTCTTGGATAGACTGACGACACAAAGCCCCCGGTTTTCTTAATTTATAAAGTTTAACAATCCCAATAAAAATAACAAGCTTTTTTGTGGAGTTAGGCAATGATATTTAAGTTCTTAATTTAAAAGTACAAGAATAGCATTTACTGTCTGGGAGGCAGATAGTCCCAGAAATCAAAGCACACTGTTAAACAGTATGGTGCTGGCACAGAAATAGGCCAGTGGGCCAGGGGAAGAAGAGAAAGTCCAAAAACACCGCCATTCATATATAGGAGTGTGGTACTAATAATTGTGTGCAGTCTTTCCCCTTTTGTAATGCAAGTGCCTGGCTTCAGTTCTGATAGCCCAGGCATCCTCGCCCAAGAGGCATCCAGGTCAGGGACGGCTTTCTTGAACAAGCTTATCAGCCACATGACTCAGTAAAGAGCCAGGCTGCCTCCCCTCACTGGGGTGCCTTTGTCTTAGCGAGCTTGGTTGATTCCAAGAACTGACCATTTGAGTCACTTGTTTTTCTCTTCCAGTGCTTTATATTCCCTCTTTTATGTTTTCAATTCACCAATAAAGAGTAAGCCTGTGAAACATTAGTTCTCCACCCTCAACTCCAAAGTGAGCAGAACCCCAGCCCCTGCCTGCACTAGCTTTCTCTGCAAGAAACCCCGATGTGGCCCCAGGTGTGCTGTGTAATTTCCAGGCCTTGGAGTAATAAACTTTCGTATGGTTACGCTGAAGGGCATCTTGCGATCACATTAGGGTCACATGGGCCGGGCCGACCATACTGCTTAGGTATGACAGGTTAAGATCAGCATACAGCAAAGTGGCCTCTCAAATCACTACGACAATGATGTATTTTTTTAACAAACAGCCTCAGACAAGTGCTTCTTTGTTTAAAAAAGATACAGGAATCCACAGCTCATACACAAGAACAAATTCCAGATGGATCCGTGAACTAAATCTTGAAATGGAAATCAGGCAACTATTAAGAAACACTAGTTTCAAGGAGTTCTCAGGGCCCTCTCGACTCTTGGGTGCTGAGATTTCAACAACTCTTCAGTAAAGCAGCTTAAGACCGTGTCCCAAGAACAAATAAATTCTTTATGGTTTTCAGACCACCCCTGGCTCACCCCCCTGCAGCATGGAACAGCCCTGCAATGTGCACTTAATGCACTGAAGCTGCATTTGTGGTGCAGGTGCCACATGCCGCACGGGCACACCACAGGAGCCTGCAGTCACCTCGCAGTGCAGGGGACTCACACAGCCAAGCTCTAGCCAGCGGGATGTGGAAGGCAGTGATATGTTCCACAGCCAGGACTGAGCTACAAACCCATGTCTCTGCCCGTGTGTCTGTCTTTCCACCTCCCCCAACCTCCACCTAGCCAACCTTATCTGCTAGTCAGGGAGAGGACGGGCAGGCTCCTAGAAGATGGTGTGAAGTCACACAAGGCAAAGTGGTTCCGAATGACCACTGGAGCAGGGAAACCATCACCAGTGACAACGTGAACTGGACTGTGAAGCCAATGAAATGACTTGTTACTGGGAAAACCACCGAGATTTGAGTTTTGTCTGTTATAGCAGCTGGTGCTACTTGCTCAGATTAAAATGGTACTGAGCTGTTGCTATGCCAGCAGAAAACCTTTTCAGTCCTCTACTGTCTCAGTTACTAGGTGTTATGTCAACACAAAAGCACATAAATCTGAAGCCAGACAGAGAGGTGTGCACCAGCCCGCACCAGGGCACCTGCTCCGCAGCGCTCAGGAGACATGGGAATGAGAGGAGCCGGGGTGTGCCAAAGGTCACACTCATGCTGGCAGAGACAAGGCTCTTTAAATTCTGCACCTAGAAGCAGATCATGAAGACTGCGTTTTAAATGCTGGAAACAATGTATGGCTCTACATCTAAGTTCAAATGCTCATATGTTTACTTACAAATGACACCAGAACAGTAGTGTGATACGCCACAGTTCCCAAAGTAGGACTGTAATATGGTAGCATATCAGATCACGAAAAGACGGCGTCCTGGACAGGAAAGAGCCACTAATCACGCAAAGCTACGACAAGGGGAACAACGTTCTGTCTTTGGGACTAGAAGAAGTTGTATTCACATGGTCAGCATTTCAGTGCTGTCGCAACGAGCCCTGGGTCTTCCCTTGGACAAGGGGCGCGCGGTCTAGTATCTGCTAAAACAACTCTCTGAAAATGACGAGCTTGACCGCCAGCCCTCTCGGGGTCGATCAGAACCTGCTCAGCAGCAGGAAGTAGAGGTGGCTCTGTCACACTGACCTCCCAACTGCAGGAGAGCAAGCCCAGAGCTAATGGGGTCAGCAGGGAAGGGCACTGTGAGAGAAGAGCTGGGGAAAGAGAGGCGGAGAGAGGACGTGCCTAAGGGCAGCTGAACGCAAAGCAGGGAAGTCGGCCTCTGGAGATGCGAGCTGCGCCACATGTGCTTCCAGCCTTGGGGTTCGCCTCCAGAGGCCCCTGCTCTGGGGAGCACTGCCAATGGCAGTGAGTGTTCGGAGAATGAGGGCTGCTCATCAAAACACAGGACAGTGCAGCTTAAGTCCAGCCTCCTCAGTTAAAGGAAAGGACTCAGTTAAAGAACTCCAGATGTTTGACCCTAGAGAAAAACTGATCGTGCGTCTATGAAATCTCTTTTAAGCTTGATGATGACATGTGTGTGACATAAATATGCTCAGGGGTAGGCTACTGACTTGTGACTGTACAGGGAGAAAACTCCCGTAAGCAAGCGTGTGTTGGCATGTGCTGCCCTCAAAGCCACAGACAGTGTACCCATGTGTCCAGAGTACAGTGGACTCCTGGACTATAGGATGTATATCCCATGTTAGGGACACAGAGAGCAGACATGTGAACAAATGATATGCAAAGCACTTCAAGGTCCTAAGACGGCATAATGGAAAAGTTTTCAGACTTTTTGCCCTTTAACATGGAAAACCGGGGAACAAGGCTTGGATTCACTTCCTCCCAAGACGAGACATGGGCACAGCAGGCCAAACTTCTTGCCTGGCCTCTGAGGTTCCATGGGGTCCCACCCTAGTCTTGATGGCTCCAGACTCGTCTCCCCCATTCTCACCCTTCACTGCTCCAGCAGCACCTGCCCTCTTGCACTGGTGTCACTAGGTCCTGACTCAATGCGCTCAGCTTAGGAAGTTCTTCCCCCGACCCAGCATGGCTCTCTCCTCACCCACCCAATCTCTGCTCCAGTGTCAGTCCCACAGACAGCCGCTCTCACCTCCCTGGCCAAAACAGCTCCCTGATCTTCTAACACCTGTCTGTTTTCACTTACTTCATAATACTCTATTAGTGAACATAATATGCCACAGCATGCAATACTGAAATATATTATTTATACGCATGCTGGTTACATATTACATCTTCATTTACTTGTTTATTGTCTACAATGTCCAGTATGGTAACCCGTGGCCGCAGCTGGCTACTGGGTAGCTGAGATACAGCTAATCTGAACGGAGGCGGGCTGTAAGAATAAAATACATGCCAGATTTTGAAGAATTAGCATAAAATAGAATGCAAAGAATCTCATCAATCACTTTCATTTTTGATTACATGTTGAAATAATAAACTTTGGATTAACCCAATTAAGTTAACTACAATTTAATACTGAGATTTATTTCATTTTCTTCCTTTCACTTTGTTGACGTGTCTACAAAGAAATTAAATTCCACATGTGGCTTGCATTCAGGATTTTCATTCTATTTCCATAAACAGTGGTGGTCTAGGAGGGACAGTCACTGAGAATAGGGATGTTTTTTAGTTTGTTTGTTTTCTCCAGGCACCTAAAACAGCACCTGGCACAGAGTACCATATTAATAAATATTTGTTAGACTCTGTATTGACTGAAAACCTAGCAATAGGTAGTCTCTCCCTCTTCTCCCCCGCCTCCTCCACCCAGTCCCTCTCCCTCGTGTGTGCTCTTGTGTAAATCCTTTCTTCCTGATGTCACCGTTACATAAGAAATTGACACGCTTCCTTGTGTGCTTGCTGAAGCCCCCGTCCTGGTTTAGCCCCTTCCTGGTTAGATTTTAAGACACTATCTTCTTAAAATAACTTCAGTTCTTTTTGGAAGTAGTTACTGCATTTTGAGTGGCTCATCTTATGGACAAATTCGTTCATTTGTATGGACAGCATGACTAAGGCCACCAGGGCAAAGCCCGGGGTCAGACAGGCGCCACGTATCTGATAAGGAAATGATAAGGCATGAAAACAACCAGGAGACAGGCACCAAGAATAAGTCTCTGCTTCCCAGATCAGCCCAGCAGGCCCCCCTTGGAGCACCGCAAAAAGAGAGACACTTTCCATAAGGTCACCCCACAGACCTGTCGAGCACCTCCCACGTGCCAGGTGCTGGGCATGCAGCGGGAATTAAACAGACATCGGCCACTCTTAATGGAGCTGATGTTCTGACTAGAGGAGTGCCATGACACATACTCCCATAAATACATATGCATTCCTATGCATTCTTTATACTTTATGATTGTATGCTCAGAGCAGGGAATCCATGGTCTCAATTTTTTAAATCATACAGCTTGGAGAATAAAGTAGGCAATATGATTTTTCTGAAAATAACTATGAATTTTAAAAATTAAGGTATACTTAAGATAAATCTCTGTAACAACAGAACCCAGGCTAGAGAAGGGAACATAAGACAAAGGAGCGTTCAGAACAGGGGTAGACAGCCCCAGGATTCAGCCGCTGCAGGCTTCCAGCGGGGCACAGAGGAGTGCATTACGATTTGTCATATGAGTTGCATGTCAAAACCCAGAAGATGCTGATATTGCATTTCTAGAGAGAAAAAAAATAACTTTAATACCAGTATGAGCTACAAAAGTAGTCCAAATCACACCTGCAAAGTCACTGGCATTTGGTGTGGTAGCTGGTGCGGATGGAAAGCGAAGCACAACATGATGCCCTGAACAGAATATGCTAGCCTGAAAAGCCCTTGAACTCTACCATGTTCTAGGGCAGGGAAATGCACCTATCTCTTTGTTAGTTTTGAGCGCGCCTGAGCATTTTCTGGAAACTACTAGTACTGCAGCCAGATTGCCTGCTCTGATCTGAAAGGAGACAGAAAAAAACCAAGCAAGGGAATTGATTTAAAATTCTGCAGTCACTGCAATACCAGGGCAGGAAGCCTACTGACAGGATTGTGTAGCTAAGGGGAACTGACAAATGTGTAACACAAGTTTTCAGGCAATATATAATCAGGCCCTAGGTTTATGAAATATATAATAGTAAATTTATGCTCACTGAATGTCTGTAGGAGGAATGGGCATGCTATTCACAAGTGGTGTCTTAGTAAAGAAGGAAACTTTTTTAAAGAATGAGGATTTGTATGGCTATACATGTAATTATATCATGTAAAGACCTATTAGTGTCTTTTACAAATTCAGCGTGCTGGGGATACAAAAAGGAATAAAGTGTGGTCCTGTACTTTAAGAAAACCATAGTTTTCAACATGTGAGCAAAAATTATGACATCATGCAGTAAGTTGCTAGTAGGTATTTGGACACTTTATTATGAGCTCAAAGAAGAGAAAATAATGAATTCTGCCTGGTGAGGGGCTGTGAATCAGGGAAAGGTCCCGGAGTGAACAGCAAAGGGTGAGGAAGAGTTTACAGGCAGAAGAGGGGAGGGGATGGATTCAGGCAGACGAAGCAGTGTATATGAATCTCGTAAGCAACAGGTGTGTGGAAGTACAGGGTGTCCTAAAAGAACCACAGTTTTGGAGAAGGAGGGCCCGTGGGAGCAAACGAAGTTGACAGTGGTCTTAGGTATGAGACAGGAACTTGGCTGTTCTCAAAAAAAGTTCCTGAGTTTAAAAGTGGCTTTAAAAAAAATGTTCATTTATTTCTCACATGAAAGAATGGATATGAGCAGCTCAAGGCTGAGCAAGGCTTCTCAGTGTTAAGAGATTCAGGCTCCTTCTATTTTGAGGTCCCCATCCCTTCCCACTCCTCCCCCCTCCCTGCCCATGCCAGAGGCTTGGCCCTTGTCCACATGGTCCAAGAAGGCTCAGCTCTGCACACATCTGTATTATACTCTTACCAGCTCTGTACTCCACCCTCACCGTGGCCATAGTCACCATGCACTCTCTGGTCACCCCTACCCTTCCCAAGTCACCATGCACTCTCTGGTCACCCTTACCCTTCCCAAGTCACCATGCACTCTCTGGTCACCCCTACCCTTCCCAAGTCACCATGCACTCTCTGGTCACCCCTACCCTTCCCAAGTCACCATGCACTCTCTGGTCACCCCTACCCTTCCCAAGTCACCATACACTCTCTGGTCACTCCTACAGATTCAAAGACTTAGTGCACTGTGTTCACCCTACCATTTCCACAGTTGCAGTGGACTCTATTTACCCACACTGCTCCCATAGATCCAGTGCCGTCTATATTCACTTCCATCGTCTGCTCCTCCCAGATCTATATTCAGAATGCATCAGAATGCCTTATATAGTAACTTATACCACTTTCATGTATTCGTATTCTATATTCTGGCTGGAAAGGGGAAGAGGAGAACAAGCCTCTTCCCTTTAAAGGTACAATTTGGAAACTGCACCTATCACTTACTGACTGGTAGAACCACAAGGAAACCTGGGAAATGTAGTTCTTATTCTGAATAGCCATATGGCAGTCATCTGCCAAGTGAAAAATGGGAAGTCCTATTTCCATGAGAAAGGGGAAGAATAAAGATTGACTATGGGGGTCCTCAGAAACCTCTGCATTTGTATGCTGTATCAGTGATCTTTGAAATGCCTTTGGGAAAAACTAATAAACTGACTTACATTTTCTGCTTGATTTATTCTGATATATTGGCTTGATAATGACTTTTTGATGTCTGAAAGCTAGAATTGTCAGGCTGTGAGAGGTTGCTCAGTGCCAGCAAGTAACAAATGAGTACTGAGTCAATCACGTGTGTTTTGTAAGCACAAATTCTGACTTTGTTTTAAAGGACATTTCTAATATTTCCTGGCCTGCAATAGCCTCAAGCACCTCGCTGATCAATTGCCCAATTTTATGGAAGCAAGTCATGAGTACATTTCTACTGCCCCAGGCTTAGGAGGCAGGAACAAACTTCTAGCCACAACAGGGAAACGAGACAGATGTTAACTTTACATCATATTTGGTCTGAATTCCAGGATATCACGTAGGCTGCTACTTGTGACAAATCACCTATCTTTCTCAGTTTTGACTATCTCATCTGTAAAATGGGAATGATGATTCTCGTTGGCCAAATTAAATGCACTATTATATGTGACCCACAGAGGGAGCTTAACAAATGTTCCCCGTCCTGTCAGTTACTATGTGCACAGCACTTGAATAGAAACTACACCCCAAGAAAGGATTTCAAAACCCTGTTTCTTACAAAGCAATATGGGTACCTTTACAATGATACCTAACCAAGAGGTCAATCCTAACATGAGCAAGAAAGGAACAAAATGACTTCTAGTGCCACCTGCCATGGTGCTCCTTCCGACGACCTGCATGTGGGACTCAGACAAATTCAAAAGACATCAGACAAATTCAAACTGAGGCACATTCTGGAAAAATAGCTGGCCTGGATTCTCACCACCTGGGCTCACTGCCTGGTGAGGACACGATGAGAACGGTCTCTAAAGATGCCAATGTTATGAAATACACACACACACACAGAGGAAGGGGGATCTATTCTAGTTTAAAGGAGACAAAGAAATATAACAAGTGAATGCAAATATTTGATTAAATCTTTGATAAAAAAACTGTAAAGGCCATTATTTGGACAATTAGGGCAATCTGAATATAAACTACATGTTAAATAAATGTGTGTCAATGTTAAATTCATTAAGCGAGATAATTGTGTGGTGATAATGTAGGACAATGTCCTTTCTCTTAGGCAATACAAACTGACTGATGTGTTTAGGGGTGAAATATCACATGACTGAAATTTACTTACAAATGATATTTTTAAAGTATATGTGCAGAGAGAGAGAGGTAAACAGTTAACAACTGAATTGGTTGGCTCAAGGTAATAAAATTTCTCACTGTATTATTCTTTTAACTTTGGACATTTTTCAAATTTGTCAAAATAAAAATTGGGGGGAAAGATGTCATGAAGGGAACAATTTGAGTTATTTTAAGGTTTAACTTGGGACAGTATATTTGAGAGCGCTTCTGTAACTTAATGACATTTTGCTTCTTTCAGTGACAATGTAGAAAATAAATACAGATATTTACATAAAAACAAGAAAAAAGCAGGGACTGGCTGAGGGCACATTTGATATGGGTTTGCCTGAGTAGCAGTGAGGATAGCCAAAATGACCCATAAAAGAAGGCCCATAACGACATTTATTGAGACAGGTGAGAGTTGGAGTGTAGTATCTACACTACTGTTACTGCACTATTACACTAAAAATAATGTAAGAACTTTCTAGAATGTGATTATGTACTAAGGTCAATTCAATTTGCCCAGATGTAGGGAATGAGAGGGTATATTATCAGTGGAGAACATATATATACATACTTAAAGATTTCAAATTGGAATATTTTAAGTGATTGTCCTTTAATAAGCAATGTATTCTGTGTGTAAGGCAATTCAGAGAACTTCCAGGTATGCAGATGGCCCCCAGCACAGGCAGAGCCATCTACTTACATTCACCGTAAGTTTCCTATCATTTATACTCTTTCTGGGCTCCTATCACCAACCTATCTCTGTGGACACAACATGTTCTTGCTTTGAAAGAGTAGATTCAAAATAAACAGTGTGGACCCACTGATTTAACAGAAAAAAGGGATCTGGAGTTACTTCAGTTCTATTGTTTTTAATGGGACGACTTGGCATTTCATTTCTGTTTAAAATTTAAAACAGCGAAATGGAGTGTGAATACAACAGAACTCCCCCCCTTAAAATTAATGTATTTAAATATATTTACTCAATTATATATCACTGGCTCCTTTTTTTGTTCAAGTGTGTGTTCTGACATGATCATACATAGAGTATAATAAAAGAAAATGTTCATTGTCAGCGGCATTTCTCTTCCCGACAATATTATTATTGTTTACATCTTATGATCACTATTAAAAAGAGTGCTGTTGTTTAAAGAAGAGCTGTTCAAGACAAAGGCACTCTCTTGAGGTGGCAGCTATGCCAGTGCCCCAGGCAGAGAGGGCAGACAATGCGCACAGGCTTCTACTTGGTCCCTTCCTAAAAACCTATTTCAGGTGACAACTAAAGGATTGCTTTATAGTCCCATGCTGCAAGGACAGGAAACCGGAGAGGAGACAACTACAATGCAAGTTTGGGAGCTTGGGCAGAGAAGAGGAGTGGTTGAGAGATTCAGCAGCCCCAGAAGACCGAGCCAGCCCTCAGCTGGCCACAAAGAGAACCAGAATTGCTCAGCCTATGCTGTAGAGACAAGACACCTCTGAGAGTTGGAGAAGGATTTGAGGAACAGTCAGATGCTCAAATCCCCTCTTCACTCTCCCAAGCTAGCAGAGGGTTATTGGGGAGAGGGATAAAAGAACTAGTCTTCTGGATGGGGGGCCCTGGGCACAATGGGGGTCAGTGCTGTCATATTGAAAAGACGTGTATTTTGGATGCTGCAGTCCTGACTCAGTTTCCAGAAGTTTCCCCTTGAAGCAGCAGACTGGAGGATCTTTCACGAGGAAGTCTTAAGAAATGACAGGGAAACCTCTCTAGCTAAATGACCTAGCCACATCGCCTGCAGTGAAGCTGACAGCGAACAGGCCTGCTGATGCCGTCGGCTTCCAAGGTCCCATCCCTGAACATAAAATGACTATCACAAGTGATCACACATCAGAGGAAAAGCTCTAACACAAAAGATGGAGACCAAAATGGAGACATGAAGATGGAGACACACAGACAATCGCAATTTGGAGAGAACAGGGGGTTTTTCAAGGAAAAGAAAGCTTAAAAAAGATCATTAATATCCTCAGAAAGATTAAAGGAGATATTGCAACCATGAAGCAGATAGGGTGTAATAAAAGCGACCATGCAGAGAACAAAAAAGAAGTCTTGAACATTAAAATCATGGTAGCTGAAATGAAATGTTCCATAGAAGGTCTAAAAGATAAAAGCAAGGAGGAAATGTAGACAGAAGACAGAAAGTTGGAAAACAAAGGTGGAACATTAAGAAAATCCAGCAACTGGTCATGAGCTTCATTATTCAAATGCATTATTCTGACAAAAGAGGAGAGGAAACAGAGAGTAGATGGTTGGGCAGTGGTCTAAAAACTCCCAGGAAGATGAGTTTCCACATTGTAAGGACCCACCCAGCGCCCAGTAAGACACTCACCTGAGATCTCAGGACACAGGAGACAGATCAGATCCTACAAGTGTCGTAGGAAGGCTGAAAAGAAAATATCAAGAATTAGACTAAACACAATGGCATTCACACTAGTTTTCCACAGATTTAATAGCTTATAAAAATATAAATTTAGAATCTTACAGTTATGGAGATCAGAAATTCAAAATGGGGCACTTGGCACTAAGCAAAGATAAAAAGCTTCTCTACAGTGAAAGAAACTATTGTTAAAACGTTTTCCTACTGAACGGGAGACAGTTTTTGCACATCTGACAAGGTGCTGATAGCTCAGATCTACAAAAAAGTCATACAACTTACCAAAAAGAATACAAAGAACTCAATCAAAAAATGAGCAAGAACGAGAAACAGACACTTCTGTAAAGAAGGCATATAGATGGTCAACAGCACATGAAAAAACGTTCAACATCACTTATCCTCAGGGAAATGCAAATCAAAATTACAGTGAGGTGCCACCTCACTTCCTTATCAAAAAAATGAAAACAACAAATGTTGGCGAGGATATTGAGAAAAAGGAACTTCATACACATTAGTGGGAATGTAGACTGATATAGCCTCTAAGAAATACGAGTTTGGAGGTTCCTCAAAATATGAGAAATAGATGTACCATACGAGCAGTAATTCAACTCCTAGGTATGTATGTAAAGAATACAAAATCACTAATTCAAAGGGATATATGAACGCCTATGTTCATTGAAGCACCATTTCCAATAGGAAAATTACAGAGATAACCTAAGTGCCCACTGACAGAGCAATGGAGTAAGAAGATGTGGTAAATACACAATAGGCTACTACTCAGCTATTAAGAAAATAAAACTCTTGCTATTTGTAACAACACAGATGAAACTGGAGGAGGTTATGATAAGTGAAATGAGTAAGGAGAAAGAGAAATATTAAATGATTTCACTGTAATGAAGACTATAGAAAAATGAACTGGCAAACTAAACCAAAACAAATCCTAGAAATATGACTGTAGAATTAAAGTTACCAGAGGGTGAGGAGGGAATACAAAAGGGAGGCGGTCCAAGGGTAAAGCACTATGGGTGCTCTGATAGCAGGGCTGGTGTAGCAACATACATCTGAGGAGGTGTGAACCTATTCCCCTAAATCATGTACAGTGTTGTAACCCAATGTTACTGCAATAAAGAAAAAACAATACAATACAAGAAAGAAAGGGGGGTATTGAGCGAATGTCAAGGTGTGTTGGCTGGTCTCCTGGAGACACTGAAGGGAGAATATGATTGTCTTTTCCAGCTTCTAGAGATTGCCTACATTGCTTGATTTGTGGCCTCTCCATCTTCAAAGTCCTTGAGCACATGCATTCTCTTTCTCTCTTCCTCTTTCTCTTCCTCCCTTCCTCCATGCCTTCCTCTCTTGCTCTCTTTTCTTTTCCTCTCCACCCCTAAAACTCTGCCTCCACCGTCACCTGTGCTTCTCTGACTCTGAGCTCCCTGCCTCCCTCTTGTAAGGACCCTTGTGATTACATAGGACCAACCAGGATAATCTCCCTACTTAAAAAAGCCTTAATTTAAAGTCCTTCTGTCATGTAAAGTAGTATGGTCCCAGGTCCCAGGGACTGCAGTCTGGGTGTATTTGGGCAGGGCCATTATTCTGCCCACCACAGCACTGGTGGGATTAAAAGAGCAACACTGAAACCTAGCTGGCAGTGGAGCAATCCTCTCCATGCTGCATGAAAATCATTTCCTGCCTGGAAGGTTTCTCTCCTCAGCCAAACTATCAATCAAGTGTGAGGGTAAAATAAAGATGCTTTCAGATGTAAGTTCTCAAAAAATTAACCTCCCACACATCCTCTTTCAAGAAGCTCAAGGAGGATGTACTCAAAAATATGACTCAACAGAGAAAAGAAGACATTGGAATGCAGGAAACTGTAGATCCAATGTCGGGACAAAGGGGAGGGTATCAGCAGGATGACATTGAAGGTACATTCCAGAAGTACAGCTGTGAAGCAGAACAGATTGAAGCAGTTCAGAAGATTCCAGAAGAGACTCCCTTGGAAGACGAACCGATGCATGTGATGTTTCTGTAAGGAAATATAGACAACGAATAAAGAGTTTGGGATAAATTTAACAGTAAGTTCACAAGAAACCAAATAAATGGAAATAAAACACAATTATTAGTGCCAAGGAAGTCAAAATTGAGCAGAAAAAGAAGTTAATCATAGTTTACATTTGGCCATCTTGTAATGGCAAACAGTATTTCTATAGCCTCGATAACGCAAACAATGTCAGTTTAAGAAAACTACAACAGGTAGTATGGATGATGGACTGGGAGAAGCAGGGCCAACCTCAAGTTTCAGAGTGAGGATTAGTAGGTACCGGGGAAACTGAAATGACGAGAAGGAGCAACATGGGGTGTTATTTCGGGATCTGAATGCATACACAGAATCAGTAGCCAGGAGAGGGGAAGGTGAAATTCATGAAAACAAATCTGGATTCATTTTTCAGGCTGCAAAGCAAAGGACCACAAACACGTGTACATTGGGTCCACCCAGAATAACATTCTTATTTGAGGTAAACCGATTAGTAACCTCAATTACATCTGCAAAGTCCCTTTGCCAAGCAAAGTAACATATTCATGGGCATAGTACCTGGCAGTAAAGGTCACATGAGCATGACGCTGTCTGTCTCACACGTGCTCAGTTCCACACTCCAATGCAAAAGCAGTCATCACTGTATGTTAACACACATCCATGCTTACACAAATGTGCACAACAAGTCCAGAACACACTCCAAAGGCTTCACTGTCGTCCACTTTAGGAAAGGAAGTCAGGGCTGAGGAAAGGAAAGGAAACTACCAGAGGTTCACATTATAGTCTACATAACTTCCTCTCTTCTGGTTACTCCACAATGTACTGATCAAGCAAGAAAAATTTTAAATTTGATGTGGATATAAAATACTAATGCATATACAGAAAAACTCAACCAATGATACTGATTATATCTGAGGAAAGAGCATAATGAACTTTCTAAGTGAGATAGTCCTGCCTTCTTTTTTTTTCTTTTGTTACAATAAGCTTCTCTTGCTGTGACGAACACAAAACAGACATAGTTCTAATTTTACTGATATTTATGAAGAGTTTAAGTAAAGAGCTAGACAGTAAAGTTCTATAGTATTTATTCCTAATGAACAAATGCTTATATTACAACTTTAAGTTAAAAGTGCAAGATAAAAGAGTATAACCAGAAAATGGATCCAACTATATAAATATTCATAGAAAATGACTGGAAAGAAACCCACTAAAATGTTAACAGTGGGTGTTCTAGGCAGTGAAATCATGGATAATTATTTCTTCCTTTCTAGTTTTTAATACTTCCCAATTTTCTATTATAAGAATGTATTATTTTTATAATTGAAAAAATAAGCACTATATTTTAAAAAAACCCAAATGTAATTGCCAAATATACTGCAGTGTTCACATCGGTGGGTTGCCAAATTTTCTTCCCAGTCTGCTTGGAAAATAGCAAAAAACAGAGGTGATATGGTGAATCTGGGCTCCAGAGAAAAGGAACATGAAGACTTATGGTGAGAAAGTGGAGATCATGTCCTCTCACAACCAAGGGAACAGGGAGAAGCGGTTACACAGCTGTTTACACAGCTGGCCATGCCAGCAGCCTGCAGAGACCCACCTTGGGTGTTGAGGGTGGGGAGACTCACTCCGGAGATTGAAAAGGTCATCTCCTTGCCTGGTCTACCTGACACATGCTAATGAGTTGCTATTTTCCATAGAGACCAGATTTCTGGTTCCCATATTCCTAACAACGCCTACTCTTTCAACACCCCCATTTGGTGTGATGTTCTCAGCAGGTGGCTTTCTGTGTGTTCCTGAGGTGGCTTCCTCTGCAGGTTGGTGGATATTCTTACAGCTCAGGAAAACAAGCCTGAGGCTGAAACAAGGCTCTCCCCAGTTTACCAGTTCTCACTAAACAGACCCTTGACAGACACAGGCCTCAGTGACAGCCCTCCTCTCACAGAAACCAGATCTGCAGTCCCTGTCTGGACAACCTGGAGCTCCTGCTTCTTGCAAAGTGGTGGGAGATCCCAGGACGCAAAGGGTAGGGTAACTGCTCTCAAAAAAGCTCATGGACAACAGACATAAAGCATGGCAGAAAAGGAGGACACACAGGGAGAATGTCAAGTGCACTAAGGAAAGTCAAGGTGATGTACATGGGGGGAAGGGAAAGATTGTTTTTAAAGATTTATTTTATTTATTTATGCATACAAGAGCTGGGGCGCAGGCCAGAGGTGTGGGGGTTGGGGGTGAGAGGATTCACCAGACACAGAGTGGGGCGCAGAACAGGTGGATCCACTAAAATACACCACTAAGGGGAGCAGTGGGTGAGACATGAGAGTCTGCTGCGCCATGTGGGTCAGCTCCCTGGGTGGGGATCGAACTCGTGCTGCAGTAGCTGCTGATCGCTTCATTGTGCTGTGCCTTACCACCCTGCACCACCAGAGAGGGCCAAGATTAATTTTTAATGGAGGAGATGGGAACACGAGGGACTGAGGTGATGGTGCACTGGTGAGATGGTGATGGGGAATACATGGGGATTACAATTAATGGCAAGTATATGTAAATTTTAAAATATTTTAATTAAAAAAAATGAAAAAAAATTTTTTAATGGAGAGAGTGACCAGCAAGCCATGACCTAAAGGGATGCTTGGGTTTGTTCATATAAGATAGGAAGAGAAAGCAAAAGTATTTCAGTTTATTATCAAGAGGCAGCATGAACAAAACCATAAAATTTTATCTGACTCTCTGGGATCCAAAATGGCCTACAGCAGCTCCACCTACAAAGTCATCATATTGGTCCAAGATGCCCCCTATTGGAGCAAATAAAATGTTCTGTCTGAATCTGAAGTTCTCTAAAATGCCACCAATAAAAAGGTTCTGAATCCTCAACCTTGCTATAAAGTGAAAGGGACACATTAAAATGACACCGGAAAACCAGTGGATGTTGTCGGTGAGCTGCAGAGAGACAGCCTCATACATGGAGTGCCAACAAGCTCAGGCAAAACAGTTTAGATGAAAACAGAGTCTATTTGGTGACTTAGGAACTGCAATTTGGGGTGACACTGAGTCGGTATAAACAGAAAAATGCTCCCCAAATGGAGCTGTGGGCTAAGGTGTTTACCAGTTTAACAGGAAATATCATATGGTTGTTTGAGCAGATATGATGGATGCTGAGTCAAGTAGAGGGGATGGTCTCTCAGCTGCGAGGGAATTCACAGTGGTGTGCCAGGTCCTCAGAGGTCTGCAGTCAGTTTCTGTCAGACAGGATCCGTGGAGACATATGTAAATTACCCTTCCTTCATGCCCCACACCCGGCCACACAGCCTGCCGCGCACCCCCCCTACACACACACACACAAGGAAAGCTGGGAATATCTACAATAATCACACAGTTTTTGAGCAATGTTACCACTTGTAGGAGTCTACACCAACGTAGATTACAGTGTATTCATTGAGGGTAACACAAGGCTGCCCTCAGCAGTTCTAGTGTAACACAAAAGAATGCAAACAACACAGATGTAAATAAATCAAGACTAGCTGAATAAACTAGTAGATCCACACGGTGGAGTATTAGGTGTCTATAAATAAGGAGAGAACTATCTCTACCTTCTGCAACAGAGCCATCTCCAGGTAAGTGAAAAAATTAGGGACAGGGCACTATGTACATAGGTATCTTGTATCTAAGAAGGGAGGAATAAAAATGTGCTATTTATATATACATGTATCATAAGCACACAGCTATAGATAGATGGATGATAGATAGATAGATAGATAGATAGATAGATAGATAGATAGATAGATAGATAGATAGATAGATAGACTGTGTGTGTGTACATGTGTGCATAAACTTAGTGTAAGGATAACCCAAAGCTAATAGGTTACCTATAAAGTAGGGACAAATGAATTGGAAGGAATAAGACTAGGGGCTACATAAACATCTGGTTTTGAAGCTTGACTGTGAACTGGTAATTTGCACCCACACTGGAAGGTACTCAGAGGATAAAGTGTGAAGAAATCTTACAGTGTTTGCAATAATCATATGGTTAGTAATATTATTAATAGTATAATTTTGAAAACACACACATGTTCAATAGGAAAGTATGCCACAAATGTCACTAGGAATCAAACTTTTCTGTTGAAAAGACAAAATAAGGGAAAACAGCTGTCCTTAGTTTGAATATAAAATATCATCATAAATTCATAATATATTTACTCATAAAGCATTTTTTAGCAATGTCTAGAAGCAGTGGCTGGGCCTAGTAACTGAGCACCTCTAGCACCTTACATTGTGGTTTCTAAATGCCATTTTCTACTACAGACCTCCAAGGCTCCTTGGAAATCAGTTAATTTCAGGTCTAGGACAGGGAGTATAGGTGACCCTGCAACATCTTGTCATCCTGGGGCCATATCAAAAGGCTCAGGAGCCAACTTGAAGAGGCCCGTGCCAGGCAAAAATGAGGCAGGCTGGGAATATCTACAATAATCAGAGTATCTGCAACAGAGAGGAGCTCACTAAATAACTTTAACCCATGGGCTCAAGTTAAATGAAAAGTAAAAATCTCATTGTCATCTTTGGAAGGAGTTGTGAACAATATCATTATTTTAAAGGAAATATAAATATAAAGAAAAAAGCAACAAATATAGGGATTCTGCCTTGACATAAATAAGATAGTCAATGAGGAAAATATCTTCTTATGGCAGAAGTCCAGCAAGTAACTAAAGAAGGAATAACAGAATTGGAATCTCACCATTCTGTTACTCCTTATCACAGAATGTATCTGGGCAAAGAGCATCTTCAATACCAAAACCAGAAGGCCACATACTAATGGTGAACTTGCGGGGTGAGGCTGACAATCTGAATCCTCTTGATTAAACTACCAATTGGCCAGAAAGGAAAGTGATGGGAGAAGTCACATGTGTTTGATCAGCAAAATAAAGGATACCCGAATCTAAGGGACAAGAGATCTGGTTTCCTCACAAAATAAACTGCATGATGAAAAAGGCAGAGGAAGAATTCATAAATTAAGAGTTACAATGGGTAAGACCTGGAAACAACATAAATGCCCAAAAACAGATGATTGGATCAAGAAGATGTGGTACATATACACGATGGAATACTATTCAGCAATCAAAAAGGATAAACTAGAGTCATTCATAGAAACATGGATGGAGCTAGAAGGGATTATGCTCCGCGAAGTAAGTCAGAAGGCGAAAGACAAACAGTGGATGGTTTCACCCCTAGCAGGGATATAAGGGAACCAAAAAAGAACCAAGGAAAAGAATAGTAACAGTAATAATAATAATAATAAACACAACAGAAACAAAAAGACAGGGATGAACTGGAGACACTTTGTGGGGAGGAGGGAAGGAATGGGTTGAGGGCAGAAAGAGCACAAGAGATTGAGGTGAAGGTGCACTGGTGAAATAAATGGTGGTGGGAAATCCATGGGGACCACAATCGATGTCAAAAATTTAAAAAAAAAATGTGTGCACATATGGACCCTGATTCATGTAAACAAACTAAAAAATATTTACCCGTCAATGAGAGCAGTGTGAACATGAGGTTGATGAGCTAGATGACTTGTTTGAGACTTACTTTAAAATAATTTTTCCACGATGGGGGAGGTAGAGGTAAAGTAAAACAGACCATTGACTTATAATTGATTAGTCTTGCAACTCTTTATTCTCTCTTCTTTTACATATGTTCAAATGGTCCAAAACAAAAGTTTCTAAAATGTTTGAAGATTTCCTAGTCACGGCACTCTGAATGGATTCATAAGGAACTATTCAAGCAACCTACATAAAAATAACATGCTTTTGGAAATCTGCTTGAGATGACAAGAAACAACTTTAGAGCAAAAAAGACATTGATGTCAAAGATATACATGAAGAGTTTGAATAAAATTTTTTCATAAGATGAAAGGGAAAATAAAAAATATTTCAAAATTAAAAATTGTATAATATGTAATTTTAGATGTGAGCAGAACTGAATTAATACAGTATTAAATAGGCTACTGATTATTTAATCTGTATCCCTGAAAGTTTACATATTTAAATTAGTAAAAATGAAACTTTTTATTTTGATCTTTTCATTTGGAAAATAGAGGATTGCCGAATATTTAGGGTTGTCGTGTGATAAATCAAATCCAGGTTAACTGGCAAGTTTAAGGCAAAAAATTTTAAATCAGACCCTTTCTCCAAAGATTCAATCTTTGCTTCTTGTAAAAATTTTGAAAGTCCAGATGTGCAACTTGATTGAAATGTGAGGTCCTGAAATTCAGCTCAAACTAAAGCCTGATCCAGCCTGGGCACTCAAATATTGCTCCAGAGCACATTCTGTTTCAACCTCTTCTCATGTCGAAAGAGACAAAGGGGCTCAAGGGCAGAAAAGTCTCAAGGTTGCACCCCACGGTTGCCCTGTCAGTGGCAGGACAAGGAAAAAGCTGTGCTTCTCAAGTCCAGACAGAGCTGATCCTCAGCTGGGCCAGGACCCAGGGCTGATATGACCATATCTGGTTTGTTGAGAGTCACCACTTCTGCATTCATCAGTAAATAACTGGCTTCCTGAGCTCTCCAAGCTCCAAATTCCATCCCACCTGACTACCTCCTCCCCTAGAAGTTTCCAGGCATCATCACAGCCCAACTCCTATAGGTATATCCATTGAAAAATCAACTTTTCAATGATTAACTTGAAAAGCCTGACAGCTCCTGATAACAGAATAGAGGATAACTGAGATTCTCACACATTGTTGGTAGGAATATAAAATGGTACAGCTACTTTAGAAGATGTCTGACCAAGTTTTATGAAACAAAACATACATCATAGCCATAACCCAGCAATATCATTTCTGGGTATTTGCCCAAGAAAATGAAAATATGTATCCACAGAAAAACTTCCAAGCAAGCTGACAGCACCCTGGGTTTCCCTCCACTGGTGACTGGACACAGCACTCAGATCTCCCCCTCCCTTTGTTTGTTATACTGGTTTACATAGCCCTGTACATGGGAGTGCGCAGACCTGCTTGGGTTAGAATCCACATTCACATGAAGTCCCTCCCCTGGAGTTATCAAAATAGCCCATGAGCAATCTCAAGCTTCCTTATCCTTTAAAACACAGTCTATTTGGGGAAAATCAAAGGATGCGCTGCTGGGAAAGAGGATGCTAGTGGCAAAAAAAAAAAGGGGGGGGGGCTGAAGGAATACAAATTAAACAAAATAAGTACATTGAAGAGAATCTCTCAAACTGGGAAAATGCTGTATTGTGCTTCCTCTATTGAGCTAGAATTCTCAAGGGAGGGCAAAACAAGCCCTGCGACCAGATCCAACCCTCTGCCTGTTGTTTATATAGTCTGCACACTCTGTATGTCTCTTCAACGATTGGGAAAAAATCAAAATAATGCCTGTGACATGTGAAAATGCAAACAATTCGATTTCGGCACCAGAAAGTTTTACTGGACACAGAGCGCTCGTTCATTACGTCGCACATGGCTGCGTCCCCGCCACAGCGGCAGAGCTGAGCAGTCGCAGCGGAGACCCCTGTCACCCACACGGCCAGCAAAGCTTAAAATACGCACTATGTAAAATATTCTTTCTCCGGAGAAAGTTTACGGTTATATAGCCCAGAGGATGTGGGGCATCACAAGCTTCCCTTTGATCAACGTTCTGTTCTTTCAATAAGACTCCTCAGGCTCAGAGCGCTGGGACCAAACAGGGCTGTTTTCTTTTCTCTTTAAAGGGAAACTCACTTGCAAGCATATCCTGGGTAGACATTTAGAATGAAAAGATAAAGAGGTGGAACATGCTTGCTGGAAGGCAAAAGAATTAGATTTTTCCACAAATTTTCACCAGCAATACCAGACACAAGACAAAAATGGGGTCAGGTTTCAAAACTCTGGCGTGAAGAAATTGGAACCTAGAATTCTAGACCCACCCATATCTTATATCAGTGTGAAGGAGAGACAAAGAATGTCAAGATATCTCAAGCAAAAAGGCTACAGTGAAAGTCTTTTTACTGGACAAACTGTGGCTGCTGTTTTGACCCAGAAGAAATGGGCGGGAGAATGAAAATAAAAATGGTTCCATAGAACAGTGGGTCTTGGTCTTTAACTGCATGTAGAGCATATTAAAGATGCAGATTCCACATGCTCTTCCAGAGAGTCTGGTGCAGTAGTCTGCTGGTGAATAGCTGTATTTCAAATGGGCTTTAAGGTCGTTCTCTTATATCCCTTTGAGGAGCTGCACTTGATTCTGACCTCTTGCTAGCAGCCATTCAGACAACAGAGCTACATCTTCTTTTCCATGGGTCCAATCACACCACTTAGAATTTTCATTTATTCAACAAATATTCATTCAAATATTTATTATATGTCTACCATGTACCAACACACTGCTCTCTTCCAGACTTCTGGGCTACATCATGTCTAAACAGATGACGATCCCTGTCCAACGAGCTCATTCTTAATTCAGGAAGGAATATTTACAGTTATCATGTAATAAATGATGTTTACTGGCTTTCTATTTTTATAATCAGGGCATGGAAGACTTATTCACAATTATAAAATAGACAGAAATAATATAAATCTTGGCAATCTGGGGATTGGCAAAATAGGGATTATTATTTATAAATTATATAAAAACCACAAAATTAATAAGGAAGAGAGGGAAAAGTGTAAATATGCAGATTTTCTTATTTCTCATGGGAAGGAGTCACTGCAGTTATGTTAGGACGAATTTTTATGAAACAGTTGGGGTAGGAAATTTCTCAATCATCATGAGCAATGCTGCAACATTTTTTATGCAATATTTAGTTATTTCTTTGGAATTGATTCCTACAGTAAAATTATCTATATATTTTTAAGGTTTTGATACACTATACTACCAAGTTGTCCTCCTAAAATTGTATGCTTTATAGTTCTACTAAGAATGTAGGAAAGTTTCTATGACTTAGAAGTTTATCTACCCTAGGTTTTATGAATTTAAAAAATTCTCCCACTTAATAAAAAACAAAACTGATATCCAATAATTTCTAAATTGCATTTATTTACCTATGCATAAAATGAAATATTTGCTTAATTTTTTAACTTTTCTCTCTCTTCTTTTTGTGACTGATCTGTTCATATCATTCATTCATTCTGTTATTGAATTGTAGAAATTCTTTATATAATTAGTTATCTATCATATAATGTGTGTATATAAATATGGAAATGCTCCCCGTTCACAATTTTAAACATTTTTCCCATTTCAATCATTTCACAACAAACATTTCAAATTTCATGTAGTTATTCTTGTCACTCTTGTTCATTTCTTCTTCTTTAAATATCATAATGATAAAGAGTTTCTCTTTGTTTTTCCTTTTAATACTCTTAAAATTTTAAAGTATATAGGACTTATTTTATTATATGTAATGACATATTGTCTTAACTCATTCTTCACATACTTAGATTTTTTTCTAACAGAATTTATTAAATAAGCCTGTTGAATATGCCACATCTAGTCATCACAAATCATCATATGATCATATGATAGATCACTAGTTGTTTTATGTGTTATTCCATTCTGTTCCAGTGAAAGAACTACCTATTCTTGCTTACTACCACACTGTTTTAATTTCTGCAATTGCATTACGTTTCAGTATTAGGCAAAGACGTCCCTCTCTTCTTGAAATTGTACTGGCCATTCCCTTATTTATTTGGAAAATCATTCAAGTGTTATAAAGTTCAAACAAAAATTAAGAATTTAAGAATTATAGAAAAAAAAAAAAAAACAAAGTAAAAAAAAAAAAAAAGAACTAAAAACTGCCCCAGTTTCACAAAGCAAAGAATTAAACATGAGATGACTATAATTCTATACCGGTCTAAAGATGTATATGGCTGAAGAGCTTGTACTCATTATTTGACTTTAACATGCGAAGACAAACTTGTGTGAAATTGAAGGAATTGTTAAACTTCAGAAAAAATGTTTTTTCATAAGCTGTCCCTAAAAGATTTCTCTAAGGTTATAAAAAAAAATACAATGTTGGATTTACTATGTTTTATTGATTCCCTGTTATGAAATAATGAGATTTCTATTCTCATACTTCTTTTTCCACCAGCATTTTGTCAGCTATTTTCATTTTTATTTGTCACGTGTTACAACACTCACACATAGTTCAATAAACATTTCTATAGGTGGGCTGAATCTTGGTCTGTGTTTCTATGAATTTAACACAGAACATTGACCTTTTCTCTTTTTCTTTACCTAACATTCAAAAGATTTTTTAAAAAGATATTTAAAAGTTAAATTTTTTAAATTTAATAAAGATAAAATTTTTAAACACATTAAAAAGACTTTCTTTTACCTAACATTAAAGATGTAAAATTTCATCATTGGTTCTATTTATCATCTTTATTTTCTTTTATAAAAAGTGCCATAAGCACTATTTCTTGTATTCCTTCATGTCTGGTGTATCTTCCTGTTTCCTTTCTACATGAAGAACTCTGGTGGGCTATGATTACCTTGGATCACACTCCCTTGCCCTCAGAACACTACCAGTACTGCTCCACTGCAGTGTTCACTGGCATTGTTACTGTGGGGAAATCCAAGGCTGTTTTCCTCCCTTATAAATACTTGGTTATCCATTTGAGTGCCTGAAGAATTATATCTTTAGTCTTAATATTCAATAAGTTAACACAGTCTAAGTGTTGATTGTTGTCCATAGGTTTTCTTCTAAAACTACATGGCCCTATAAACAGATGTTATTGCTCCTCCATACAAAGGCCTCCTATTTATAAATAACCTTTGTTCAATATTCAGTGTTCTGTACTTGAAGGATTCATCCCTGTCTTGGTTCATTTGTCACCTGCTCTTTAAATGACTTACTCTCTGTATTTTCCTTCTGTATTACCATGATTATCTAAATTTTTTCTATTACCAGAAATTTGGTCATTTGCTCCTTATAAATGATGTATTTATTAGATCTGTAATAGTGTTTGAAGTCTCAGTGATTTTTTTCTTACCTCTTTTTTTATCTATTATTTTACTATCTCAGCATCAAGATAATTTTATTGAGTTTATATCTTTTTTTTAGCGCTCCCATGTCATGAAATATACTTGGGAGTTTTCTTCTGTTTCTTTGATAATGTTTTCTCCAGATTGGGCTCTTTGACTGTTATCTCCATGCAATATTTTGTGCATCTTTCTTTTCATAAATATGTATAGCTACATGCCACTCTTTTTGCTCTGCACATGTTTATGATGATACACATCTGTCCATATCTTCTGTTTACTCTGCTGCCGTGTAAGTAAGCTCCCCTAGTTATTTTTCCTACCTGATCTAGCACTATTTTTCTTCCCTTCAGAATCATAGTTCTGGAGCCTAAGAGTTGTTTTATATAAAATTTTGTGTGATTTGCAGGTATATGGGGTAGGAATGGGGGCAATGTTGAATTGGATGGAGTTTGAAGCCATTAGCAGAGCACTCATTCAACATCTTATACCTGGGACACCCACCCTCACAGAGATGTGTCTCACTCCTATGGGCTTTGAATCATTTTCTCTACACAGCAAAGCATCCTCAAAAATGGCCCCTCTGATCCACTCTATAATCCAGTGATAAATGAAAGATTTCTCACTCTTAGGGATTTCTTTCTTCCCTGAGGCTGCACAGTTACAGTCTCCATTAATTTTTCTTCAAATTGGAGGATGCTTGTGAGAATTTTCTGTACTTATTTGTAAGTGAAGGAGAGGATATTCATTAGTTTAAAATCCCTCTGAGTAATTTCAATAAAATACTTTAGGGAACCCCTTGACATGTCAAAAGTTAAGTCTGAGAGTGCAATTTGGTTTGATGAGGAGAGAAACTACAAAAGGAGAAGGAACGTCAGAGATTGCAGCAAACTAAGATGGAGATGAGAAAATATTAGAATCAGAAAGAAGGGAGCTCAGCTATATGGCTAGATGCTGATATCAAATGCAAAGTGACTGATGAGCGATCCAGAGACACAAACTTATCATTTGACGTGCTATATTACAATATTACACTGTTCCACAGCTTCATAACTTCAGTCAAAGAGGCTCTACAAACCTTCAATCAGTGAGTCTTGGGAGAGTGAAAATTTTGTGCCAGTTTTATGGATGTTGTCTCAAAAAAAAAAGTGTAAGACCTCTGGGCCATTAAAAAACGTACATACAATAAAAGACATAGATCTTATATGTACATATAATACACAGATCTTATATAATTCAATACATTTTGAAAAATATCCACGCCCACGTAACCAACAATTGATCAAATTATAGAACATAATAACATCTCAGAACATACCCTTGTATCCACTTCCGGTCAACCCTCCCCACTCTAAGTGACCACTGCTCTGATTTTGTCACTGTAGATCATTTTGACTGTTCTAGAATTTAATACAAATAGAATCATGCAGACTATTTTATATCTGGCTTCTTTTGTTCATAATATTTTGAGATTTATTCATACTGTTGTACTATCAACAGTTTTCTCCTTTTTATTACTGAGTAGTAGATATATTGCAAATGGATTATCAACTCTCCTACTACTAAACATGTGTTGTTTCCAGTTTTTTATTAATAGTGTGTCTTCTTGTGAACATGTATTTTGTTTCACTGGGCAAAACCTAGGAGTAGAATTTCTGGGCAAGTAAATGCCTAAGTTTAATAGAAAAAACCAGTTTTCCAAGTGGTTGTACCATTTGATACTTTCACAAATAATTTAAGAGATTTCTAATTGTTCCACATAATGTCCATACTTGATATTGTCAGTCTTTTTAATATTAGTCATTCTGTTAAGCATGTAACGAAATATCATTGTGGTCTCAAATTGCATTTCTCTGGTGACTATAATGTGAGTGTCTCTATGTACGTTGTTGGGTATTTGATTTCTTCATTTTGAGGTGTCTGTTTACATCTTTTGCCCATTTTTTGAACATCAGGTTCCAGTGGCATTTGTTGGATAACCAGTTGACTCTGTGTGAATCTATTAATGCACTCTGTTCTATTCCATTAATCCATTGTCTATTCTGACACTAATACAATGCTGTCTCCCGATCACTTCAGCATTATAAATACTGAAATCAAACTGTAAAAATCTTTCATTTTGTTGTATTTTTTTTCAAGATAATTTGACTATCCTTTGGTCTTTGCATTTCATAAAAGTTTTAGAATTCATTTGCCAATTTTTTCCAAGAGTCTGCTTGGCTATTGATTGGGCTCAGATGAAATCTATAGACTAACTTTGGGAGATTTTACATTTTAACTAAGTAGTCTTCTCACAGTATATTTCCCACTTACTTAAATCTTTAATTATATTCAAGTGTATTTTGCAAATATATAAAATGTGAATAATTTATATGCAAATAGTCAATAAAAAACTATGATTTTGTGATTTTCTTAAACTTCTGAATTCCAAATAAACTTATAAAAGATCTAGCACAGAGGGAGGAAAGCACTTAGTGAACACTACACTGGTAAAGGTCACTAAGTGCTTGCAATCTTTAAGTACCATAATAATGATGATTTCATTTTTAAGCACAGTAGCAAGTCTCAGAGAAGTAAAATACTGCAAACAAGATTTTCATCTGATTATCATCTTGTTTGTAAAACCTCCTATCTAACCTTATGCCCTGTGCCTTTTTCCAGAATTTACTCTCTTCCGCTCAGAGGGCCAACCCCTTTGTCCACCAGGGTTGTCTCCTGCCTTCCAACTGACCACCATTTTCGTGGGTCACACAACACTCACCACCCAGACCACCCCCCATCTTTTGCTGCCAATTCACCCCACACACAGGGCTCCCAAGATATTTTTCAAAACATACACCTGCACATTTAACATGTGTTTGTTATTTCCATGAAATAAAATGGTTCATATATACTAATTGTTTTTCTATAAAGTGGCATGGCAAATACAGTCTCATATAGCCACGGTTATTCTGTTATTTAGAAATGATTAATTTTCAGTAAAGAAACAGAAAGAATATGCTCTGCATAATTTGTTTAAGTTAAACTATCTGAATCATCATTCAGAATTCTTAGTTATAAAAATGTATTAATCTGAAAACATGAAATTAAAATGCTATGGGAAAACAGAATACACCTCCTACCTCTGGGAATGCCTATTAATGTACCACCAAACCAAACTGCTGGACTGCACCCTTTGCAGGAACAAACAGCAAATTGAGGATGCTTGATAAATGCTCTGAGTTGAATCTTCCTGACTATGACATAAATCATGATTTAAAATGTGATTAGCAGGGTCTCCATGTAAGCAAAATCCACACTACCTGGAAGCCGTATATTCAAAGATGAATAGTTTTCCATCATGTAAAAGGCCCTAAGAGAAGACCCCTCCTCCCCCCCCCCCCAATGTAACTTTCAAAATATAAATAAGCAACAGGAAATTTCTCCTCATGAGAATTGTGGTTTTGTGCCACAAAGGGGTATATATGCTTTGTTTTTATTATCAATGCCTCTATCATCCATTCTATAAAACTGACATCATTATGTCAAGAAAAAACACAAGACAGAAGATGTGGTTTGCTGTTGCACTTCTGCTTGTCCAACCAGGGAGAAGAGTCGTCACGCCGCTTGGGTCTGCGGCTGCATTCCAGCAGTTACCACTGACAAAACAACATCCATCATGCTTTGCATTACAATTTTTCTTTGCCACTTTCCCCCAGCTCATCATAATATAATTACGTTCTTTTTTTTTTCCTAGCCAGGGGCCTGTATTTTTTTCACGCAGGACAACAACTGCAAAGCTCAACCTACATGCCTCATCAAAATGGTGAAATATGTTTGCTTTTGTCTCCTGCTTGACAAATTTTCTTTTTGCCGAAAAAGGCATTCACCCCTGAAACTTTCATAGGGCTGTGGAAAGGAGCTTCCAGGGTACTTGGTAGTTCTCTGTACTGTAATTTATCCTTGAACCAAGATGTTTTGGAAATGTGTTGAGAAGTCTAATGCTGCTCTCATTCTTTTTATAGCTTCATAATTGCTAAAGGAGAATTGTCTTTGTGTCAAATCCATCTGAACATTTGTATTCTTCTTTCTATTTATGTCTACTCATGTATACTTGCATCAACATTTTCTGAGAGTTGGGGACATCAGACCAAAAGCTCGTCAATAACAACCCTATGCTTCATTGCAACAGACTTTTATATAAAGGTAATAATAATAGCTAGTTGATTTTTTGAGCATTGCTCTGTGATAGACACCATCTTAATTTAAGTGCTTTTGGTGAAATATCTAAACTATTCCTCACAAAAGCCATAAAATAAGTGTCACTATGATCCTCATTTTTCAGATGAGGGAAAAAGAGGCCACAAGGAGTTTGAGAAACTTACTTAACAACCATAGCAAACATAGTAGAGCAAGGAGTTCAATTTAGGCAACAGAGCCCAAACCACACTGCCTCTCCCGCCTGCCTCCCCTGGAGGTGGAAGTCAGTTTCCAAATATGCAGGCTGCTTTAGGTAGTCTGCCAGGCTGAGTCCTAGGCTCACTGCTTAGAGAGAAGCCTACTGGTATTAAGAATCTGCAGACGACCAGAGACTGGATGCATCCTATACATACTGCTTGCCTCACTGAAACTTCTCTTCCTAGTTTTATAAATTTTAAACTGCTAGGGCTTGACAACACACTATTTATCTAAGCATTAGCAATTTTCTTTCATCTCCAAGTGGTAACATTGAGTCAAAAACTCAGAGGTTCCCAAGCTGCCACTGAGCAGAGGCTTCAGTCTGGCTCCATGAAGAGAGCATGCTGGGATTTCAGCATGGAGAAAGAAAGAGGCAGAGAGAGAGAGGCAGAGACAGAAATCCCTAGGAGCTCCAGCAGTCAAATCTCCCAGCCCAGGCACCAGACATGTGGCTAAAGAGACTTTCAAGATAACTCCAGCCCCAGCCTCCAGCTGCCTACAACCCAACACAAGACACTAGGCAAGGACTACCCAACTGGCCCAGTCCCCTTAGACTCATGGACAAAATAAATGTTTGGGAGTGGAGCCTTCCACAGGGACATAGTCAGGCCAGAAGCAGGAACATAGGGCCCATCTCAAGAGTGTGTCCAACTGTACCAACTTCAAGGGGCTCTGGACAAAAGAAGCCAAAAGGCGCAGCTTAGCAAATCTGTTAAACTAAGATCTCTTGTAAGCTGAACTCTTTAGCTTCTTGTATGTTCGTGGTTTTCTCGTCTTCCTTGATATTTATAAGATCTTTTTGAAACCCTCAAACTTCTTTGACAATGGTATGAGAAACCATACTTGGGCCATTGCTTTTTAAAGAGAGTAAAAAACCGAGAGGAGCTATCTATCCCCCCATATTCATCGCAGCCTTATTCACAAAAGCCAAGATACGGAAACAGCCGGAGCATCCATCACTAGGGATGAATGCGCTAGGGAAATGTGATTGACACACACACAATGGAATACTCAAACTCAAGAAAGAAGGAAATCCTGTTTGTGGACAACTTTCACAATTATAAGTGAATTAAGTCAGAGAGGAAGAAAATATTGTGTGGTATCACTTATACGTGGAATCTAAAAAACCAAAACTCAGAGAAACGGAGAGTGAAGTGGTGGACACCAGGGCATGAGGGGTGGAGAAACTGGGGAGGGGTCAGCCAAAGGGAAGTTTCCAGCTATAAGGTAAACAAGTTCTGGGAAGTTAATGCACAGCTGTGATTATAGCTCAGGACACTGTATTAAATATTTGACAGCTGCTAAGAAAGTAGATCTTAAAATGTTATCTCCACAAAAAAGTGAACATGGCAATTATGTGATGGGACCATGGGACAGTGACATAGCTAGTGCCAAGGTGGTAATGACTGTGTAGTATGTAAGTGCACGGACCAACAGCTACACCTTACATGATGTCTGATGCCAAATACATCTCAGTAAATCCACAGCAAGAGTCGGGGTGAGGGGTAGGAATGAAATCACCTTATGACTTACTTTACCTTTTTATAAGGCAAAATAAACTTTCAAAAGAATTAGCATATGTCAAACTTTTTCATATTTAATAAAAATTATTATTATTTGAGAAGAAGTAAATAATAAAATGGCCAACAGGCATACGAAAAAATGCTCAACTTCTCTTTTCATCAGAGAAATGCAAATCAAAACCACTATGAGATACCACCTCACACCAGTGAGAATGGCACATATCCAAAAAAGTAGCAACAATAAATGTTGGCGAGGATGTGAAGAAAAAGGAACTCTACTACACTGCTGGTGGGAATGCAAGCTGGTCCAACCATTATGGAAAGCAGTATGGCAGTTCCTCAATCTACTAAGAATGGAACTTTCATATGATCCAGCAATCCCACTCCTAGGAATATACCCACAAGATACAAAAACACTGATTCAAAAGAATACCTGCACCCCTATGTATAGCAGCACTTTTTACAAGAGGTAAGACCTGGAAACAACATAAATGCCCAAAAACAGATAGATGAATGGATCGAGAATCTGTGGTACATATACACGATGGAATACTATTCAGCAATCAAGAAAGAAAAACTAGATGCATTCATAGGAACATGGATGGAACTGGAAGGGATTATGCTCAGCGAAGTAAGTCAGAAGGCAAAAGAAAAATACCAGATGGTTCCTTCCCTAGGAGGAATATAAGGGAACCAAATAAGGGTCAAGGAAAGGGATAAGAACAACAACAATAATAATAATAATAACAATAAAGACACAAAAACCAAAAATGAAAAGACAAGGACAAATTGGGGACACTTGGTGGGGGAGGGAGGAGAAGGAGGGTTGAGGGAAGATGGGAGCACTGAGGTGAGGAAGATGGGGACTGAGGTGATGGTGCACTGGTGATATGGTGATGGGGAATACATGAGGGTTACAATTGATGTCAAATATATATAAATTAAAGGGAAAAAATAAACTGAATTAAATTTAAAAAAAGAAGTGAACAATAACTGTCTGGGGTACTGGCATGTGGTAGCAGCATAATAACAACAATAATATAAGAAGAAGAAGAGGAAAAAGAAACACCACTTTACAATCACTAAGAAGGCTATTATCCAAAAATTGGAAAATAACAAGCATTGGTAAGGACATGAAGAAACCAGAACCTTGAGCATTGTTGGCAAATCCTCCAAGAGTTAAAATTAGAATTACTGTACAATCCAGTAATTCCACTTGTGGGTATACACCTAAAAGGAAGGAAATCAGGGACTCAAACAGATACTTCTATACCAGTGCCCACAGCAGTATTATTCACAGTGACCAAAAAGTAAAAGCAACCCAGTGTCCATCCACAGATGAGGAATAAACAGCACACAGTGTACACAGACACAGAGTATGTATATGTCCACCCCCATCTTGAAACTAATCAGAATTCTGGCTCATGCTACAAGGAAGAACCCCGAGGACGCTGTGCTAAATGAAATAAAGCAGTCACGAAAGACAAACAGTAGGATTCCACTTATGTGAGTTCCCAAAAGCAGTCAGATTCACAGACAGGCCTGGCGGAGAGGAGGAGAGGCTGTTCGATGGGGAAAGAGTTTGTGTTTGGAATGATGAAATCATTCTGGAGAAAGAGGGCAGGGTGGTGGTGCAACACTGTGAATGAACTTAATGCCAGTGAACTGTGCACTTAAAAGGGTAAATTCTGTTATGCGTATTTTACAGAGAGGAGGGGGAGTACACACCTCCACTCAAGAAGAGGTGAACCCTACGGGGGGCAGACCCAGAGCCACTTGGCCTGGCCACGACTCTCTACGGGATAGCTCTACCAGTGCTGAAGCCAGAGATCTTGGTCCGTGGGAGAGAGAATTCACTGAGAAGCAAATGCTGATGGTAACAATAGATAATCCAATGAACACTTACTGACACAATAGTCACAATGATCTTGTGACCTTCTTCACAATGTGAAGAGAAGAAGTCTCCGGTATTGTCTCTGTATACCACAAGGGAAACAAGCCACATGGAGGCTAAGTAACTTGCCAAAAGGGACAGAGTTGGCAAGTGGTATATCAGCACCCAAGTAACTGGCTCTTAACCAAACGGGACCCACAGTAGCTCAGAGCAACCCATAAACAGACGGACAGATGGAGAGACAGCCATGCAAGAAGCCAGTGTTTCTTGCTGTCCCACAGGTATCCACAGAAGCAAGGGCCCTGTGGACTTGACTGTAAGCTCCTGAGGCCAGGAACCAAATCCTGCGAATCTCTGTTCCCAGTGACCAGCACAATCACACTGTATTTTGAATGCATATAGGATGTAACGATCAGAGTCCATTGAAAATAGGTTATAAAACCTCTTCAAGATTATTTTTAAATTTTATTTTGGTTATAAGTCACACACACACAAACACATTACTGTTTACCACGTGAATTCAAATAGAGAACATCTCTAGACTCTCTCTGCAGACACCTAACTTTCACGGGAATCCCTCGATGGGGAGGGCCCAGTTGGCTGCAGACTCGGCACACACCCTCCCTCAGCACACATCCCTGCCTTGCAGCTCCTGATCTGTGAGCAGCCTTTCCTCCAGATCCAGCCTGTGCACGCCGGAGAGGCTGACCCTGGGGAGCAACAGCGGCTAGTCCTGTCGCCCTGGACTGAGGCAATCACGTTTGGCAGCCCTGGCCACAGCAAAGGATCAGGACCAGCCCCCTCCTCACCCCCTGCCAGGGTGCGTGAGCAGTTTCCTTCTGCTCCCCCACCCCACCCTGGGCTGTGAGAGAGCCAGACCCACAGGCATTCGAGGAGATTTGCTATGGACCTACTGGGAAACACGTTCTGAAAGTGACATCCCCTCTTTTTCAGATGTTGATTGAAACCAACACAAACTGGGTACAGTTTGAGACTAATCAAAAAGTGAAGCTGGAACCCCAGGTTCATCTCACTCTGGACTCAGTCATAAATCTCAACAGCAGTAACCTGGACATCCCTCAATTCTCTTTAAACAAATGCAGATTCAGTTTTCTGCTAACTGCAACCAAAGAATCACACTGATTTATGCTTCAGAGACACGTTTATATGCATGTACTACATATAAAATATATAAATACATGTGTAGTATATATAAATATGTTTCATGCATTACCCTAGTTATAGACAAATTCAGACTTGGCGGTTTTACATAGGATGTGTGAAGTAAATTCACAAAAGTTAATACAAACACTTGAGTTCAGAGCTATTTCATAGTTTAATAGTTCCACTGAAAATAGAAAAACTCCAGTTTTTTTGTGTGTGAAGACCTGGGCTTCAGGGTGAAACGAGTGAGTCCTGGTCACTGCAGTTTTCTGCACTATTCTGCTGTGTGACCTGGGACAACTTGACTAATCTCTGTGAGCCTCAGTTACGAATGTCACATTATCTGCAGGAGATACCAAGGTCACTGAATTACAAAAACAGCACTTGACCCACAGCCTTTTGACTCCGAATCCCACATTAGTTCCACGCTTCCACACTTCAGTTAAGGGAATGTCCTACAGAACCGATAATGAAATAGATGAATCAGGCCCTGTGAAGCTACCTCAGCACTTGCCGCTCAGTGAGAGATGCTCCTCAGCGCACTTGTTTTACTACTGATTCGTGCTTCACAAGGACGAACTTACTTTAAAACAATTCCTGCATCTTTGGGGAAGGTGTTCTTTAGGGTGTTTTGTTTTAGGAAGATGCCCTTAAACATAGATTTCTCCAACCTGCTTAGTTTTCTCTTTCCATGTATCTGGGACAATGTATTTTTCCTCCTGGAATTCATCAAACTGCTTCTTTTCCTCCCCCCAATGAAAGAGTCATTTCCACAGACCTTTTGCAACTAGGCACTTATAACCCTAAAGTGGGTAGAGGAGAGACTGGGGAAAAGGTTTCTGAGATCATACATGTCTTGCTTCCCAGCTGTCAAACCAGATCCATTTATTGGACTGCATGAGCCTCAGGTCAATGCGTTAAATCCTGGATTAAAAATAAAACAAACTAGCTTTTCATAAAGTCCTGAGGGAGGACAGATGAAACCCAAGAGGTGTGAAGGGCTCCAGTGAGATAGCCTGACAATATCTCAGTCCTCGAAAAGGGAAGCCACTGAGCCCCTTTCCCAGCAAGAAGGCACTTGGACACTGCATTGGAATCTGCGTAACTCAGTGATGAGGACCACTGTCCAGATTATGATGCATTCATTATGATTTGTTACTACACATTAACACTCTAGTCCATGCCCCAAATAATTTATCTCTTCTAAGAGACAGATATCTTCTTAAAGAATGAACTTGTTCATGGTTTGTTTGAGCTGGAGTCAGAGGGTTCAGCAACCCTTTCATTTTTCACAGAGTACAGAGGGTTGTCCAGCTTCTAAAAAACAAATGCAGGATGAAAAGCTGTCGTTTCCAGTCCAGCAAACTACCCATTGACCCATGCCAACTTAACACTGTTACCTCAGGCATTTCCTCCTCGGGCCTTCATGGTCCAAAATTCATAGTTACGGAGTTAGATGTCCAAGCTACATTATATAAAGAAGCAAGGGACTGAACACATACCGAGTACAAACGTACTCATAGAAATGTTTGGGGGTTGCACTGACGGTCAAATCTGAGCAAATGTCGGGGTTCCTGGTGGAAACATTAGGCAAAAATCCAAAGTGTTCGCTCTTTTTTGTTGGCCACGAGTCACAGAGGACAGGAGCAGCTAAGCAAGACCAGCCTTCAGCTGAAGACAGCCCCATCCTTGGCAGAGCAGAAAGAGGGAAAGAAAGCAGGTCGTGGTGAAAGTCGTCAGCTCCCGAATCAAGCCTCACACAAAATAAGTCCTGCTTCTGGACTTTCCAGCTACTGAACCCAAACACCCCTTTCCTGTCTGTGCTGGAGATCATGCAAAGAGCCTGTAGCAGGGAGATTCTAGCTGGCACAGCTCAGGCACAGGAAAGGTTTGCAGAGATGCAAAAGAAAGTGTTAGAAGTCCATGATGACCCTCTGGGTATGGAAATGGTGGGCAGTTGTGGGGCTTTTACTTTCTACTTTTCAGTTTTCTTCAGTTTGAGTTTTTATTTATATAATAATGAGTAAATAAATAAATGTTCCTGAATGTATGGAAGAAATGCTTCCATCGAAAATTCCTGTTTGAGTGTGTCAGGTGTCCTATGATCCATGACAACGGCGAGAGTGCGCAGAGGAGAGGGTGGGCTCCCTTCTGATAACTACCTGGATCTCTCCTGTTCCGTTTTGTAATGTTTAGGATGGGATTATCATAAAGGTTACTTAAGGAAAATACCCTGCATAATTCATAATTTGATATCAACTCCTAGTTGTGGACAAGTTACAGAAACACGGGATGAAGGACAATTCCTTGCGTGACCTGAAACTGCTTGAATTCAGAGAAGGTACATGTGGACTAATTCCAAATTATAGAGGGGCACACCTGATCTCACACTACATGAGTGAAACATGGACAAGATTACTGATAGCAGGATAATAGACTTCTACACAACACTGAACTCTGAAAAGTAGTATTTTACCCAAATGCAATCTAAGGAAGACCTTGAGAAGGCAGAAAGGTACTCAAATAGAAGAAGACAGAATTCAGTTGGAAGATTCTATATTTACATAGAAAAAGTGACTGGAAAAAAACTGTGATTGTAGGAAACTTTGCTTCATAGCAGCACCAATTTTTACTTCTCACTTGAATATAACTGCAATGGAGCTGCCCACAAATTAATATGTGTGGATTCCTAGCTCAGGACTATCTATCCATCTATCCATTCCTCCCTCCCTCCCTCTCCTCCTACCTTCCACTTAAAAGAAATGCTTTCCTTTAAATGCTTTCCCAATCTCCAGCTAAGGCTAAAAATACAAATAAAAAGATATGTTTCACGTAGGCAGTCAAGAAGTTACTAGAAAAATTCTGGCACCTTCTGTAGCTAGCCAAGATTGGGAAAGAAGGGTTATAATAAAGAATCTATACCATGGAAATAAACATATAAATAATTACAACATTAACAACCCACTACATGAAATACTGAACACACTATAGGTGTTTTTATTTTATTTTTTAAAGATTTATTTATTTATGCATATAGGAACTGGAGCACAGGCAGTGAGAGGATTCACCAGAGACAGAGTAGGGAACAGAACAGGCAGATCAACCGAAATACACTGCTGAGGGGAGCAGCAGGCGAGGCAGGAGAGGTCTGCTCCGCCATGTGGGTTTCCTCCCTGGCCGGCAGCAGGGATCGAACTTGTTCTGCAGTGGTTGTAGTTTGCTTCATAGTACATTGTTTAACCCATTGTGCCACCAGGGAGGCCCCTATAGGTGTTTTTAAATACATTTTAAATATACATCTATTCCAAATCTTTAAGCATTACCATGATTTCTATTCATAGACCACACTTAGATTCTCTCCTGTTTCTCAGCATTGACCAATGATCTTATCCAGTCACCACGTTTACTGGTTTTGAAATTTGTTTAACTTGAAAAACACTGCTGCATTTCTCCACAGCGTTTTATCTTCACATCTGGCTTTGGGGACCATCAGCTTTCTGAGTCCACTCACGCCTGCTAATGTTTTCACAAGCTTCATTTTGGAAATTTGGTGCACTCTGGCTTTGAAACATGTGTATAAAAGATTTTTAACATAAGAAGCCCTGCATGCATTGCTATTTTTAAATAAATATAAGCAAGTGTTAAATTTTGGTGCTTCTTGAATTTTGTTTTCCACAGCTGACTGGGCACAATCCCAGTCAGGAAATGAGGTCAAGTCAACAAAACAGCTGCAGTAGTGAAAAGGGGACCAGTGCCCATGACAGCGAATCAATAAGAAAGTCTGCTACTGCGCTAACGTGATGTTGTGGAAGAGGTGACCAAAAGACACAAAATGCTAAGATACTAGACTTCCCTACAAGGTTTCTTAAGGCCTCATAAATCTCTTGGCAACACTTCATAGATATATTAGTACATATGGAGTGTATCATATGAAATGTGACATTTATTTTCCTAGACTAGGCTTGGTTCTCTAATGAATATACAGGTAGTGCTACTGGAAGAAATTTACTGTCTTTCTTCCTGGAAAGCAAAAACTTTCTGTTCTCAACTCTACTTCCATCTAGTCGTATCACCACAGATAAGGCAACTAAATAATGTGAGTGTCTTCATTCCCTTGTTTGAAGTCAAGCGATTCCTGAGAATCCATTATTTATTCCCTTTCTCTCCCACTAGAAATTTATAGTTCTCTGGCAACTTCATATATTGGTTTCAGATATTACATTCTTTTGCTTAATTGCTAGGGATTATACTGAAAGAATGGTAGTAGGATTTTTTGTTTTCTTTTTATGTCAAGGCTAATGTTCAGAACATAGAAAACAGGCAGCAAATATTTGACTCAATGTCCTGGCTCACTGTCAAGCTTAACCTTTTGAATTTTGCTTTAAGTCATAGATTCTAGGGTTAGCCATATGATGCATTAACTTGTAAATAACCACATTTCGTTCTTGAATGTTCCTATGTGGCTCCTCACATAGACCATTATAAGCATAATTATTCTCCATAAGGAACATACAGATTTATGCTAAATAATTAGCATTTTCCTTAAAACCATCAAAACTAAGATCACCAAAAGTGAAATAATCAAAAACTAATTTGCCAAAATCTAGACATTCGAAATTCTTTTCACTTAAAAAACTGTGCTTCGCTGTAGTTCTCCTCACTTTTATTCACTTCTAAACACATAATTTGCAAGTTATGAGACACACAGTCGCACAAGTGTAGGCTCCCCTTTTTCTCATGTTCTGCACTTTCCCCACAGAATTACATTCATTTATGAGGGCTGCAACATATTTAAACAATTTTTATCAACTTTATCTGTGTTAAAATAGGATAAATGGGTTAAGATTTTCTTCTCCTTTTATCTTCTTAATCTATGCCAATGAAATTATTTAATGCGTAGGTACTTACGCCACTATAGTTTCATGGTGAGTTGTATCCATTAGCTTTACAAGGTGCCAAACTTTGTCTTGTTTAATACTTTTGAATCTCTTATTTTAATTTATATTAAGATCTTGACCCCTGCACATACACTCTTTAGTTTATTGGCTGCAATAACTTTACCCATGCTGTTATTTTTAGTTTTTCTATCTTGTTTTATGATTTATTTTCTTCTAATGGAAGAATCATATTTACATTCATTAGCGTGACATCTGTTTGGTCAGAGTTCTGTCATATTTTACATGATATTTTCTGTTTTTACATACTGCATCATAACGATTCCTCTTAACTTTTTTCACATATTTCATATTGGGATGTACCTTATAATTGATGGTATTTCATGTCTTATGTTTCTTTATATGGTGATTTTTAAAATAATAATCTTACAACTGATACAATACTAAGATTTAATAAAATTTGACATATATTTTAATTATGTAATTTTTTTACTTTTTATTGTAGTTCATCTATTATGGAAGATTTTCATTCCACTCTAGTATATACCTGTATATTTATATGTTTATATTAAACTGTAACCTCCTCATTCCTTTACCTAAAAAGTGAATAGAATTAGCTTTTGTCTCTTCCTTCCTCACCTCTTCCTATTTTTTAATCTTCTACTACCCAATTTTAGTCATAATACTGTCTATTAATATTTATCTTCATTCTTAAATAGTCTCAAATTTGAACCATGTTACCAGCATTAAAAACAAAGCACTCCACTCTGTCTTTTATATACATGGTAGGGTATACAACATTTACATTATATATAATTTTAGCTTTTCCTGTTTAACAAAGCACCCCAAATGCAGTGGCTTAAAACAAGTCACTATTCGTCGCAGCCCTGCAGGCAGGCTGAGCCACTCCTCTGGGTCAGCTCGGTAACACTGCCTGGTTATGGGGTCAGCACTGGGTTGTTCCTGAGATCTCACTCACAGGTCTGGCAGTTGGCTAGTGTGAACGGAAATAACAGTCATAGCTTCTAATCCCCTATCAGGCTTGTCTGAGCTTGTTCAGATGGAGATAGGAGGAGACTTCCAGCAGCAAGGAAGGACAGGCCCCGATACACAACAAGCATCTTTCAAATCTCTGCTTGCATTACATCAGCTATTGCTCCACTGACCAAACAAGACACACGGCCAAGGCAGTGTCAGTGTGGAAGAAAGGTCACCTTGCAAAGCGTCTACCCCACATGCTGTTCCATTAATCATGTCTTCTTTGCTTCTGCCTTATGTCTCTTGTCAAGTGTAGTCAACATTCAATCTTTTCCTGAATCTTCTGTTGTTTCTTGGTTGGCTGGAGTTCTTCCTCCAATGACTAGCTCAGAGTGACTCATAATGGTAGGAGCAGAGTCACCTTTTAAACCGCATATATCCACAATATGTGATAGCCACAGCCAAGGGCCTGAACCTGAAAGGAGGTGGATGTGGCTACAATATACAGGCTGGGAGATCAGAATGCCCATGCAGGCAAACATCCATCCCTGGCCTGCTATGTTTTACTCAAAGATAGTTGTCGGCCCTCAACTCTCACTGGAGGCAGACAGAACTTTCAGATCTGAGCCAGATCTGAGGTCACAGAGCCCTATGAGGGACTTACATTCCTGAGAAGTCAGCATCATTGCACCCTGGTTCCTAGAGAGGGTTCTGCACATAAGGTAGATTTTTAGTCTAGCTACTGTCTTGCTCGCTGGTTATAGGAGTAGATGTCCATCCCCTTGCCATGTAACTTCCACCCAGTAGGGCTGAGCTATGCTTTCCTGGTTTTTTTCCTGTTTTTAGTATGTGACTGAGGGGCAGCCAGGTACCCCAAACTATTAAGAGGTGTATGCTCTAAAGGAATCTTTCACCTGCTGCATAAAGACAAAGAAAGCAGATTCTTAGTATGAGAGATTTTTAACAGAATTGGCATGGGTAAGAGAGAAGAGAAAAGATTTCCTAATAATAGTTTCCCAACCAAACCCTCAAAATTAGCCATCCCATCATATGTAAATAACCAGCCAAAGTAGGGCAGCTTGAGCTCAAATGTCACCATCTAAGTTATCTTATGGTGGGAAACCACAGGGAGGGGTCAAAGGGGTCAGCCAAGCCTGGGACAGAAAGCAAGATGCAAAAATACGAATCAAGGTAATAGCTGCCATTGCCAATCTCCCACTGTCTCTCGCCCACATCTCTTTCAAGCATACCTACATACCTCTCCCCCACATCTCCTCCATGTCTCCATCCAAGCAGTACCAGGATACAAGCCAAAGCCAGACAAGACAGAAGCCCCAAGTCTGCCTGCCTTCTGTATTATATAGCTTCACCTGGCCACTCAGCTCTACCACTATTCCCAGTAGTTCTACCAGTCAGGAAGTCTGGTTCACAGCACACTGGGACTTATAATCTGCGGCAGCTACACTTAAGTGGGGCAGGGAATGTGGCACCTCCCCTTCATGGAGGTGTACTGTAACTTTAAAAGGCTTTGGCAGTAGATGTATAAAGTGCAAGCAGAAGTTTGAACATACTTTTATTCTGGACTTGCCAACTGGACATCTGCCATTTCCGTAACAGGTACATTCCTGGTGAGTCTATTGATCTAAGGAAGATAAGAGACCTATGGGTAGAGATGCCCCAAATGAATCACAGACTGATGTAAAAGGCAGAGCTGTTCCAGCCACTGCACCTGAAGGGAGCTGCTCAGCTGAATCCAGATCAGATAACCCAAGCCAACTTGCAGTAATAAATGAATATTGTCATACGCAACTGAGTTTTGAGTCGGTTTATTACACAGCAGTGTTGCTGTCATTGGGAAATGACATGTCAGAATTAAGTGTTGATGTCAAGTGAGTACAACTGTGTATGGCAAAACCCTCAAAGGGCCCCAATGAACAGATGACCTACTTTCTGGCTCAAGCTACCATTCCTCTCTGGCTCAGGATACAGCTTCTCTGCCCACAGCCAACCAAAGCTGATCGCACAATCCTGCCCACAGATTGGCCATGAGCCCGTGAAGGATATCGACTTCTTGTAGTCTCCAAATTCCTTGTCTTTTACAACTCCCAGACTCTAAAATTTCTCTAGCATTTTCACTTTTGCACATTGGTGAAGACACAAAAGTCCTTTAATACCTAGTATTTGAATAAACTAATCAACAAAGGCGTTAGAAGGTCATTTTCTGAAACCGTTGCCTGAGTTTAAAGATCTACCATTTATTGTGCCTGACGCATTTAAATATACCATTAATATTATGAATAAATAAGCAAAATTCAACTTTAGTGGATTTTGATTTTGATAGCATTTAATTTATAACCTAGTTCTAGTGTTCCAACACTGGCACACATTTTAACTGGTTGCTGGGACCCTGTGACAAAAGAGGAGGTAAAATTCCATTAAATCTACTTTAGCTCTTCCAAAATTGATGTTAATGGAAAGTTATTTGGCCTAAAAAAAAAAAACCTGTCCCTTGCACTGATATACTTGTTTAATCACTGAGCAAAATTAAAACTGGGCTCTTTACTGTTGTACTTCTCAGAACTTTTAATATGCTAATGCACATTGTAAAGCTCTGAGAGGGGGAATTAGTATGCAGCATTTCCTAAGCCAACTTGGCCCTGGAGCCCTGAGAACTTTTTGTGCTTAGGGCATTTGTATGATTAATATCAGCCCGTAGAACACACTTTGAGAAATTCTGCTCTTTTCCAAAGACCTACAAAGTAATGAATCATCCTGTCAATGACACAGTTATATTTAAACCCCACCGTCCTGGCCCTAAATCAACTACCCCCATGGCTGGTGACCTTCTTATGGTTACAGAACACTTGAAGGAATTGAAAGGATCAAGTGTAGGGTTGGGGGGAGCCACAAAACAGGTCAGAAATAATTGCAAGGAAAACACTTCTTCATTTGAACAAAGTCCCACAGGTCCATGAAAGAGTCCCGGTTATCTCACTTTCACCCTACAACACTGGGTCTTTGACTAGAACTTGTGACTAGACTCACACTAACAAGGCAAAGCTTTGAAGCATTCGGGCAACTTTTTTTATTTTGGCACCTGCCAAAAGGGTGTTCAGTATACCCTAAACTCTTATTGGTAATAAGCTGTATCTTGCCTCTCACAACCTCATCATTGCCACGGCTGCACATAACACTTAGAGTAAAACAAATGCACAGAGGTTCAAAATTTAACAGCATACCTGTCCTCAGAAATCATCGTATCATAGGGAGTTCCCCTCAAATCAGAGGGGAACCAATGAACCAATGATGGGAAATTATATGGCCCCAAAAATACATAAACACCAGTGATTAAAAGATAACCAAATACATCACTGTTTTTCTCAATTGTACTACACTTAGAGTTATTTCAAAACAAATAAAAACAAAAATAAAGTAAGAATGAAAAATGCCTCTTGATCATCCAGAGGTCACTGAAATAGCATGGTGGACCTTGTGTCACATGAGTTGGGTTCTAAAGTCTGCACTTAAGAAAAATTTGTGATAGTCCAAATTGCCCTTAAAACTTTCATGAACGTTCTCTACGAGGTTGGCATGTGACTTGTATCTACAATACTGCCCTTGTGAGATCCACCCAGACTGAGACTAGCAGCATTTTTCATTAGAGAAAAATAAGGCTATCGAGGGGTAAAACAGACTCCAACACATGGGAAAATAAGTCTGGATACTTAGCATTGATCAAAATACTCAACATTATAAAATTGCTTCCCCAAAATAATGTATTGAATATTTTGCAATTCTAAATAAAAATTACAGTATGATTTTTTTTGAAACTTGAGAAATCGATTCTGAAGTTAAAGTAGAAAAATAAATGTGTAAGGACAGTTAAGAAAATTATTCTAGCATGAGTTAAAGAATATTTAAAGTTACAGGAACTATAGTAGAATGTTATGGAAACAGGTGAACAGATCTACATTTTTTAAAAAAAAAAATGAGAGTTCAGAAATGAACAGAAGGAAATTTGGGACAGGAACAAGTTAAAATTTCACATCAAAACACTCCAGATAGAGTGTTTAATAAATGAGGTCAGAATGATTAGTTCAACATTCTGGAAAAAAAGCAAAATGAACCTGCATATCCACAACATTGTCCACCAAAATAAATTCCAAATAGATCAAAAGTTTTAATATTTTAAACAAGGTCGCAGACACATTAGAAGAATGGCAGATACATTTCTAAAAATAATCCTGGCATGAGAAAAACATTTCTAACCATATTACATTGTTAGGCTTAGAAAACAACAGCAGAACTTTTAAAAACTCCGAAAGTTCAAAGACAATGGGGAAGGGGAGGATATTTATAATGCATTACAAGGGAGAATATTTGTAATGCACTACAGGAAAAAATTGATATGTAATATTATATCTCAAACCTCAAGTACACAAATAATAAAAAATAGGAAACCTATTAAAGGAAAATGGGCCAAGAATTAAAAAAAAAAAAAAAGAAAGAAAGAAAACCACAAAAATATACAATATTTTTTGGATATATCCAATAATGGATAACCATATGGAAAGATGTTCAACTCTGTTAAGACTAAAAGAGAAAATAGAAACAGGGTAAGGTTTGTTGCCTGATACAACAGCTCTGACGAAGAAGACTGCAAAGATCAGAGCTGGCCAGGGCCGAAATGGTGATACTCCCACATCAGGACTTGCAAGTGGCTGGTAAAACTGTGATGTAAAGTATGCCTGAGAAATCTCATTTCTGAGACTCTTTCATAAGAAGAAAACCATCAGACATTCAAAAAGCCAAGTATATAGGATAGTCACCGTATTTACAAGTGCTAAAAGAAGACTGAGCTAACTTAACTGAAAAACACTTAAGTAAACTTTGATATACTTTGTGTCCCATAGCATGCAGACAACAAAAGTGTATTAATTTCAGGGGTACGGCATCATGACCATGTTCATGTATCTTGGGAAATGATCACCTCACCAAATCTAGCTATTACCTGTCATCATGTTAATTTTTCTTGGATGTTGAGAACTTTTAAGTGTGATCTATGTCTACTGACATGAAAAACTGTGTGCATGTGTTGAAAAGAGCACTCAACCCTGTTTCCCAGAACAAGGTTGGTCAAAGGGCTTTACAGTTATAGTGATTCTTTGGGCATAGTTGTATCAGTTTACTATGCCTACATAAAGCTGTCTATAAACAAAATTTTTAAAAGAGGAAAAAGTTAAGAATAAATGGTCAAGAATTTCTGTGAAAGACTGTCGTGAAGTAGCACTTGCTGTGGCAGAGCTCTCCCATCACAGCAGAGGAACTGATGCAGGCGCAGTCAGAAACACTAACTAAAGAGAGCGAACCAGGTATCCAGACTTCCTGTAGGAGTCTGGCCTATGGTGAAGTCAGCATTTCAAGTCAGTAAGAAAACTATAGATTATTAACTAATGGTGGTAGGAAAATGGTGCCATTTAGGATAAAGATTAATACTCTCCATCATATCTGATTCTAGAGGGATGAATATTTTAATGTTTAAATGCAAAAAAATAAAGATGAGAGCACTAGACAACCAAACAGAATGTCTTTATAATCTGTGTGTGTGTGTTAGGGGACTGATCTTCTAAGAAGAGATAAATATATTTGACTATGTAACAAGTTAATGTTAAATTCTATATTAAAAGTACCATGAACAAAATTCAAATGTAAATCTCAAACAAGGAAAAATACAGTATTTAAGTCTGCCTAGAAAGAATAAGCAAATCATTAACCATTGTTATCTCTGGGGGAATCTTTAGTTCTTTTTCATAATACTTTGTACTTCCTTAATTTTTGTCACTGAATATAAACTTTTATAATTAAACAAAAAAAATCTTCTAAAAATTAAGATTAAAGTATTGGAATAAGATAAAATAATTCATGTGTTTGATAAAGTAGATGGGAGCAGGTTTTTCTATACTTAGAGGTCTGAGAAGAGAAAGCCCTTTCTAGGGGGCCAGACTTACACATCCGTGGAAATCCCTACCTGGTGTCTCATAGACATACAAAAACTAAATCCGACCACAATGCAACTTCTTTGTGCTTTCACACACAGAGGATGTGAGCCATCTAAACTTCAACTACCAAAACATGAAGTCAAAATACAATCTCTTTTACAGAAATACCTCCATCCACTCCCCCACAGCCCCCTCCCCACACACACGCACATATGTACCCTAATGGGTGGGAGGACATTTACAAAAATACTGGGACATTTTGAATTTTACTCATTTCCTCAAACTTTTCTGTATCACTTTAATTTTTTATAATAGACATATTTTTCAGTATAGCTGCTTTTCCAAAATGAATGACATAAATTAAATCTAGGATCAGAAACTTCCTAATCAAAGACATGTAATCCAGGGGAAGCTTTGGATCTGGAATGGGCCTTCAGAGTGACCCGAAACTGAGACCTTTTCTCCCCCAACAACCAACCTCCACAGGAGGGTTAAACCTTCAGCAAAGCAGCACCTTTATGCTCAGAACAATTCCAGAAGCCTGAGCTATGGGCCTTCAGTTGATGGAAAAAATGAATTAGCACAATGTGCCTTCATGCTGATGAAGGCATCTGAGTAGGGTGCCGTGGTCTCCACCACACCAAAGAGAAATACAAAGGCATGAACTAGAGCCAAAGAAGGAAAGAAAGGAAAATAAGAAATATTATTTTACGAGAACTCTGTGTCATGTGTTTGTCACTGTGTTATCTTACTCTATTTAACAGTCTTGCAAGCCTTAATTTCTCCATTTTTATATGTATGGAAATTAAAATTCAAGATACTAGGAAAACTATCCAAGATGAGGCAAAAAGTATATAACAGACCCAGGATTCAAACCCAGACAGATATTTTATTAGAAGACCTCTTTCTACCTCCAGCATTAAGTCTGGAGCAAAAATTTGAGACCTTACTTGCATTGACTAGGGTGAACATTGCTAAGGACTTCAAAAGACTTTTTAAACCATCCTGGCAATAAGAATGAAGTGAAAATCTGTTGAAAGGTAAAGGTAGAGCAAACAGATTAATAATAGAAGAAAGAACCACTGCAAGCAGCTACTATTTTTCTTCAAATCTTCCTCAGGAAAGAGAATGGTCTTAAAACTAAGCCTATTTGGGGACTATCTTAAAAAAAAAAAAAAAAAAAAAAAACACCAAGAGTCTAAGCAGGAATAAATTTTAGATAAACTCCAGTTGAATGACTTTGAAAAATAACAGGCCTGAACTTCTCAAAAATTTCAAGGTCATTAAAGACAACAGAAAACTAAGGAAATGTTTCAGACTAAAGGAGACTTAAGAGACACAAGAAGAAAATGCAATGCATGATCTTGGGTGGGAGAAACTATATAAAGCACAATATTAGGAAAAGTGATTTTTAAATCTAGACTGTAGGTGTGATAATGGTTTTGTCCCTGCTGCTAAATTTCTTGATTTTGATAATTATACCATGGATATATAACGTAATATTCTTGTTTTTAGGATTATATGTGTTTTGGGGTGAAGGGTCACAATACCTGGAGCTTACTCTCAAATATTCAGGAAAATATCAAATTATATATAAAAAATAAAGTTATGTATATATAATAGCTGTATATTTATATCTATGTAAAGATATTCTGGAGGCTGAAAGTCCAAATTCAAGGTGTGGCAGGGTCGAGTCCATCTGAGGCCAAGAGGGAAGGACCTGGTCCAGGTAGATGGTCATCCTCATGTTACGGTCTTCTCCATGTCTGCATGTCTGTATCCAAGGTCCTCCTTATAAGCACAGCAGTCCTAATGACCTCATTTTCATTTGGTCATCTCTTCACAGTCCCTATCTCCAAAATAAGGGGGTAGGACTCCAGCACACAGTTCAGCCATTATAATAATGGTGGTGGGGTGGGGAGAGCTTCAGTCAAATGCCACAAAGCCTTTTTCTGCTAGACTCAATCAAGAGAAGAGAAGACCCACTTATCACATTTGGAGACTATCTAAAGATGCAAAAGGGAGATAATCAGTACGATAATGAGGCAGCTGGTTAAAAAGATACCGAATTAGGGGACGGGGAGTTCCAGGCCAGTCCCCCCCACCACCCCATGCTAACTGTGCCACTCTGTCATTTACCATTTGCCTTCCTGAGACTCAGTTTGCTCTAGGGTGGTGTGAGGATTAAATGTGAAAAGGAGCAAAAGGCATTATGCAAACTGCAAGCCCCACATAACCCAGTAATCACAGGCATCACCGCATGCTGGGAGACTTAATCAGAGTTCCAGCAGCAGCGTGAGCTGGGAGCTGTTGGGATGGAGACAGCATCGACATTCTGTGAGGGAAATCAGTCTGTTACTTCTTTTACAGCTGTCTTTATCAGGTTTGGAAGACAGATATTTACTACTTTACAAATCTAATTGTGTGCTAATTTATAAAATATATTTAGATTTCCATCCATTTCCTATCTTTGTAAGTGCTGAAACATTCAGTCCTATGAGAGATTCTCCACAGCTTCATTCTAGACACCTTCTCCTTAGCCTTCCAACTGCAGTTCACCCATTTACTACCCAAGGGCCCATCATAACCCCTTTTATTTCATCTTATAGGAAAGGTCCATTTTTCTGCAACCAATAAAAAGTGTTGCCTTTTCTGCCTCCACTTATTTTTGTTCCTCTCTACATCTCCGACTTGCTTTCACAATTTTCTTTCCCCTTGCCACTGAGACAGCCCATGAATGTTGTCAGTAACATTTTAACCAAATCCTGAGGTCCTGTCTCAGTCTTAACTTCTTCATATCATCTGACCCTCTTTCCCCACCATTTCCTCCTCATTAGGTATCTGTAGTCATGTCGTCTATTTCTGCTACTTTTATGCCATGGATCCTTTTGTTTTCTCTTCAGTGACTTCTCCTTTTCCACACCTTCAGTGACTGTCGCTGTTCTACTTCAATCTCTGACATAGTTTCATCTCTAATCTCATGGCTTCCACCACCCCATCCATGTGGTAATACAGGGACGAAGGCAAATGGCAGTTCATCAAGTCCACATATCTCTCACTGACCTTACATGGCTGTCCAGATCCTTATTTTCAAGTTACTAAAGGATATCTCCACTTATAATCAAAGCATAAAGTGGAAGCAACCATAGAGATAGTTCACTGGAATGTTCCTGATGGTCCCTCATTTCAGGTCACCTCCTCAAACTGACCATATCAGATGGCCTTAAGTAGAGTATCATTCCTCCCAGCACTTGCTATCCCCATAACCTGTTCTATTTTTCCTGACAGCACATACTACTACCTGGAAATTACTCCTAATCTCATTTGTAATCTGTCTTTGCAGCTAGAAGATGAACTCCATGAGGCAAGGCTTTCTTTTTTTGCTATGTATTCTCAGCACTTAGAACTATACATGAATACAACAGTATTCAACAATTCTTTGTTGAGGGAAATAAGACCCAAAGGTTCATCTGTTCAATGTGTTATCACACTGCCAAACACAACTTTTCCCAAGTATACTGCAACTTAGAGTTCCATAAATTCTTGGTAAACAGGAAGGAATGGGCTAGGCCAATAGGAATTATCTAAGTCATAATCGCCTGAAAAGGCCATCATATGTTATGCTCTTAGAAAATAACAGCATCCGACAGATTATACACCATGGGTTTATAGGCCATGTCTTCAAGTTAACCTTTAACAGAATGAAAACTGCAGTCATCAATGTCAAAGAGAATGATGAACCTCAAGACTTCTTGAAACCCAGAACCTAGAAGCAACAACCAAAAAAATGTGAGGAAGGACTCACATCACCAGCTGAACAATGCATGTCCATTCCCTCCTCCCCACCCTAAAAACTAGATCAACACTTTGCTTGCTTTCTCTATAAATGAGACTTTCTTTACCTCTTCTCAGAGAAGGTGACTTTCAAGCATAAGTGTTTCCTTCTCCATTCCTTGATCAATGAATAAAATTTCTGCTCTACTATTCCAAATTCAGCCTCATTTAGTGGGATCCAAAGACACAGGGCAGGAGACACTGCTAGGCAAAGAGAGACACTCACTCCCCTGGGGGTTGGTGACAAAAATCATACATACCGTTTGTGATAGCGTTCAGTCTGCTGATCCCTAATCCTTCCTACCAGTGATAATCTTAAATTCCTTCAGATTCACAGTCTAAAGAAGCAGCTTTGCCTCCCTTTCATTCATCCCATTTCTACACTCCTTGGTTAAAGATTGCTAACCTATAGCGATCTTTTGGCTCTTCAGTCTTTCTGTGCTCTAGAGCTAATCTGTCTGGTATCTTATTTCTCACTTTAAGATGTCACTTTGCTCATCTTTGTTTCTTTCTATTCCAATACTTGCCCTTATCCTTTTCCATTAAAACATCCTAGCTATCTCTAAGTATTAAATGTGTAGACTATTTCTTGAAGGAGACCCAATATACTGATATTAGTTACTCTGGATGTGACTGACTAGGAGTTTGAGGATTCGGGGTATACTTCTAGCTGTATTTGTTTCTGAAGTTTATGAATTTTTATCAGTTGTAGGATTTATTGTGCAACAAAATGTTTAAAAATATTGTTTAGGGCCTCTCTGATGGCACCAGGGATTAAGTCTCAGCACTGTGAAGCTATCCACAGCCACTGCAGCACAAGTTCAATCCCCTGCCAGGGAGCTAACCCACATGGCGCAGCAAATCTCTCCTGTCTTGCCCCTGCTCCCCTCAGCAGTATATTTCAGTACATCTGCCTGTTCTGCTCCCTACTTTGTCTCTGGTGAATCCTCTCACCTCCCTTCCACCCCATACCTCTGGCCTATACCTTAGTTCTTGTATGCATAAATAAATATCTTTTTAAATAATTAAAATATTATTTATAACCAAACATCTTTAGCAGGCTTAACATTTTTTTTTTTGAGGAGAGAATAAATTTTTCAGAGTGGCCAAACTAAAGACATAAAGTCACTGTCAGATAAACATGATGATCGCTCCATTAAGGATCCAGCAGTGAACAAGATGGACACTATCCCTGCCCTCAGGAGGCTCACATCCAGGAGTGAGAAGGGGACAGACAATAAACAAAAGATGTAAGTCAAATATATACAAGTGACCCTTAAACAATGTGGGTTTTATACACAGGGTTTATTTTTTTTTCAATAATATTGTCAATGCATGGATCATTATATTGTTAAATAAACGTGAATTTCTTTTTAAGTTTATATTCTCATTGTGATGTCTAGTATTAATATGTATAACATCTATAGTGTTTGTATAGATAAAACATTGATGGAGGAACTGACATACGATGTATCTCTTACACAGATGATGTAAACTTACAGTACAATACTACAAATATATTTTCTCTAAGATTTTTTATGACATTTTCTTTTCTCTAGCTTACTTTACATAAGTATACAGTAAAGGATATATATAACACACAAAATGCGTTGATTGTTTATGCTATCAGCAAGACTTCCAGCCAACAACAGGCTATTAGTAAATTTCTGGGGAAGACAAATTATCTGCAAATCCTTTAGTACACAGGGAGTCAGCACCCTTAGCCGCACATTGTTCAAAGTCAGCTACAGCACAGCAATGCCAAGTTTGGTTCTGGTTTTGCATCTACTCCAAGTTGTTCCTTGTTGCCTGCTGAAACTAAGGTTGAAAGAAAAACTTCTGCACATCCTGTCAGTCACAGGTCATAGGGTGACAAACCACTTCTGACAGTGCTCATTGTTCTGCCCCAGACTTTGCATTATTTCAGCCAAGGCATTTATCTCTACAACCCACAAACTACAGTGTACATGAAATACAACTGTATTGGTGTCTAACAGGTTTTTGTTGAAGATCCCATGCCACCAAGATGGCCTAACCCTCTCCTTTCCCCAAAATGGCATCTAAATTCAGCTGGGGGGAGAGGGGTGAGGGCTGTGCATTACCAAGGCCCTGAAGTCAGGTGAAGGAACATGCCTTCTGGTACTCCACCTGCCATCTGTCTACACTGCAGCCCAGGAGAGGCCTACAACTCTTAAATCCTTGGTCATGTGAGGACTCCTCCTGTCAGTGACTCTCTCCACCACATGGGGACCCCCAGGACCTACAAGCCTCTGAATGGCTATCAGGAGTCCCTGCTATCCAAATGCCATTGTCACTGCCCCTCTCTGGACTCTGGCCGCCTCCCTGCGGTCCTTCTATGCGAGGGAGACATACATCATTTACCTCTCCGCTCAGCCCCTACAAACCTTCCCACTCTCAGTGCAGTCACGATGGACAAGACAGTTCTTCTTCCTCATTACTTCTTTAGAGACACACCCTCCTCTCCTTAGTTGGGAAAGAGGATTAATTGCTCTCATTTAGGCTTTCTCCCAAATGTTTTACTCATTCTAATAATCCATTCCTCTCCTGAAAGGGACTGGGTTGTGGAATGAGAAGAGTATATTTCCTCCATTCCTTACTCCACCACTGCAGATGTAATCTCCCTCCCTAAACCCCAGCATTTAATTTTTTAAAATGGCATGAAGGCTAAAGTACCTTAAAGAAATATATGGTGAAGTGAAGGAGGAGGAATGAAACAGCTAATATTTTTAAAATATCACCCCCAAACAGTCAATTACAGCAGAACTGTAGTATGATAGTGAGAATAAAGGAACGAAAAGGAAAAGAAGGCTGATACTGGAGTGTATTCATTCATCACTTTGTAGCAAGTCTTTGAGGAACTGAATGAAGTTTGAAAGAATCAGGTTGATTTTCTATTTAGGAGCCTCTTTTTTCCTTATTAACAGATAGCTCAAGCCAAGTTATAGATACAGTTCTAGGTAAGAAGCAAATTGTTGTCAGGAATGGTATTTCAGATGTGCGTAGTTTCCCTTTAAAAGGTGGGGGTGAAATGGGGTGTGCGTGGGGGGAGAAGAGTGGTGATATGTGGAGAGGGAAATGACAACTGTGTCAATGAAAAGCTGCCCAGAGGCAAATTACAATAAAAGGGAGCCAGACACGGGTAGATCTGCTTCAAGGGAACAGAATGAAGGAATAAATTAAACCAACGTGGTAAAATCTGCCCAAAGGAATACAGAAAAAAACAACTCAACACTGTAAGAAAGTGAAGTCTGAAAATGAAGCTTTGTGCAGAAAGAAAAAGAAAAAGACCACAAGATGGGAGGAGAGTAGTAGAAAAGGAGTAGGAAGTCACCAGTAGGTAAAGAAGTACATATTCATATTCAATATACTCAAAAAGGATATTCCTTAAATTTTCGGGTTAAAAAAAAAGTGTATTTGGTGAACATTAATCATTTGGCAAATCAATATTTCAAGAATCAACTCAATGTCCTTAGTGAAAGCCCAGATTTATCCTCTGGCCCCTAAGCCTTAATTCTTCATATCACATCGCACCTTCTCCTGAAACAAATGAAAGAGATGAAGTAAAATAGCCAAATAGAAAATCAAACAGGGCCATCAAAAAGCAGGCTGAGAAAGACTCATTACTTTACACAAACATCCTGTAAACAAGACCAGATGTAGACATCCTGCAGACGAAACCAGAAGCAGGAATAGAAACAGTTGCAGAAGCATCTAAATGGGGCTACCAGATCAAAGGATGTTTGAGGGAAAAGGAGAGAAGAGTTTGCCCAAATCACTGTAAATATTCAAGTACAAACGCAAGTAAGGACTGAAGACCTTCTAAAATGTTTCAAGGACTTCACTTACCATCAAAAATCATGTTTTGTTTGAAGGTGGTACCTTTATACAATCCAGTATTATTCAACTGTGAAAAGGTAAAAAGTCATGATACATGCTACCACACAGATGAACTCTGAGGACATTTTGCTAAAAGAAACGAGGCAGACACAAAAGGACAAATACTGCAACCACATCCCCAGGGTGCAAGAGTCCATGGGGTATGCCAACCTCGCAGCTCACCACCTATGGGTGAACCCTCCCCTGGTGCCAGGCAGGTCTGAGCACCAGAGGAGCCCCCAGGGCTCTAGGAACATCAACTCAGGTTGCATCAACACAACACCTGACCCCCTTAACCCTTGTCACCCACCTTCAACCCCTCCCCTCTGGTACTCACCACTCTGTTTCTGAATCTAAGAGCTTGATTTGGTTTGCCTTTTCTGCTTTGTTTCTTTCTATTCCACAGAGCGACACCAACAGCAAGAGAAACAAAAGCAAATAAATAAATACACCCGAAGGAATGGGAGATCTTCCAAACTCACACAGCCAACAAAGGGTTCATAGCCAAAATATATAAAGAGCATGCTCACCTCAACAACAACGTAATAACCCAAACAACCCAATCTTTTTAAATGGGCAGGAAACCCAATGTCTCCCAAGAGGACAAACAGGTGCACAGGCACCGGGAGAGATGCCCGTGGTCACATCTTATCAGAGGGTGGCATGGCACAAACAGAAGCGCCCCACCTGGCATCTGTGAGAACAGCCCAGCTCCACCACCCCCAGGCGCTGCGTGTGGAGAAAGGGGGACCTCTACTCAGTAGGGTGGAATGGAAGCGCGCGCCGCCCCTGCGAAAACAGTATGGAACGCCTCAAAATATTAAAAATAGAAATACCATAGGACCCAGCCGCTCCCTCAGGAGCCTGCGGCCGCGTCCTCGCAGCTCCAGTGGCGCCGGCACGCGGGCGGCCGGACGGCGCAGGCGCAGGCGCAGAGCGCTCCTGGGGCCGCGCGACACGGGCTCGCGCCCCTGCCCCTCGGCGAGCCGCTCGGCCGCCGGCTATTTATAGCGCTCGGCAGCAACCGCCTCCATTGGGCAGCGCGAGTGCCCGGCCGCCCGCCGCTCCCCCCGCGCGCCTGGCCCCGCGCCCTCCCGACGGCCACCCAGCCAGTCGCGGCGCCATCGCGGGCCCTGTCGAGCGAGCGCGCGGGCCGGGCCTCAGGCCGCAGCTGCTCCGTGAGTAACAGGAACGCCGGCGGCTGGGCTGCTGGGCGGCTGCGTCCTGAGGAAGGGCCAGGCCCGGGAAGGGCGAGGCCCGGGAAGGGTGGCCGGGAGGGGTCCGGGCGCCTCCCTGCCTTGGCACTGGCCGGCCCTGGGGGAACCTGGGTTCATCAGCTCCCCCACTCCGGCTCCGCGAGCCCACCTCTACCCAGTCGGGGTCCCTTCCTCTCAGTCACTTTATTGGGCCCGCAGGCTTCGCAGTGTGAGCATTTTCAGAACGGCCACTTGAGCGGCCCCTCTCTAGACTGTGAGGTCCACTAAGGTAGGAGCCTCTGGGCCCTTCCGAGAGCCCGAAGAGTGCCTGGCACTTTAAAAACGCTCCAGTAAACAGCGGTGTCTCCCAGGGCAGCTCTCTTCACCCGAAAGTGAGGACGGTAATTGCCCTGCGTTCCCCCTCCACGGCTCTTAAGAGGAACTAATGAGCTATAATGCACATTAAAGCACTTTGGAAAGTTTAAGCCTGGTGAGCATGCAAAACATTGTGAACTCCTCAAAGGAAAGAAGAAAGGAAAGGTGTCTTATTTCGCTGTATCATCCATTTGACCCTTATTAAACGCCATGGGGTGGATTATTACTTTTAAGTGAAGCTGTTTTTCCATTCTAGTGGGAGACTTGGAGTGCACTGAGGGTGGGTGGAGGTTCTTAGCCATTTCCTACCAGTGTCTGTGCAAGCTGGTGATGTTAAAACTAAGCAAGGTTTGGGAACACAGTAAAAACCCAAGGATCCAAAGCTACATAGATGTAAAATAACTCAAGGGGCAGGGTGAGAAAAGCCACAGGGTAAGAATTATAAACCATCACTAACATCTCAGTGGTGACAAGGGCCTGGGGAACCCCAGACTAGATGTGGTCACCAAGGGGTAAGGACCCACTTTTTTTTTTTTCCAGTAGATGTTGGAATATTTCAACTTTGCATACTGGCCACTAATTTACAACACCCCCCCCACACACACACACACACAAAGTCTGTGTCAATTTGTGATCTCTGACTTCAAGAATTCTGAATTCTTGTGTTCTCTAAGAATGCAGACCAATTGAAAGCATATGTGAGTGAGAATTAGTTTGAAGGGTAGGGGGAAGAAGTGGGTGTCACAGTTCACTCTGCTGGGGACAAAGTAATCAAATTGATGACTAGGTGATTGATTTGGACCAAAGGATAAAAGCTTGAAGCATCAAGCACAACTTTTATAGGTAGGAAAAATTCTTCAAGATAGTGGTTTTATTAACATGTAAAACCTAAGAAGGGAAAATAGGTTATCACGAACTTGTAATTTAGGACTAAGCATAGCATTCCCTCAATTGCACAAACCATGCTGAGCAACTCTCATGCACCAGGCGTCATCACAGACAGACGGGTGTTTGAAGATAGGAGTAGTTGAGACGTGGCTCCCCTGCCCTCAGTGTGCCCATCAGTGAAAGGGGAGGGATGCATTTGCACAAGTCATTTGCAGTGACAACAGTGCACAACCCTGTGTCTAAGGTACAAGCGAGAAGGGGCAGGAAGACTCACGAGGGAAGTGAAGTGCGAGCTGAATTTTGAAGAACCAGTTTACATTTTAGGTGGAAAGGGGAAATGGATATCCCAGAACTAGAGAACAACATAGGTAAAGGCATTAGAACTGTTGGTGACTCAGTGCTATTAAAAGATTGAAAAATATAAGGAAGGAAATTCAGGAGATGGGGCAGGAAGATTGGCAGGTGCCAGTTGTGAAGGGCCTGCGAGTGCCTGAAAGGGGTAGTGTAGATGAGAATAGGCCAAGGATGACTTCTTATTGTGGGGCAGTGATCTTATACATGCTTGTCACCAACTTAGATAAGGGTTTTGTTTTAACATTGGATCTGGAACATTATTTTCTGATGTCACAATCTGACCCTCCCTGGTTTGCCAGTCAGTCCATTGAAGAGTTTTTAGACAGATTGGATTTCAGGATCCCAGCCAAGTCACTTCTCAGGCCTTCAGTTTTTTTATCAATGAAATTTAAGTCAATTAACTCTTATCATTTCATGTTATAAACTACTTACCCTTCTGAACATTTCTACAGGAAAAAAAAAAAAAAACACTAACTCAGGACTCTAGTAACTTCTTTCCCCATCAAAGCAGACGTAGGAATTATTTCTGCCCTTTCTCCTCTTACAGACTAATGCCAAGGAAGTTGAGGAGGGAGGGCTACAAGCCACAGGTTCTCAAATCATTCAGCCTAGGTAAGTAGGTTGTAAGCTTTTGTATTTTCCAATTACTGCCTACACTTTGACAGGTTAAAAGGAAAATCCATAATGTATCTGTGTCTTCTCTTTCTCTCTCCCTCCCCCATATACAATTGTATAATCGGTAAGACAGTTTTTCGTTTTAAACATAGAATAGGCAATGTTTAAGATGAGCAAAAAGGCATCAAGATCATAAAGTATATATCAGGTATCCACCATGTAACTGGTTAGGCATTAATTGTGCAGATGAAACTCCTTGTCACCCTTCCCACCTCCTGAAGTCAAACACTGTCCTAAACTTGATGATTAACCTGCATTTCTTTATATTCCATTATCCTTGTGTATATTATTAAGGAATATATAATTTTTAACTGCATTTTTATGTTATTTCAAGCTTACAGAAAATTCCAAGTATAGTATTTAATTTTTTTAAAGATTTATTATGCATACAAGAACTGGGGTATGGGCCAGAGGTACAGGGAATGAGAGGATACACCAGAGACAGAATAGGGAACAGAACAGGTTGATAGACTGAAATACAATTCTGAGGGGAACAGCAGATGAGACAGGAGAGGTCTACCTACCATGTGGGTCAGTTCCCTAGCCGGGGATCAAACTCATGCTGCAGTGGCTGTGGATAGCTTCATAATGCTGCAGCTTAACTCCTTACACCACCAGGAAGGCCCCCCAAGTATAGTATTTTAAAAAAAACCTCTCATGTACCTTGTACCAGATTACCAGTTGTTTGTTTACCATGTCATACTAGATCACCTATAACTATTTGAATATATAATATTGTTTTGCATATTTAAAACATGTTATCAGTAGTATGAGTCTTTTCTTTTTCTAGTCTTTTTTACACATTATTGTTTGAAATTCATCCACGATCCACATAATTCTAGTTCATTCATATTTTTATGCTTATATGCTATCCTCTTGAGTGAATGTATTACAATCTATCTGTTCTCCTGTTAATGGATATTTGGGTTATTTCCAAGATCTATTTCAAACAATCCTGCTATGTATTTAAACTTCAGAACATAGGAAAGTGCCATAGAAATGAAGACACAATCAGGTATCAACCAGTATTTAGGGAGAAAATAACTCTAAACATAATGGAAAGATTATAAATTAAACAATACAAAAAGTAAAAATGTTACCAGCATAAGTCAATTGACATTTTCATGCCACATTAAAATTTAAAGCAGTCTGTTCCCCAAAACTAAATGTAATGGACATGGGTATAACTGCATGTTGGATTTGCAAAATAATTAGGCTCTGGTGATTTTTATTTATCTTTGCTACTCTTTCCTCCATTATTATGGGCACTATTAATATGAATGCACCAAATCAGTTTTCCATAAATGAGAGCAGAGATTAACTTCCCGTTGATATCTTTAAGAACATTCGTACAATTTTGTCTTGCTGATGAGAGAAGAATGCCCTCTGTGCTCTCATTACAAGAAGGAAGTTGCTGTCAGCTCTCTTAAATTTATGAGTTGTGTCTGCACCCACAGGAGATTCACACGTGTACCCAAACTTGTACATGTGTGACCTATGTAATTCTCCCGACTATGTAATTCTCAAAATCAATCCCAGCGAGAAAACAGAAATCAGCTAAAAAACTTGCTCGTTTTCCTAGATAGTGAAGCATTGGTTCAAATCCAGGCCTCTGTTTCTAAGCCCATGTTTCTGCCCTCTGAGCTACACCAGCTACACCTGTGTAAACTAACATTCACTTCCATTTATTGAGCCCTTACATGCCAAGGACTGACTGACTTACTTTATTCATATGCATTATCCCCAATTCACAGAAGAGGGAATCAAGATTTAGAAAGGTTAAGTCATTTTAAGATGATCGCAAGTAACTGGCTCCACCCAGGACTCTCTCACTTCAAAGCAGCCATCTGCCAAGCCAGTTTCTTCTGTGTGCTTTGTATGCTCAAGAAACAATGCTGAGAACGTTTTATGAAGTATGAGGGCTAATTTACCTGCCCAAGTATTTTTCAGGATTTCCACCAGCAGCCTCATTTGGTCTGAATTCATAGTAATTAGAGTAGCTTTAAAGAATTCTATGAAAGGTAATTGGAAGGAAGGGATACTTAATAAGTGTATATGTGCATTAAAATCCATAAATATTTCTTCAGAATGTTTGATACAGTTATTTATGTTTTTAAAGTATTTTTTATTGGTGTGGAGGTCAGTGTTTGGAGCAGAGAAACTGCATCCCAGTAAAATATTTATTTAAAAAATTGATTTATATTGTAACCCTGTGGACAAACCAAATGATCTTTTCAAAACAAGAATCTGACCTTCCCTTTCTCAAAACTGTTCAGCTGAACCTAAATAAAGAAGTGGAGATTCAGCTCCCAGACATGATCATCCCACTCCTAATCTAGAAAATGGATTTATTTATACCATTGGGCAAGAGTTGGCCACCCGCTGCCTGTCATAGTATATAGCCCCATGAGCTGAGAATGAACTTTATAAGTTTAAGTGACTTTTAAAAACCAAATGCAATTTGATGGCATGTGAAAATATAGGAAAATCCATAGAACATTTTGCGAGAACATTTTTCTGGAACCTGTTCACACTCACACATCTAGGGTTTTCTATGGCCTCTCTGTGCTTCAAGGACAGAATCAATTTTTGCAACACCAATTACATGGCCTACAAAGTCTGAAATATTTACTCTCCAGCCCAAGTTTGCAGCCCCTGGCAGTAGAGGGAGTGGATCAGAGTGCAGACTTTGGAGTCAGGTCGACCTGGTGTTCCAGACTAAAATGTTGTAGCCACGCACTAATAAGAGGTAAACCCAGAAGAGTGGCTTAGCAATCGCTGCCTTCTGTCAAGGAGAAAAAATAAGTAGAGGCTTTTATGATTCTTTCACTTGGCTGTGCAATAATAGATATAAGAATATGATAAAAGTGAGGTTTTACACAATATGTAATTACAGTTATATAGGCAACTTTTCTCAATATTTTTGAAACTGCCTCTCATACTAATAAGGACTCTTCAACACGAATAACAGCAACCCCTATTCAAACTAGCTTAAACAATAAAGGAGGAGGTTCTTCTTTCAAAACTGAAAAATACAGCTCGAAGGCATGTTTCAAACTCCACTGCCCTGGACTCTGCTTTCTTCCCTGTAGTGGGAGTTCTGTCTTCATGCTGGTTTGTGGGAACATGGTGGCAGCATTTCCAGACCTCCCATCTGTGCAGCAAAGGGACACCCCAGTTGTTCAACCAGAGACCTGAGCTTTGTTCTGATTAGGTCAGTCTCAGGTGTCATGCCAATTCCTCAACCACTCACAGTGCTGAGGTGGGTGAGAGTCAACTCCAACCCAGTTGCATTAAGGGACAATTGGAATACCAGGGGTAGACCGTACATCATCCACTATGAAGTCGTTTAGAAGATATTGCCTACAATATGCTTAGAAGGAAGCAAGCACATAATGTGCTAGTTATTCCATTTTTACCTTCATTTAAAACACACCACTTGTGAGTTTGTTTTTTTTAAGTAGTCGTGAGCAAAATAGTTCCACAAAGGTCATTTGGTCTCTGCAAAACCCTAGAATTGTAGCAATTCTATCATATAATAATATTGGAGTCTCCAGCACCTCATTTCTGTCCTTGCAACGTCAAGATTAACACTAGGGATTCATGGGTGTGGACTGCCTCCATGGCGTTAGGTCTTGAGCTGGTTTGGCCTTGTAGCATTGTAAGCATGGTATTCTTTGAGGAATTCTTATTATCAGTACAAATGGAATCGGAGACATTTTTTATATGTTCTTCCTTATAAGAAAGTTTGTATGCTTCTCAGCTCAGAGTAACAGCTGTTATCTATAAAGTTGATTGATGTGTTTATGTACAAAGAAGTCTGCATAATATGATTTGGACTAGTCAAAATGTGTTGTACGGAAGTTCAGAAATATAATGACCTCTTAATTACCTATAATTGGATTCTCTTTGTAAGAAATCTAAAGCAAATAAAATCAAAAGGCAATGGCTCACAAGTCCTTGCAAAGTCTGCAACTCCTTGCAACATTATTCTCAGCTTTTATTGAAATAAAACTGAGCCATTAATGCCAGAAAATGTAGCGAGGAGGGTTTCATCTTATTCCAAGTATACAGATTCTAAGGTTGGCTAGTTGTTATAATTCCACACACTTCAGCACACTGATTTTTAGGCTTTATAGCTGCCATTATATAATTAAACATTCTTATCATGCTTAACACTTGTTTCCTGAAATGAACTTTAATGCCACACTGCAAAAGTGCCATCCCATGTCTCATTGAGACACATGAGTCTTCTAATCCTTTACAGGATTACAAGAGAAACTGAGAGAATGTCTAATCTTTCTGGCTAATAAATTTTGCTTACACAGTATTGAAATTATCACCTCTCCTGATTTCTTAATTCCTAATACTGACTTTTCTACCATCATTATTCTTATTGCACGCAACTTAGAGCCAAGTAAAACTGGAAAGGAGGACACTCACTCTTCACATTAAGGTCTCTGACTCTAGGAATATCCTTCTTTAAATCGCATCAGCTCTCCATGTGGACCACAACTGATGTCCAATATATATAAATAAAGAAGAAGAGAAAAAAATAAATACAATGAACTAAAAGAGGAAAAGAGAAAAGGAAAACTAATCTTCTCTGTAAGCTGAGAATTCTTAATTTTCCTCTACATTATACAGCAGTATTAGCTAGTTACTAGTATTAGTCATTATGCTGTACATTGCGGGCCTGTTACCTATTTCTCTTACAACTGGAAATGTATACCTGTTGTCCACCTGCTCCTAACCCATTCTGTCCACCATCCTCTGCTTCTGGCAACCTTAAGTCTGATTTTTCTAGTAGTTTTTTTTTTAAGATCCCACATATAAGTAAGACCATAAAAATAAATAAATCACATCAGCTAATTAGCTTCTTGAACCTTCCTGCATCCCTGTCCCTGGGGAAGAGGAAGCTGAGACAGCAAGCTGAAAAGGACTTAATTAGACTAGTGCTTTTCCAAGTGAGCAGTGTTTCAGTCTCTGCTGCCATGAAACAGGGAACCAAAAGGAGCTGAGTAAGGAGGGAGGAAAGAGACATGGATGACTTTAGCGCACTTGCTAAGTTTAGCAAGACTTGGTTGTATTTGGCTTCACGTGCTGTGAATTCTCTGAGCGGCAGACACCGGGTCATGCTTTCCTGTGTCCAGCAGCAGTGATCGTCATGGTGTCCCCTGTCTTGGATTATTGCCCCACAGCAAAATTGAAACAGAATTTTTTCTCAACCATCTATAGTCCCCAGCATGAATTTTTGGGCAGCACACATACCTTCTGGGTGATGCTGCATGTGCCCACAGCCTCTGCCAGTGGGCCAGGTGTCTCTCGTGACTGGAAGTGGATTTGCCGCTTTCCTCTTCGTTCACTCAGGAGGGAGGACTTTTCAGCTCTCCTGGAGAAATCTCTGCTGTCGAACAGGAAGATATTGTGTCAGTGGTTAGTAATTTTCTGTTTGTACAATCAGTGACATCTTTAGACACAAAAGTACTCCTGAAGGTGAGCACATATAAGAAAAAAAGTCAAACTACTCTTTTGGAATGAATAACATTTATTTAAAAATGTCTCTTAAAACTAGTGCTGCCTATTTAAATGATGGTAGTTTTTTTCCTAGAAGACAACTGCTTCTTTTCTTCCCCTCAGGCCTGTAACATGACATCTCTGCTACGTAGTGAGTGATCAGACATTGCAAATAGCCCCTCAGGAATCAAACTAAACTTCAAGAAGGCTTACTGAGGAACTCTAGAGAGAGTATCATGGAGTGCAAGATTGAGGGGAAAGAAAAATACCCACATAGCTTGCATTTACTCAACAAAATTAAGAACATGAAAGAATTAGCAGAAATGATTGATGTGGTACTCATAGCAGAAGGGGAGAAATTTCCTTGCCACAGACTGGTTCTGGCTGCATTTAGTCCTTACTTCAAAGCAATGTTCACCTGTGGACTACTCGAATGCACTCAAAGGGAAGTCATCCTCCATGACATCACGGCAGAAAGTGTGGCAGTGATATTAAGTTACATGTACGATGCAGCTCTGGCGATCAACAACGCCAATGTGCAGACGGTGGCCATGGCTGCCTATTTTATGCAGATGGAAGAAGTCTTCAGTGTGTGTCAGAAATACATGATGGACCATATGGATGCCTCCAACTGTGTAGGGATCTATCATTTTGCAAAGCAGATTGGAGCTGAAGATTTATGCGATCAATCAAAGAAATATTTGTATCAGCACTTTGCTGAGGTGAGCTTACATGAGGAAATACTGGAAATTGAAGTGCACCAATTTATGAAACTTATTAAATCAGATGACCTTAACATATCCAGAGAGGAGGGCATTCTGGACTTAGTCCTGAGGTGGGTCAATCACAACCAAGAATTGCGCACAGAACATCTTGCTGAGCTTCTGAAGCAAGTCAGATTGGAACTTGTGAATCCTTCTTTTTTAAGACAAGCCCTAAAAAGAAACACAATGCTTCTGTGTAACGCAGATTGCATTGACATAATTCAGAACGCATTCAAAGCCATCAAGACACCCCATCAGCACCGCCTGAATCTCCGTTATGGCATGGAGACCACTAGTCTTCTGCTTTGCATTGGCAACAATTCCTCAGGCATCAGGTCAAGACGCGGGAACTATGGGGAAGCCAGTTTCTGTTACGATCCCGCATTGCGGAAGACCTATTTCCTCTCCTCTCCCAAGTATGGAGAGGGCTTAGGAACCGTGTGCACTGGGGTGGTCATGGAAAACAACACGATCATTGTGGCTGGAGAGGCAAGTGCCTCAAAACTCTCTAGACAAAAGAATAGGAATGTTGAAGTCTACAGGTGTGTATCTGTGAATTTGTTTTACTTATCTTGCTTTGACATTAGCAACAGGAGAAGGAAGTGCAGCTGAAAGAATGGCTGAACGTTTAATTACTTATACTCAGAGTTACCCTGTGAGTCTACCATACAGACAGGTACACAAAACACAGCCTGTGTATACATGTGTATAAAACTCTTAAGTGTATATTAAATATAGCATATGTGAGAATTTATAATGAATTTATAAGTATTATAGTATACATAATAAGTAATTTCAAAATCATTTTTTCTCTAGTTGTTATTTAGTTGGATTTACGTAAGTTACGTGTGTGTTTTGATTCCACTGTACATTTTCATTCTTAGTTTTCATTATTTACCCATGATAAAGCTTAATAATACCTTGTTTTGTTTTTAAAGAGCTTGATATAACTTTTTTCAACTATTAGAATGTTTTATTTTTATTTTTTTAATTTATATATATTTGACATCAATTGTAATCCCCATGTATTCCCCATCACCATATCACCAGTGCACCATCACCTCAGTCCCCCGTGCTCCCATCTTCCCTCAACACTCACCCTCCCCACTCCCCACCAAGTGTTCCCAATTTGTCCTTGTCTTTTCATTTTTGGTTTTTGTGTCTTTATTGTTATTCTTATTCCTTTCCTTGATCCTTATTTGGTTCCCTTATATTCCTTCTAGGGGAGGAACCATCTGGTATTTTTCTTTTGCCTTCTGACTTACTTCACTGAGCATAATCCCTTCCAGTTCCATCCATGTTCCTATGAATGCATCTAGTTTTTCTTTTTTGATTGCTGAATAGTATTCCATCATGTATATGTACCACAGCTTCTTGATCCACTCATCTGTTTTTGGGCATTTAGGTTGTTTCCAGGTCTCACCTCTTGTAAAGAGTGCTGCTATAAACATAGGGGTGCAGGTGTTCTTTTGAATCAGTGTATTTGATAAAACTTTTAACAAGAAGAAAATTTTAAGAACATATTTTGAACTGACTTTTTAAGTTTTTAATTCAAAGTAACAAGTCGTTTTTTCTTGACAAAAATTTGCTAATTATCCACTATTATTCTGTATCCTTAATTTGCAGCAATTTCCTAAACCTCTAGCAACTGAAGCCTTAAAATGCTTCAATCCTGTAATTTTGTTAAGAGAAACAAGAGGTAACATATCACCTGGTCCTTCTATATGGGACACAGGCATTTGTTCAGTTTTTCAGCAAGTATTCAGTGAGTCTTTATGTTTAGCTCTAACTGGGTAAATAAGAAATATACACATAGAATAAATGGTAAAACTCTCCTTCAGTATCCTTCAGTTCCCAAAACAGAGTTTGTTCAGATTTTTCCAGTCAGAAAGTAATTCTTTTCAGTCAGAAATTCTTTTCAATCAGAAAGTAATTCTTCTCCACAATGAAGCAAAGGATGAAGAGGCTTACTATTTTTCTGTCATCTCTTAGCATTCCATTAGCCGTTTCCAGCTATAGACCTACCCTCTTTTCACAGTCGTGCTTTGAAGATGAATCTCATGTCCCCCAGTAGTGAGAGGAGAGGAAATGCAGCTCTGACAGGCGCCCTGTGTCCCTGGTGCCAGCATGTCATTGCTGAGCTCCTGTGGGGTATTCAGGTGTCCTCTAGAGAGCCCGGATGTCCCTCCTGCAGGAGGAGGAAGCCCTGGCCTCCCAGGCACCAGTTCTCAGAGGCCCCCATTGCTGGTTTAAACTTGTCTTTGGTGTGCTCGCTTCAGCAGCACATATACCAAAATTGGAATGCTATACTTATTCAGCTGCCCGTCTTTCCATCTTGAACCCCCTTGAACAGGAACCTCAGGTTCTTTAACTCTATTCTTCCTCATCAATGTAGTCGACAATTCCACCATCAGAATTTATTTTTAACAAATGTCCAACCCTGTCAGAGTGTCCTTCTGCTTCCGTCCGCAAGCATCTCTCTTCCTGACCTTTTTCTGAAAGGGGCTGGCTTCCCTTTCTATTGCCTAGCAGCACAGTTCCCTCCTTACCTCTCTTCACCTGAGCCAGGTTCCCATCACCAACCTGCTAATCCACATGGGTCAGAATTAGGGTGCAAGTATCACTTGCCATTTCCCTGATCTCCAGTAATGAAAAAATTCAGCAGGGCAAGTGAAAAAATTATCCCGTAAGTCTCCAGTACAGAATGATGTACAGAACAAGACTTTGGGCTAAAATGAGACTTCCAGCAGATGTCTAGACAGTTAGGATCCTGTAGCACTACTGAACATTACTTTAGTACCAGTTTTGTGAAAATGTGTGAGATATTATCATGTGGTATATTCCTACTATATTCTTTCTGTTTCTTGTCCCTTTCATCTTTGCTTGGTTGCTCTTCAAAAATTCCCATATGGATATATGCTTTCTTCATTTAAAAAAAGCAATAAACAAATACTCTGCTAGGGCATTTCTTTTAAAAAAGATACACCTTCCTATCTCCTTTACTTATCTCCCATACTTTGGTTACAAACAGCTGAGACTATAAGTGTTATAAACTGTCAGCCCCTGTGAACATGGAATGCTTTTGCCATTATTTTCTTTTTTATGTCATATCTATTTTGCATAACAGTAAGTTGTATGGTTTTATCTGGGCATTTTTCTGCATTTTTAAATATAAAATGTTAAAACAAAAATCAGGTTAACAAGTCACCCACAAGCCTATACTTCCTAACCTGTACAGGATATATTTTGTTCTTGCCAATTTTCTTATGTCTCAGAAAACCAAAATCCATTTTTTTAGTTCTATTTTTATAATAATTTGTTGAGCCTACTTCAGTGGTTCCCCACATATGCAAACCTAATTCTCCTTTCTTTATTAAAAAACAGTCCAATTAAAAGTAGTGGTGAAAATGGCACTGGTGATTCTAGGAACTTTGATTTCCTACCTAGAATTATGTAGAAGACAGTTGTAAATTTTGATAAATAGCTGCACTCAGTTTGTGACACGCCAGACTTGCCCTCTAGGAAGGGACAGCCAACTTCCCTGTAGAGCCTGAAGCGAAGAATCTCTGGAGAAGAACATCCGGAGTTGGCCGAGATGACTAGGGAAAGCCCCTCCGATGTGATTAACCGAGCAATGCTTGATGTAACATAGGGTCTGTACTTAAAAGTTGTACTCTGTATAGAAGACACATCATGAGTTCTCCATTTGTTTCCAGACAGAACAACTTTTCTTTCTTATTTCCATATTCTCCTGCCTTTCATTTTTCGTTTTGCTTTTAGGTTTGACATTCAGGTATTCTTTCTGTGTTTTCTGGGACAAGTCTAATTTCATGTATTTTCTCCTTCTCTCCCCTTAAGTGCTTTTGTCCTTAGACTGTGTTCCCAGTCATGACTGGGGAAATAGACTTGTCAAGAGACAAGACAAAGGATAGTCGAGCTCATATGCTCAAGAATGTGCACAGACATGCTAGTGTCCCTTCCTCCCAGTCCTCTTCACGCCGACATAACTGTTCCTGGATGCTAGTAGACTAAAGTAGCTGCTAATGCTTATGGACGCCTGTAGGTGGGTTTGTACTGGTACTCTGGGCTCCGGCCTGAGCCATTTAGAAATGTAAGAACAATTGTTAGCACTCTACATATCCCACATCATCCCTTTAGAAATCGCTGCTCTAAAACTGATTTCTTTAGTATTAAAGTGAGACTTCAAGTCCACAGAATAAGATGCTATTGTGTTTTTCTTTATTTTTATTTATTAAGAAAAAATTACAAATGATTTTCTGAAAGACCTTCCTTTCCCAGAACTAGAAAATGAAGTCTAGTCCTGGATAATCTATACTCTTTCAATATATCCTTCCTAAAATTCTGCAGATGTGGTTGTTTCTATGCATATTATATTTAGTTCATTAGTCCCTGTAAAAATATAAAACAACCTGAAAGCCTATAACCCTATCTTTTGTTAATGTTTTTCCTCTCCAACGAGAAGAACCAAATTGTTTGTTGTTTTTAGTTGGAAAAGTTTTTAGTTGGAAAATTTGTTTTTAGTTGGAAAAGTTTTCACATTGACTCTAATTCTGGGTTTTCTTTCTATTAATTTACAGGTATCATGATAGAGGAAACCAGTTCTGGGAAAAATTATGCACAACTGAATTCCGAGAGCTCTATGCTCTGGGCAGTGTCCATAACGACCTCTACGTGATAGGAGGACAGATGAAAATCAAAAACCAGTATCTTATCACAAACTGTGTTGACAAGTACTGCATAGAACGGGACAGTTGGAAGAGGGTTTCTCCCCTTCCTCTACCGCTGGCATGCCATGCTGCAGTCACAGTGACCAGTAAGCTCTACGTGCTCGGAGGCTGGACCCCTCAGGTTAAGGAGCTTCCTGTGTACCTGATTGCCGTGGCTATGCGAGTCTGGCTGCTGTGTTGAAAACGTTGTGCTTGTCAATACTAAAAGAGTTTGACTGATGTTTGGGCACAGTGCTTCCTATTTTATTAAATATTAAACTTAGGATTTAAAAGTGTTAAAGTGGTTTGAGAGAATGAATTCTAAAGTGTGTTATTCATGGACATGACTTCATTCAGTATCCGTGCTATGTTCTGCATAATCCTTGCCATTCCTGCTAATTATGAAACATGCTTATGCTGAAGGATTAGCTGTAGGAAGCAGTAAGTAGGAGGCAGAGAAGCTAGATCCTCACCCCAGTTCTGTCTGCTTAATAATTTTGTGACCTCAGGCAAGGGGCTCTTAGGTCTTTTCCAGATTTAAAATTCTCCCTCTAAGCAGGAAACCAGAGTATTCATCCTAATACAGCACAGTCGTTTCCATGAAGGTATGAAGTCATCTTCAACACTCCATGGCTCTGCTGGGCATAAGCAGCTGGAGAAGTCAAAATACTGTATGTTGGGAGCCCTGCAAAGTGATGGCACTGCACGCAGAGGAGTCAGTGCAGTGGGGCCCTGAGGGCCTTTTTCTTCTCTGTGGGCGTGTCTCCCGGGCCTACCGATCAGCCAGCCGCCTTCTGCCCTGCCCAAGCCAATCTTTTTAATAAAAAATAGTGTCACTCGCTCAATGTCCACCCCATGACATAAAGTTGATTTACTTTTGCCTATTTGAGTTCGTTTCTCCAGATTTACTTCCTGATAAAACTAATGTTTTTTGCTTTCACTTCACAAGCTTGGGTTTTACCCTTCATAGTATATTGCGCCTTTGCTTAAAATATTTTTCATGTTTAATACATTTTAAAATGTGTGCTATATTTCTAAAAATAGTGCAGATTTCATCACAGCTAGTAGCTGATGCCTGAAAAATTACATGTAATTAAGCTTTATCAGAACTATCCACTGCATAGCTAATTTGGCATGAATAAGCTCCAAAGACAACTTAGAAGCTTTTCTTTGCTTTTCTTTCACTAAGATAGAAATTAAATACTTAAATTAGAACAAAAGCTAAAACAATAAAGTCAATATTTGTTCATTTCTGTCTTTAAGTAGGTGACATGAATATTTATTCAATAAAAATGCTTTTGCTAGTCTGAAACGAAGACATTATGTTAAATTGCAAAATGACATGGAGTTGTAGCTGCACCCTATGAACATAACTCTTAATGCAGCCAAACTTAATTGCATACAATTTTCATAAATGTGGCAGCTTTTTCTGTGTGGAATAACTGTATCCAAAAGAAAAAAATAAGACACATCCTTAGATTGAAGTCATAAAGTTCCCGATGCTTTGTAGACAAAAGCAATACTTCAGCTGAAGTTCATGAAGATAAACCACATATATCTGTGTAAGAATAAAGTCATTCAATTTCTCTAGTCATTAGAATATATCTGTAAATACATAGAAATAACTGCAAATGATTCCTGTTAATCCCAGTATTTTGAAAAGTGAATTCAGATCACTCCTGCAGGGCCTCCCTGGTAGCGCAGTGGCTTTAGCAACGCACTATGAAGCAAACTGCAGCCACTGCAGCATGAGTTTGATCCCTGCCGCCGACCAGGGAGGGGACCCACGTGGCATGGCGGACCTCTCCTGCCTCGCCCTCTGCTCCCCTCAGCAGTGTACTTCAGTCAGTCTGCCTGTTCTGCCCCCCACTCTGTTTCTGGTGACTCCTCTCACCTCCCTGGACTCTGGCCTGTACCCCAGCTCTTGTATGCATAAATAAATCTTAAAAAAAAAATCACTCCTGCATAGGTCATAATTATAGTGTAAAAATACTCTGAAAACACTAAAATGGCTTTGCAATTTTCTTTCCTCTGCATTAGGAAGCAGTATAAAGAAAAATAATATATTATTCACATTAGTTTCTCACAAATATTATTACAGTTGTGCACTACAGAGTTTGGTAAAGTAAAATTATACTTAAAACATTTCTTTTTAAAAACTTGGTTTTGTTTTTAGGCTTTGCAGTTGGCTCAAATGCATTTTTTTCAGTGCTACGATTGTCTCACTGCCAAGATTTTGCTGAGATGGTCCAACACTTTAGCCTCATTATTACAAAATATAAATTCTTCTGATCTTGACTGTGCTTACAACCGCAAGTCGTGGGACTGGAGCGTTTATGAGTGAGTTACTACAGTTAACCCTACTAATCTCCTTGGCTGTCTGTTTTGATTAACTGCATTCGTGTACTAGTGAAGAGCTCTAGTTGATGTGTTACTATATTGGCCATCGTTTTTCATACAGATGGATCTTCCTGATGAAGAACCTGATCGATTAAGCAACAAACTGTTGCAGTACGACCCCAGCCGAGACCAGTGGACAGAGCGGGCGCCTATGATGTACTCGAAGTACCGATTCAGCACAGCTGTACTCAACAGTGAGATTTATGTTTTGGGTAAGAACAAAACAAATCACTAAAATACTCTTGACTACTTTTATTTTTTTCAGCAGTTTGCCTCAGTGAAAATTAGAAATTTCCCCTTCTTGTGGTACCCAAGTAAAATATTGTGAAATGGGAGTAAGCAGTTGGTCAGCTTTAGTCAACAGGCTTTTGCAACCAACTGTGATTGTCTGTGCTAACAGAAGTCATCATAGGTAAGACAATGCCACCTATGCCAATCCTCTTCATCTTGCCTTACCCACCAAGTTTTAGAGGTGTTATCTAATCATTTTGATCCAAATGCACTTTTCTTTATCTTTTAAATATGTATGGCCTTACACTAGCCAATAGGATTGGTGAAAACGGACTCATTTCAATAATAGTGAGTAAAAACAACTGCAGAACATCTCCTGTGTTTGTCTGTGTTTTCCCTATCCTTCACTGCTCATTTTTCCTCTTTTATTCAGTCCTTTGCTCTTCTAAACATATTCCATTTTTCCTGACATCATTCTCTATGACCTTCTCACCCTCTGCTTATAAGTATGGGAAAGAATGAGAGTGAGATAAAGAAGGAGACTAACTGGACGAATAAAATGATAACAATGTCAGTTCTTTATTTCATCCCATCTTCACTGGTGGCTGACAGGCTGAAACATGGGGACGATGACAGGTAGCAAAGAGATGGCAAAACAAAAATGTGAAATATGGAATGAAAGCCTATCTAGCATTTGAACAGATTTTTTTTTCAAAAGGAGAAGTCATTATCTCTTATCTGCTTGCACAGCATGAAGCAAATAATTAATGCACTCAAATGTGAATAGTGTTATAATTTTAAGAACAAGAACTTCATGCAACACAATTTATGATTACCTCAGTTATGAGACCTACTTACAATTAATTTTTCTCTCTGGCTGTGTGTTTGACACTTTGTTACAACAATGTCCTGTACCATAGGTCCAAAGAGAGACAATATCTACACTAGGATAGATGACCTAGGATAGGTGTGTTACTCAAGTAGATCAGTGAAGGACTGATCTACCAATTATATTAAAGTTGGAGGTAGTCCAAAATGGGATAACAAAGTACTAACTCTCTTATGTGTGGCTGACTAGATATCCGGACTGCTCCCCTTGAAAAATACCAGCAAAAAAGTTGAGTAAGACATATTTTTAAACCTTCTAGAAAATCGGTTATGGCAGTAAATACTTAGCAAGCCAAATGAAAACAGAAGACTTCTTGCTGTGGAGAAGTGAAGTGGTCAATAGCCTCTCCCCAAAGGCAACTATAGAACTAGATTTCTATCCCATATTAATAATTGATAAAATAGCCAGACAGAAAATTAGCAAAGTTACAGAAGACTTGCACAGCTAGGTAAAGCTGGTAATATGGAAAGATTCTTCTTGGCACTACATAAGGTTGGTTTTGAAAATGAAAAGAATCTGGTGTTTTGACACCTAGTCCTGCTTGTAATCATACGTGGAAGAAAAAGAAAATTGGCCATGTTTTTGAGGTTCCTCCTTGCAGGTCCTCTAGATTTCAAACTGCCTCACCAGCCTCACATAACTGCCCAAAATTCTTCTGGTTTCTCTTTCCCTTACTAGAGTACAATGCAAATCCAATTCTTAGCCTTGGTCCAGAACTAGCAAATACCCCAAGAGCAGAAAACAACCCAGAAAAGACTTCCTCAGTGTAATTTTAGCTTATCTAGTCCTTGTCCTTTCCAAACCTCCAACATCTTTAAAAATAGAATCTTTTCAACTTAAGTATTTTTTTTCCTAGTCACACTAGAATCATCTGCCTGCCACAATAACTTACCAAGAATTGGAAAAATGACTGCTAGACACACTTCATTTTTCTTAGAGATGGTTCTTTTTATGTGATATATTTGGTCCACAATTTTATACAGGGAAAAGAAGGGACGAACTAAATCTCAGGTTAAGTGTCTTACTCAAACACTAGTTACTGAGTGGCACAGCAGGAACCAGAGCCAGTCACTGGACAACAAAGCTTCTGTGCAGTTTCTTCCTTCCATCAAGGTTTCTGATTTTGATCCTGCAAGCCCACCAAGGCTGCTTCAGTAGCCACCCAAAGTGGTTAGCGAAGACGTTTAGGGAAACACCTAGTGATGCCTTTCCTTGAGCCAGGAGAGGGTGGTGGCAGCAAGCCCATGGAGACATATATTGGCCCTGTGTTCTCTGCCTTCGAGATTTGGGTTTCAGGGTTTCAGTAGTTTCTTACATCTTATCAGAGGTCAAAATCTAGACCCTGTCCACTATATAAGCATACCAACTTTGTGATTTCTTTCCATAACTGGAAGAGTGGGATAAAGCACAAATTCTCCAGCCAATGACATCTCATTTGTAAGTCTTGAATTAATAGACTCCTAGGGCATTGTCACAAAATCCAAACTGAGAAATATAATTGGAAAAAAATTGAAGTTGAACTTCTTACAAAAAAAAATTCTTGCACTTTAAAGACTGAAGCACGTGAGCACTCTGCTGCTTTCTGTCACCTGTGTTTCGTCCCTACACTGTTGGTGTCTCAGCCAGATGGTAAGCCAGGGGAAGGAAAGGAGCTGAAAATCAGATTAGCGAATTTTGCCCTCTGATTTAACAGCTTTTATAAATGGCTTGTCAGGGCAATTGCTAAACCATGGTTTGGATGAAATGTGGATTCCTATTATCTAGACTTTCTTTGTTCCCTCTCTGCATGACAATTTTTAAGTTGACCTTGTAGTTAAACCCATTGAATTTGGATAAAAATGTAGTGTAATTGCTGTTACTTTGGTAGTTTTAACTTGTGTTCATTATTATCGGAACTTGGCATAGCAATATTTGTAATATGTGTCAAAATTAAAAATAGGTATCCTTGACCATATACATGATGTGCAAATATTTTCTCCTTTTGTGTAGATTAGCTTTTCACTCCTGATTAGTTTCCTTGCTGTGCAGATGCTTTTAGCTTGATCTTTTTTTGGTTTTGCTGCCTGTGCTTTTGGTGTCATGTCCATAAAGCCATCGCCCAGATCAGGGTTTAGCTCCTGCGTGTTCCTCTAGGAGTTTTACAGTTTCGGGTCTTACATCTAAGTCTTTAGTCCTCTTCAAGGTGATTTTTGTGTGTGGTATAAGATAAGGGTCCAAATTGGTTTTTCACATATAGGTAATTATTGGCAAGGAAGAAATTATAACTCTTGCATGCTGTTCATGGGAATGCAAAAAAGTATGGAGAGCTCTCAAAAGAATACCACAGGATCCAGCAATCCCATTTCGGGGTATTTATCTAAAAATTGACATGAGGGTCTCAGAGGTAATAAATAACACTCGTATGCTCATTGGTGCATAAACAGCCTAACTTCCCATGAACACATGAATATAAAAAGTAACACGACATTTACCATACAGTGGAATTCTATTCAGTCTATTAAAACTTGCAGCATGTAACTTGCAGCAACGTGGATGAGTCGTGATAATATTATGTTAAGTGAATAGGCCAGTCACAGGAAAACAAATGATTCCACTTACCTGAGTTATCTAAAATAGTAAGATGCATAGACTCAAGGAGCCCCTGGTGCTTGCCAGGGGCTGAAGAGAGGTAGAAATGGGGAGTTTCTAATCAATTGGCATAAAGTTTCAGCAAAGCAAGATGAGTAATTCCTAGAGCGCCACTGTACCTGTAGTTCGGGATGCTGAATTGTACACTAAAAAAAAATTGTCAAAAAGATAGATATCATGTTAAGTGTTTTATCAAAGTAGAATAAATTTTTTAAAAATTAAAACTACAAAACATGCCATTGAGCTGAAGAAGATGTAAAGGGGAGGGTGGGAGGGCACAAGGACATAGGGTTGGCAGTTCAGAGTCATTACTGCCAAGGAAGTGGGGGAAGGGCGGAGCAGGTGCTTCAGCTTGACTATCAGGCAAAGTCAAATATAGAAACATGACGGCCGGACTCTATTTGTGGAGACATTTAGACCTTTCCAAACTGACCCGCCTGCCTTTGCAGCCTGGTCTCTAGTCACTGCCTCCCAACCCACAAAACCTAAACTCCAGCCACAGGGACTGAGGGTCATTTCCCGAGTACGTCTCCCTTCTAGGCCTTCGTTTCCTCTCTCTCTCTGCTTTTACTGCTTCCTCCTCTGTTTAGCTAACTCCTCCCCACCCTTCAAGGTCCAGCAGAAGTGCCTCTCCCCGTGGTGGTTTGTGAGCTCCTCATTCAGCAGACTTCTCGGCAGCGTGCTCTGCCTGTCATTGCCCTGGTCACAGTATGCTGAGGGGAAGCAATCTGGCCTTATGTGACTCAGTGTCTCCTAAAACCCTGCTCAGGGCCTAGCTTATGTAATAGATGCTAAGAAACATCAGTTTACTGATTGACTCTCCTCCTCTCTGTAGCCCATCATGTATCTCCCATCATGTAAAAGTGGAGCTAGAGGTCTAGTGGAGAATTGCTTCAAGCAGGGATTTCTCATTTCCCTGTCTGGAGAGTCAGTTAATAATAAGTCTTCTGCACGGCTAATGTCCCGGCTGACACGCGGTTTTCTCCAGGGGAGCACTCTGGGCCTCCCTGGCTTACTGCAAGGGCACACTGCGAGTTGACTCCCAGCTGGAGTGCCTTCCAGGGGGGTGAAGGGAAAATTACACAGAAGGCGCCACTTACTACAGTAAGTGCATTATTTCAAAGATTACTTTAGAGGGGAATTATTTTCAGATGAGAGGAATTGCTTTTGTTGTAATAAGAATTTGCCCTTTTTCTTCCTTTTAATAAGATTTAAGCAATTTTTCCTAATACAAGTGTTTCTCAGATTACCTTGGTGGTTTTAAATGGCAGGTTCTGGGCTTTTACCCTTGGCAAATTCTGAGCAAGTAAGTCAAAGTCAGACCTCGGCATCTGAGTTGTAGAGAAAGTATCTGGGTAATCTCAGTGTGAATGATCGTAGCACTGCACTTAGAGAAACTCAGATACGGTGAAGGGAGGGGGAAATACAGTGTTAGTGGCGGCATCAATGCTTGAACTCTTTCGCACAAGCAGGACTGGGTTCTCAAAAAGCCGCAGAGATGAGTGAAACAGCGTCTTCTTCTCTGCACAGCACCGTGTATTCTAGGAAGATGGTCAAGCTGTCCTGACATCACGTCACCAGAGCAGGCTGTTGGGTGTGTTCTGATCAGATTCCAGGAGTTCGCGGAACACTCATTTCTTTAGCCCATACTGAACAAGGAAAGAAAGGTGCCTTTACAATGGCCAGAAAAGTCAGACCTCTCTGAGGCAAGACTTGGAGTCAACAGCTGAAGGCTTGAACGAAAATGAACATTTTGCCATGTATTTGCTACAGGCACCCATGAAATGATTGTCCAGTAAGTTGTATGAGAGAGTTTAACCTTGAGTATTGAACACCATCAACAGGGTCCCCGGAAGTTCTTACCCTAAGAGGCCAGTTTGCCTGCAGCTCCTAAGTTGCACCTTAACTGCAATAATTTTTATCGTTGATATCCTGCAAGTTCACAGAGAGTTGGCAGTTCCACATTTCATTGTGACAATTAGTTAGAAAGTGCACTTAATTCAATCAGCATGTAATTATAATGCTATATTATAGTGGTTTCATATTTGCCTTTGATTTCCCAGTAGACAGACTTAGGAACAAAAAAGAATTTTTAACTTGTTATTCTGTGACACCTAGTACAAACATGAGGTGGAGATCCAAAATAAACTTACAGGTTGCTGAAAATGAACTAGAAGCTTCTGATCCTGAGATCAGAGTGTTAGAGAGCTTCTACAGTGTGAAAGCCCCCAAGGAACAGCAATGATAATATTGTTGAGACTAGATGAGAAATGTTTTGGGAGAATGTTGCCTCGGCCTCTGGCTTAGTTGTGCACGTTTGCAGAAAAGTACAATGGCGCACAAAGGACTTTGCAGCTAGCTACACAGTCTGTGCTTGGTTTTGTGGAAAAAAAGGGCAAGTCCTAAAAATTCTACCAAAATCAAGGCTTTGTTTAAGAACGCAAACCTTCGGTGTGTCTTCACTCCACCTGGTGTGTCGGAACATCAAGGCCTGTGGCGTGGGAGGGAGGTCACGTCATTACTCCCAAATCCTTAAGAAAACCTTAGGACACATTTGACATCTTCAATCCACTGGTATGTTTAAAACACTGTAAAAAACTGAAAGCTTAAAAAAATTGATATTTTGAAGAGAACAATATCAATTATCCAAAAATTCCTGTCATCTTAAGTAAAATGTATTATCTTCAATCAATTTATCCTTATTCTTACGTATGATCCTTTTATTTAGTCACTCCCTCTACCAGTTCTTGAGTGAATATGAAAGTGAGCACAGATCACTCCCTGTAGATCATTTTCTTGCATACAAGGTAAATATGCCACAGACTTATTATGATGTGCTCTCCTTCAGAAGTTACTCCACAAATCCTGCCAAGCATTCTTTAGAAGAAAGACATCAGTCTCAGCACCTTGGGATACAGTGATGCACACTGCGCCTGTGAGGATTCATAGCTTGTAGCTGTGGGGTATACTTGCTGATAGTTCTTGCAGAGTCACTGCAGAGAAGCATTAGTAGAAACGTGGCCTGTGCCCTGTTAGGTCAGGCATATAGCCCAAGTTAAGACAAACCCAGGGAAGCAATGAGGCCAACAGCAGACTCACACCAGCCATTTCTCTCAGCTTCTGGCTAAGATTCCTGTACTTTGTTTAAAGATTTATTTATTTATGAATGCAAGAACAGGGATTCAGGCCAGAGGTACGAGAGGATTCACCAGACAGAGTGGGGAACAGAACAGGCAGATCGACTGAAATACACTGCTGAGGGGAGCAGCGGGAGAGGCAGGCGAGGTCCACTGTGCCATGTGGATCACCTCCCTGGCCAGGGATCAAACTCATGCCACAGTGGCTGCTGATAGCTTCATAGTGCTTTGCTTAACCCCTTGTGCCACCATGGAGGTCCCGGGATTCCTGTATTTTTAAGATGGTGTTTATAAGTGAGTTTCAGTTCTTTAGACTCAGCTTGCCACATGTGGAAAGCCAGTCACTGCTTTTTGTTTTGATGAAAAAGCATAAGAAAAAAAAAGGTACCTGAGATGAGGGGGAGGAGGTGATCCCTTCACACATTTTATTTCTTGATTATATGTACCATGTAAGAAGTGCTAGGGATACAGATGTAAAATAGACACTACTCTGCCCTCAAGTGGCTTATGGTCTAATCTAGTAGGGAGGTATTCATAATGATAAATAGGAGCAATGTATCTTCATAGGAACCTATAATTTCTATTCAGAGGACAGTTGAAACCCAGAAGAGGGAAAGGCCAATTCTGTGTGCAGAGGCATGAAAGATTTGTTAAGAGGGTGACTATTGAGCCGAGCCTTGAAAGAGGTGTGGGAGTTTATCAAGTTGGGAAGGAGAGACTGTTCTAGGCAGAGATGAGGCTAAGCACAGAGCTGGAGATAAACAGTCTTGCCTGTTTGGGAAACTGCCAGCTGTTTGGCGTATCAGAGCTGGGTCATGTGGGGGAGAGAGAGAATGGCAAGGAATGGGAAGAACAAGGAGGAACTGGGTCTTCAAAGCTTTGTGTACCTTTAGAGGGAGAGATATTTGTGAGAGGCATCAAGGAGAATTGGGTGACTGATGAAATGAGGGTTGGATCAAGGACGACAGAGTGAGACTCATCTGAGGTTGAGGCCTGTCTCCTCGGACCTGCTGTAACATGGATAGGTCATCTGCTACACTCGCTCCTACCCATTGGGCCCAGGTTCTCCCTTTGTTCTCCCCTTATAGGCTCAGTCTTCAGACCTGCTGGGACCTGTAGGACAAGCTGGTGAAGACAGATGGGAAGCAAGGGGGAAAAGATGGACGCAGGGTTTGAAAAAAAGACAGGCTAAGTCCCAGACGTGGTCCACACACTGGAGTCCACTGAGTCCCGATGCTGGTGGAAACTTTGAGCCCAGGGCTCATTGAGGATCAGGTGGGAGAGCAGCTTTGTAATTATAGCTGCTTTGGCACTCGGGATTCAGTGCCAGAATTTTCTATGTTAGTGTCTACATTTCCACTTGGAAGTTGTGAGACATTCCAAACATTTGATTCTTCAAGAAAGTCGGAACTTACTCTCCCTCTCAGCTCTTTTCTTTCATTTTTGTGGCAACCTGCACTGAGAAGCAAGCACACTGCAGATGATTGTGTTTGCTTAGCCTGGCAAGGGACAGTGAAGAGTTAGCAGGTGAAGAGAACAACCTGTGTGACCAGGACATGCTGATAGACTCACAGGGAGGGCCTGGTGCAACCCAGAGTTTTGTAACACACAGGCAAGGCTGCTTTCTACCTCGTCTCGAAGAATTTTTTTCTGAAAATACCAAAAACCCCTGTGTTAGACCAGAAGTTTCAAGAACCTAGGTCCGTGTCTTCTGGAGTTTTAGTCTCCAAGTCTGGGACTCTAAAATGAGAGCAAAAAAAAAAAAATCTCACTAAAGTGAGAGTGACATCTATACAAGCATTATGTGAACAACGAACAGACTGTTCAGGTCAGAGAGTGGCCATTCCCCAGATGTGTGGGCCAGCCTCACTTCCGGAAGCCTACACATCGCCAAGTCCTTTTCTGTCATGCATGGGGCACAAAGAGAGGTAGGACTGCCCTAGCTCTCTCAAATGTAAGTTGTTCGAAATGACTTCAGGCAGCTTCCTCTCCATGTCGGGAGGCTGAGGGGGAGGCTCCACTAATTTCTCAGCCCTTTGAACTTCAAATTCTCTCTCCAGTCCCAAAAGAAATTTTGAGGTGTGACACACCATCAGTCTTGGCGTCAATTACAGACATAACAAACAACTAAACTGAGAGCAGTCAGACATCAAATTTTAGCAACTGCAGTAAATGCTGGTCTTCATATGACATTCTAGAGCATGAAGGACAAAGGATTAACGCTGAGCACCTACCGCACGCTAGCCGTCTTGTTTCTACGCAGTACATAAGAATAAATTAAAATCTGATAGAAATGCTGGTTGAATAGTCGTACAGAGAATGTAAGCTACTCTTCACACTTCTCTTCCATTACATTGTCTAATAGTCATATCTTTATAACAAATTATGAAATTCATATTGTCCTCAACTTCCAGTTGAGAAAATCACAGTGACCAAAAGTGTCAACTAGCAAGTGGTGGCACAGGTATATGAGCCAGGATCTGTTTCCAAAAACCCACTTTTTTTTTTTTTCTGGAACACACAGGAGCCTTCAACAGTAAATATTTCATTAAAGCTTGTTTCTAAAGCCTGTCGAGCAATGCAGGCCTCTCTGGAAGCTTGTCAAAGCGATTACAGAATCCCCCTCCTCTTTTGGGTGCAGCCCAGGGAGGAGCAGAATGAGCCCGCCACCTGCAGCAGTCCTGCAGGAGAAGGCACGTGCGCCCGGTGAGGCACTGTGGAGGGCAGGTCCTCGAGAGTCAGGAAGTGCCACTGCCCCTCTGCCCTCAGCCTGCTCCCTGCCAGGCTTTGTGTGAGGAAAGGCTTCCTCCCACACCACACACACGGGAAGAACCTATAAGAACCAAACTCGCGAAAAACCCGTCTTGGTCCTTGCAAAATGAAACAGAGAAGGAGGTGTTGTCCTCTTCGATAACCACCCCCCATCCAAAAAACCTGAAAGTGGATTTTGCATTTGCGGTTCATTTAGGTATGCCTCACAAGGACAGTTTCTATTTGTCTTTTTTGTGAATCAAGAAAAGCCAGGCTCGGGGGCGGTGATGGCATTTAAATTAAAGATATGAAGGTCTCTCATTGAAATTCTAAAGATGTGCCCATCCTGCCCCACGATTTCTCTCATCAAAGGAGTTCTCTTGAAGTGCTGCTGCTGACTTATTAATACAGATCATGCTTGTATTTGATTATTTATCTAATCAGGATTCACCTTCAGTTTAAGCTCATTAAGTCTGTTGTTAATAGAGTAAGACCGAAAGTGTGCTTGATGGTGGAATCACATCCAAGTGAGAGAATATGTTCCGGCATTAATGGCAGGAACAAAGAGCTCCCTGTAAGCCCGTGTCACCCTTGAGTGGAGCATGTGAACCGCCTGCCAACCAAACAGAAAGGGCACCTATTAAAAGGTTAGTTGTGTAGAGTACGGACTGAACATTATAATTAAATACACTTAGTAACAGAGAAGTGAAAATGACAAGCACTCCAATTATTCCAAAAACCAAGAGAATAATACCCATTCTTCATAGCCATTGTGTAGGGTCTCTTTTCTAATGGGCTTTGCATGACACTTCTGAGCTAGACTCGGGTGCTGGCTGCTCCTCGTGCCCAGCCTGACTGCCGCTGACTTGCATTTCACCCGCTTGCTTCCGCTTCCTGGCGTTTCCGAGCGGTTGCCATACACGCCAGCCTGGTAGCATCTCTTCCGACCCCGCAGAAGGCCACTGCATCGTCTCAGTCCCACCTGGAGGGGAGTTTGCCAGGTTCTGCTCTTCTTCTTCAAGGTCTTCCTGCCCCTTTGTTGGACTGAGAAACCTCTAGCTGCACAGCACCGTGCTGAAGAGGGCTGGGAACATCAGCGCTCGCGGTCTGCAGAAGCCCGTGCGTCTCCTCCTTGGAAACGCCGCAGCCTGAACTTGGCGCCATAATGGGCTAAATTATTTATCCAGTCGGATAAGAGAGAAAGCAACCAAAAGCTTCCTGAGTTTACAGCCTCAGTCCTGGATTCGTACTGAGCCAGGAAAAAGGCCAAGCTCCATCAGCAAAAAGAAAAGAAAAAATATCTTTTCCTCCTCGGTCCTCTTCCATCACCTCTTATGTCTGGCACAAGTCCCAACCGTGGAGAAAATAAGCTCCGCCCACCCATCTCCTTGGCATCCCTGGGTGCTGTGGCCACCGTGAATATAAGATGTGTGATATGTGGCCTTGGCCCTCAGTGAGCTTATGCTACAGAGAAAGCAGAGGACACGCTGGACTCCCACTCCTTCCTTGCAGACACTGCCGGCCTGTGCTCAGGGCTGCGGACGCAGGACTGAGACTGCAGACTAGGGGAGTACTGGCAAGCAGGTGATGTCAAAATCACCTCTGCCCAGGGTCCTGAGGGTTAAGGGGCGTTAAGTAACAGTGAACGCAGACACCGTGAGGCACTGTGTGGTGGGTTTATCAGGAAGTGATACATTCAGTAAATGCTGTGAGCAAGAGGAGGTGTTCCTTTCGGTTTGGATACTGCTGCAGACAACAGAGCCAAACCAACTGTCCCGGACAGATGCAGTGACTCTCGGGCCTGTGGTTTGCCAGTGCGCCGAGGCCAGCACTGCAAAGTCTTCTTGACTGATCACGCAATCAGGGTCCTAAGATTGGAGCTGCATGGGGTGGACTCGCCCATCGGAGGGGTCTCTGCAAGTACAGGGGCCTCTCTTCCTGTTCCAGGGAACTCGTCTCCCTGTCCTGGGTTGGCCATCAAGAACCATGGCCTGACTTTTAAGACCTTTCTTTCACTGTGGAACTTAGGAGAGAACAAAAAAGATCACCTACAAACTTTGTTTCTCTTATTACAGTGGATTGGAAATTCTTGTATAATTAGAATTTCCTACTAAGGGTTGTACTTGGAATCATAATTACATACATGATATTTCTTGTTATAGTCTCCAGACTTCTAAATATAATTTGTATCTTTTTTAAGATACCGATTATGATGCCCTCTATTCATTTGTATACATGGCCCTTTCCAACCCATTAATTTCTTCACAGCAAGAAACATGCCTTATTCATCTTTCCAAACCCCTTATCACTTAGCACATTGCCTTGTATACAATAGGCATTCGGTGAATAGCGGTTGAATGAACTGTATTGTCCAAAAATGGAAGATGCCCTGGGCAGTTGTTTAGGGCCTTCCATTGATCCCAAATCTGAACTTTAGCAAAGAATGGCCTTTCCCTACTGGAAAAATTAGTGTAGTTTAAGAGGGAGCTAGAGGCTTGCAAGGATGAGGGATCAAAAGGGGACATCCCTAGCTAGCCAAATGAACAGGAAGGCAGGTGTTGTGTGGAGTTACCCTCACTTTCAAACCCTCATTGTGAAGGGGAGGCTCGTTGTGAGAACCAAGGTTGGAAGCAGGAGCATCTGAAGCCTGTAGCAGCATCAGCCTCATAGAGAAGCATGAACAAACAGGACACTATGAAGAAAAAAAACATTAAGTTTTACTGTGGGGTACATAGTAGACATCACTGTTGCTCAGACATTATTGTAGAAGTAACTCTTGCTAAGAAAGAGAAAAGCCCAAGGCCATAAACTTGTGACAAGACCTGGCAGAGAGGGGTTGCCGGGGCTCAGTCATCTCACTCTGTGATCGTTCTCCCTAGGTGGAATTGGCTGTGTAGGCCGAGACAAGGGCCAGGTTCGAAAGTGCCTCGATGTGGTGGAGATCTATAACCCCGATGGGGACTTCTGGAGAGAAGGCCCACCTATGCCAAGTCCCCTGCTCTCACTTCGAACCAATTCTACCAACACGGGAGCAGTGGACGGGAAGCTCTATGTCTGCGGGGGGTTCCACGGAGCAGGTACTGACGCAGTTTTTAAGTGTTTGGTAACCTCCTTTGCTGTTGACTTTTACTTCCCGTGACTGATCCAGTTGCCAGTGAGTAGTCCCGGAAGCACTGTGAGAACCGGCAAAAGCTTTGCTTTTAGAGATGAATGACCCTGAGAGACTCACCAGCCTCTGAACATGGGTTTTCATGTCTACAAAATGGAACTACTCCCTCCTCAAGCTGCTGTAAGAGCTCGTGTATCTAATGGACCTTGTCTATAATGTGTCCAGCATGTAGCAAGCACTCAGTGAGTACTGCTGGGTATGATTTAGTCCTGGCTGAAAGGGGAATTTTAAAATGAGAAAAAAGAATAATGAACAAAGCACTGGGTTTTATCTCTGCCTTTACTGCTCGAGAGATCTGCCCTCAGGAGACTCTCTCACTCCTTCTCCACTGCTACCACTTGAGATAAACTGCTTGAAAACATTTCTAAAATAATACCTACGGCAGCTATTTATTACCACGCCCCACTTCCATAAATCTACTGTACCATCACTGCGTTCTCCAGTATAGAGTCATAATTTTTTAATGTTACCGGGCAGATTTTTAAATATGCACAAATCTAATAAGCAACTGTCTCCCAAATTTTATTAGTTGCAATAGTAAATAATGCAGGATGCAGTTTTATTAAAAATGACTAAGTATTTAATTTTAATCTCACTAATAGAAGCACTAGGCCGGCTGATAGTCATGAAAACATGCCTCCCGAGCACTTACAAGCTTGGAAACACACCAAAATTAATTATTAAGAATAAAGATGAATGTAAAGCTGATGCTACAGCAAAGCAGAGCCTATTGTAAGTCTACCTTTACTTTGAAAGGACCTAATTATATGTAAGCTAAAAACTGAAGTTCGCACTATGAAATAAAGGAGATGTACAAGGTCTGTGAACCGCATGGAGTGAGTAGACTTGGCTCTTGAGTCAAACAAATCTGCAAAAGTGACATTTTTCAGGTAATCTAGGAAATCTGAATATGGGCTGGATGGGCTTGATGATATTAAGAGATTGTTTGTTTTGTTAGGTTCGGATAATAAGGGCATTGCAATTTGATATAAAAGAGAAAAGAAAAACCATCCTAACAAGTAGAGGTTGCTTAAAGGTACCTGTGGATGAAATGACATGCTGTCTGAAATGTGCTTTGAGCTGCTCCAACAGATCTTTTTTTTAAGTAAATAGGGTCAGGATGGGGGCCAAGAACACATTTTACAAAACTGGTAAAGCGTTCATAATTATTAAAGCTGGGTAATGGGCATGTGGGGCTCTTAGTACTTTGGTGAGTGCTTGAAAATTTCCATCTATCCAGTTGTACATTGCATTCCACAGTACAGATTCATAAATTTTTTCTCTACTTGTTATCCAGAGGACTTTCCAAAATGGTTTTTCAAAATCATTTTGATATCCTTTATATTAGACAATATATGCTTGTGTAAAGGGGGTGATCTATCACAGCAGCAAGAAACTTTGCACAGACATCTGGCACCCCAAGGTGAGGCTCTGTGTGTCCGCAGGTGTTTGCAGAGTCCCGAGGGAGAGAGCCCAGCACAGGGCCCAGTCACCCACCAGGGCCCTCCCCCAACATTATACCCGCCTTTCCATCCCCTGGCTTTTTACTTCCTCTTAAAGAAAAGAAGGGCAAAGAATACAAAGGGGTAACCCATCTCAGGACCTCCAGAGGGGTGGCTGGTAGTTAGTGTCTAAGGGTTAGAAGCTATTTTGTGTGGTCTTATTTCTTTATATTACCTTTCTTTGTATATATTGAGATAGAAAATCAATAGCCTCCAGTTTTCTAAACTTGTCTAAACACATGCCACAAGACAAGCTCTTTTCCTGTTGCTGTAACATACTAATAATACTTTGAACCAGAGGGAAAGGGACTTTTATATGAGCTCTCAAAGTCCATTTTAATTATTTGGCTCTAGGATGGAACATTGTCTGGGATTAAGTGACTATCATCATTGGGATTTTTATGGAAAAAAGTAATTATTTATAATAGCATGCCATTATGGACTAGAGAACCTGACCAAAACAGACACAGAATTTTCTCTTCTGTGTGGCTCAATCCCATTTATTTATTCAGAAAATCACAGGCAAGAAATCAGTCTTTCAAGCTTGTTAGTTATATCGGTGAAAATGTATTCAAACATACTGTTTACGGGCATCTGAGATACAATCTTAAGATGTTCGTATTTGATGGAAAGGACATACATTAACATGTAATAAGCCCAGCAGTTTGGTTTTGGTTAAAATAGTAAACTTCTGTTTTCTCTCCAGCCCCACTAAGATGATGGTAAATGGAATAAAGTTTTGTTTTCCAGAAAACTTAAGGGAAAAAGGAGGGAGGCAACAGAATTTTGGAATATGGAAAGCTAATAATGAGTAGTAATTGACTAGAACTGAGAAAGTTCTACCCTAAACTAATAACAGGAAGAGCAAACAGTATAACAACAACCCAAAATTGTACCACAAAAGGGAATTAGCAACAATGGGTAGAATTGGAAGAGGGGATGAAGGCCATGCTGAAAAAATGGAGACTCCTTGAATGACAGGAAGAGCCCCAGATCCTACCTTACTCAACAGCGTGACAAAGTCTCAACCTCCTGACAAAGTCTGAGGTTAGGCATCCAGTACCGAAAACAGGGAGACTTGAGTGGAAGATTTCATACTGAATACTGAGATTCCCAGTTGCCGTACCTCCCGGGCTCCCAGAATCAGGGCAGCCGTACCCTTCAGGCAGGAGCCTAGAAGATTCTCCTTCGGAGATTTGACCAGCCCCAAAGTAAGACAAAGCCAAGTCACCCTAGAGAGAACTTCACCAAAAAGGCTTCTATAGTATCCCACTAAAAAAAAAAACAATAAAACAACGAGCAAACATCTGAGGATCATCAGACATTTGTGAAAGAGAAGCACCTCAAGAGATGGGAGAAAAGATTGTGTCAATAGATCAGGGGAAAGGGTATTTAAGAGAGTTCTTGAAAATAAAAATATGAGACCAGAAATTAAATATATAATAGACCAGAAATTAAATATATAATAGAAAATGTGGAGGGTAGAGTGGGAGAAACTTCTCAGCAGGCAGAGCAAAAAGCAATTAGTTGGAAAATGAGAGAAAGAGATAAGTGAACGAGTTCCCACATTTGAATATTAAAAGTTCCAGCATAAAAGAGCCAGAGGAACCGGAGGGGAATAAATCATCTGTGAAGGCAATGAAGTCGTCTGCCCGGAACTGACGTCATCAGATGGAAAGGCTGCACTGAGTGCCCGTGCAGGGTAAAATAAACACCGACGTGAACTGAAGCTCATCGCTGTGGCCTCGCAGAACATGCCGGGCAAGTTGCAAGTTGGGGATCCCTTCTGAACCATGATGCTGGAAGCTAGAAGAAAGTGAAGCAGAAGTCTTCATTCCATGGGAGAATTCTCTTCTTCACTAGTCACAGAACGTTTCCCCTGCCTGCCCTTTATTAAGGTATGCGCGACCAAAATGAACATCTAAAGCGGGAAAGAGCGGACGTGGGATCCAGGAAACAGGGTTACACAGTAGAGAGAAAAGGAAATTCCTGCAAGGACACTGAGGGAGCCCTGAGAGGGACATCTGCACGACTGCCCCGAGGGTGTAGGGCGGAGCTGCTCCAAAGGCCCTGGGAGAGATGACTTCCGAGAGGAAGCTAATCGAATATTGACATTTTGAAATTTTTACGTACTTGGAGAAGAGTAAAGAAAACTAACAAAGACAAAACTATTAACTTCAGGGGAAAAAGGAAGTTGTGCTGGAAAGGAAGAGTACGCCACACGCTCACCTGTGAGTAGTAGGCTCCCCAAAATAATGTCAAATAATGTAAATAACTAAATTTTGAGATAACCAAAATGATGCCTCAACTATACTGGAAAAGGGGGAAACAGCAAGTAGGCAGGTATGGTGGGAATGAAAAAGAAAGCTAAGACCACACTTCCGCAGTGGAAGTCACAAGTTAATACTTTCATCTGAGAAACCAAAAAGTAGCAGTAGTATAAAAAGGGTATTTATAGATGCAGTGCTCAATGCCAGGAGATTCAGCCAGAGTTAAAGGAAGCGCAGTAAGTGGAAAGCAGAGTAGGAAACGACTGTTTTTAAGGAATAAGCTTAAATCATGCGCATGTATAACTGATAAAACATAAACTAAATTTAAAATACATAAATATAGTCCATATGATAGAGGAAGGATAAGGAGAACACTCAGGAAAATATTAACAGGTAAGTCTGTTGAAGATAATTTCCCCGGGGGTCGCTTGCTTTTCTGCATGTTTTACCAGCAGAGACACAGTCTATGTTCTGGATTATCTCATTTCTGTTCTGGATTATCCATTAAGAGATAAATTTAGATATATTAAGAATTTTACAGTTCATTAATAAAATAAAAATAACCCAGGTTTTTTGACAAAGAACCTCAATAGACATTTCCCAATGTCTATAAACAAATGGACAAAGTGCTCTATCATTATCTACCAGAAAAATACATATCAAAGCCATAATGAGAACGTTATTCACACTAGGATGAATCTGTATTTAAAGTGTAAGTAATGACAAGAGTGGACAAGGACTGGAGAAAGCAGAGCCCTCTTACATGATTGGTGAGAATGTCAAATGGTGCAGCTGCATTGGCAAACTATCTGGCAGTTGCAAAAAAGGTTAAACATAAAGTTGTAATATGACCCAACAATCCTACTCCTAAGTATGTGTGTATCAGCATAAGCAAAAATGTATGTCCACACAAAAACCCATGCATGAATATTTGCAGTAGCAGTATTTGTAACAGCCAAAAAGTAGGAACAACCCAAGTGTCTAGCCACTAATGAATGGATAAATAAAATAAGATCTATCCATAAAATGAAATACTATTTGGCGATAAAAAGGAATGAAGTACTAATACATGCTACATATAATTGAACCTTGAAAACGTTATTCTGAGAGAAGGCAGTAGTATATAGAGGCAAATTCATAGACAGAATGTAGCTTTATGATTATCGGGGAAGGATGAATGTGAAGTGACGCTATTGGATACAGGGTCTCTTTTGGGAAAATGTGTTGAAAATAGATGGCAGTGATAGTTGCAGAATTCTGTGAACACACTAAAAGCCACTGAATTACATACTTTTAAAAGGTATATTTTATGGTTGGTGGCTGTATCTCAGTAAAGCTGATGTTAAAGAAAAAATTTAAGAGATCTCATCTTTCCCCCTGGCTTTTGTATTTGAAGTTAATGGGGAGAATTAGCTGAGTTGCCCACAGGGAGAATGCATGGGGGCCAGTTCTTCACACACACAAGGTAGAAATGGCTCGGTCCAGAGGCGGTAGGTTTCCAGACACGGAGAGAAGACAGATGACACCTAGTGGCAGGAACATTCTCTGTTCATAAGCGCCTCCAAGAGACACAACACTGTGGCCTTAACTTGCCGTGTTCCCCACTCTCTCTCTGGTAGATCCTCTCATCCCCCCACACCTCTGGCCTGTACCCCAGTTCTTGTGTGCATAAATAAATAAATCTTTAAAAAAACAAAACTTGCCGTGACTTGTGTGCCTGTGGTGGGCACCCAGACAGAAATCCTGCCTTTCAGGGAAACAGTCAGGCAAGCATCTTGGGGGGGATCGTGAGGCACTGAAGACCAAAGGCCCATTCCTGTGTTTTCCAGCCAGGTGTGCCTCTGGGATTCCTGTACGTCCACAGGGAAGGGATGCTCCCAGACCGGCAGCAGGCCACCTGCTGACAAAGTCCCACCTGGCTCTTGCTCCAGCTGCTGGCTCTTTGAGACTCAGCTGCGTCTTCGTTTCACCTCTGGTCTTAACCTGTTTTCCCCTAACTCCCTGATGCAGGGTCCCCTCGCCCCTTCCCAGCAGCAGCAGAAGTTGGCACCAAACTTATTTTCCCACAGAAAAAGAAACTGAAACCAGGGTCTGAGTGCAGGTCGTTCTGGGGACACTAAGAGGAGAGAAGAAAATGAGACAGAAGAGGAGGGGGCTGGAAGGCACCTGAGCCCTTTTGACCTCCGGGGGACAGAGTGGCACAGGCCTCAGGTTGTCCCTCCCAATGGGCGAGGAGTCTCAGACTGACTTCCTGGCACTGCCTGCCAGTTTGGCCCACTTGAGCAGAGAGAAACTCCTCAGGCCAAGAGTAGCAGGTGGATGTAATCGACATGTTCTGGAACAGTGATCACAGAGGGGATTTGAGTGACAGCTGGTATGTCAGTGATGTTACTGACAGTCTCTCTTCCCATCCTAACCACCCACCTCTCCACATAGAAGGTTTACTACGCTTAACTAAAGAGCTGCTGCTGAGCTAATTCGGCCTGTGATGATTTTAGCCAGCGTCACTGTCTCATCCCACACCAGCCTCTTCTTACCATTGGCTGTGCATTCTCTTTTCTAGAATGCATCCAAGAATAGGCGCTCATTTCCATGCTCTGTGCTGTGCTGACATATGGATCTATATATGTTTTATAAGTTTGTGCAAATGTGAAAGACTGACATAGATGTGTCACCCTGAAGTACCATTTTCTCTTCAGTCACTAGCAAGCTAGAGAAACTGGAGGAGTCTGCTGATGGCCGGACTGGGTTACTGCTGTTTGTGCAGCGACGTCAAAATGGCCAAGAGGAAAGAGTATAGGAAATTGTTCTTTTTTTATACATAATTGAAGATAATATCAAACTTAGAAGTGACAAAATTTAGTATGACGAATACACAGGTTCACTCATTTGTTAACATTTTGCCCCTTTGCTTTACTTAACATTTTCTCTATTAATCACAAATGCTTGGTTTTGTCCTGACCAAATGCAAGTTGCATGTTTCATGCTCTTTATCCCTAAATCCTAGAGTGTGCAGAATAAGACTATTTTCTTATATAGTCACAGTGTAGTCAACTTATTTAGGAATCTTTTTTTTTTTTTAAGGATTTATTTATTTATGCATACAAGCACTGGGGTACAGGCCAGAGGTGTAGGGGGGTGAGAGGATTCACCACAGAGAGCGGGGAGCAGAACAGGCAGATC
>JAGFMF010011663.1:8758609-8815901 GCA_019455555.1 Galemys pyrenaicus | reverse complement strand
GGCCTCCTTTAAAATGGAAATCCTTTTGTTCTCCTGGCGCCCTGACCTAGAGGTGGGAGACAGGTGAAACCGGACTGTTTGCAGTTCTGGCTCCCGACATCTGGTGAAAGCATAGTTCAAGCCACACCATCATTGTAAATTGCCTACTACCCACATGAAAAGAAAGCGAAAGACAAATGAGTGAAATTAATTTTATTTTATCCAATCATGTATCAAAATCGTCATTTCAACACATAACCAACATAGAAAATTATTAGAGATAGTTTATATTCTTTATTCATAGTTAGTTCTCCAAAATCCAGTGTCTTTTCTTTTTTAAAGATCTTTATTTATTTATGCATGAAAGAGCCAGGGTACAGGCCAAAGACATGGGAGGTGAGACGATCCACTAGAGACAGAGTGGGGAACAACAGGCAGCTCAACTGAAACACACTGCTGAGGGGAGCAGCAGCGAGGAAGGAGAGGTCTGCTGCGCCATGTGGGTCCCCTCCCAGGCCTGGGATCGAGCTCCCCTGCAGTGGCTGCGGAAGCAGGCGCTCAACCCCGTGCACCACTAGGGAGGCCTCTTTTCTATCTCTCAATTAGAACAAGGCAGGTTTCAAGTACTCAATACAATTACTGACCTTTAATGACCCTGTAATGACCACTCCTCTCCTTGTCCTCGGTCCCCACCGACCAGTGCTGTGGTGACATGCTCACAGCGTCTCCCCAAAGCACAGTGTGAGCGCTCAGCTCTCTGTGGGTGCATCCCCAAGGGAGGAAAAGCATGATCATACCTGCTCCCTCTGCAGCAGGACTGGGCAGCCCCACCTCCAACAGGCACAAGGGATTCAGACTACACATCCCTGAGGTAGCCTAGGGTACCCCTCCAACCTCTGACGCTACCCACCTTCTTAATGTGTTTTGATAGGATAGTTGTCAAATGCTACCTCCTTGCTATTTTTCTCTGTGTCTCTCATTACTAACCAGCTGGGTTGAGCTACCTCTAAAGGTACAAGCGTCCACCACAGATTAGCTCAGTAAACTACGTGTGCCACTCAGTGGGCTACGATAGGGCTGTCTCTAAGGACGAAGTGCACGCGCGCACGTGCAGGCTAAGTGAGAGGAGGGTGCGGCGAAACCAAGGTGCGCACAGAAGCATGCCGTCCGAGGTGTGCACAGGCTGCGTGTGAGCAGCCGAAGCAGCTGAGAGAACATCGGGGCTTCCAGCAGCGCTCACCTCTGCGGGAGCTGCGTGATGGGGCGTTTTGCCCTTATTCCACCTAAGTGGTTTCTAATCACTAAGTGGGCCACTTTGTAATCAGTAAAAGAAATGAAGATACCCTTCCATCAAGAAAACAAACAAACAACTTTCTGCCTCACAAACAGGTCCAGCCCAGCACCACCCCCTGCCCTCTCACTCTGCAGCCCCAGGTCAGGCGGCTGGCACACAGCGAGGGGCCTGCAGGAGGCCATTCCTCCTGCAGCTGAATTGCAGCAGAGTGAGTCCTGGTCTGGCGCAGAGGGGCAGAGCAAGGCAGCGCTGACTGAGCACCCAGCAGGGTCTGTGGGGCGGCCATTTCCCATCCCAGCTGGCACACAAGTTAGAGCAACGCCCCAGCGCCCTTCGCTACAATGAGTCTCCAGTTCCCCTGCACGACAGCTAAAGGAAATGAAAAAGTAATAATAAGTAATAGGGCATGATTAACCCCAGAGAAAACAAACTGTGATCTAAGAGATTTCTAAGTGACTAAGCTCTGACTGGTGTTTGTACCCGTTTAATAGGATAGGATTCGGAACCAGAATAACTAAAGGGACAGGCTAAAAGGAGGGTGGGGCACGTGTGGGACAAGAACAGAAGCTGTCCTGACAAGCAGACGCCCTCCTACAGCTCCTAAAGGGTGGTTCTCCACCCTTGTGGGGAAGGCCAGGGACACCTGAGCCTCTGATGGAGACTTGAGCAGGGGCCCCATCTGAGGACCTAATGGGCCAGCATGTCAGGGGCAGCTGACCCAGCAAACCGCAGAGCTGACCTTCACACATCGTAGGCCAGCCTGTCAGCCATCAGAAGGGGCAGCCCAGGTCCAGGGGTCAGGCAGGAGGGCAAGGGCACACCAGGAGTTTGTGGCAGAACCAGATACAAACTCACACAGCTGGCCCCTGGTCCAGTTGTCGTTCCTTTGGCCTCCTCGCTCCTCTGAGATTGACTAATAATCCTACCTGGGGTGCAGGCGCACCATGTAATAACAGCCCCACCATCCTTTGGTTCCAACATCTTGTGGCCCCGACCTTCTTGCGATTCCACCATCTTGTGGACCCACCATTTTGTGATTCCACCATCTATTTACACCACCATCTGTGGACCCACCATCATGTGATTCTACCATCTTGTTACACCATCCTCTTGAGGGTCCACCATCTTGTGGCCCCACCATCCTTTGAAGACAATGCAGCAGCTCTGTTGTCGCATCTATAATACAGAGATATGGTGGCTGTTCTATTAAGGCTTGGGGGTGAGATGCATTTATAGAGGTAGATCCCATAGAAAGGTGAGGGGTCTGCCTTACTATTATTCTCCCTCTCCTGAGAAGTGACAATACCTGTCAATGTCAAGTGAAAATAGAAAACTAAGTATATAACTTGATTTAAATTTCTCAGAAGTTTAAATCCAGACCCCAAGATGCAACTTCCTGCTCATCAAAAGATGGGAGAAGTTCATTTTCCCTTTGGATAAAGACACACAAAGGTGTGTGTGCAGTGGGCGGTGTGTGCCAAGCTATGCAAAGGGCGAGCTTTCTCTTTCTTCACAGCCCCTCTAGCGGCTTGCTCTAATGCGTACTGCAGCTGGTTCAGTGCTTATTCAGTAACGTCACTTTCTTGTTTTTCTGCTGTCTTCATGGAGAGGTTTTTCTGGGCTGGTGGAGATTTGCTTTTAATTACTTTCCCCGACACGTGTGTGTACATGTGACTGTGTATAGGAGTTTGTGTATATGTTTGTGTATACGTGTGTGTACATGTGACTGTGTATAGGAGTTTGTGTATATGTTTGTGTATACGTGCTGAGTTTGTGTATACGTGTGTGTGCATGTGACATGTGTATAGGAGTTTGTGTATGTTTATATGAGTGTGAGCATGTGGTCTGTGGAGGGGTGTGGAGTGTGTGTGATTCCTACAACACTGTGCACTAGTGCACCTCACCAAACTACTGGAACTAGGAGACTGGGATCAAGGATGGGAGAGAGAAACCCCATCTTTTCCCTTAGGTAACAACTGAACGAAGTACATATATTGTGTTACAAAAAATACATCAGCTCAGCTCACTTAGTGCTGTGTGCTGGAGACTTTTCTCACTGATGAATAGCAGTCAGCAATGCAACTCCAGGCACTGGGCCTCGAGACCTACTTACCTCACAGCAGCCTGCCCCTCGCTGGGAGCCTGATGCCACTGTGGCCATTCCCATTTTAGAGACGAGACACCCAACCCGTGTCCCAGCTTATAAGGCTGGGAGCACACCAGGGTCGGGAGCCACACAGCCTGCCCCCACACGCCAACCGGGTAGCCACTGCTCAGCCCAGCAGCCCAGGGTCTGTGCTTGGGATCATCCCACTGCGCTCTGTCTCTCCCTCCCAGGGTTTCAACTCACCTGGCTCACCCATGCCAGTCCAGCAGCTGCGGATTAGACAGGAGTTGACTGCCAGCAGGTGGACTCCAGAGCCAAGAACATTGATGACATCAGGGTCCCTGGGGAAAGCGGTCGCGCTGAGGAATAATAGCACAGAAAGCAGGAATATCTAAGAGGCACCTGCAATGTGGATTTGGACCCAGTATGGGAAGGGACTAGTGACTTAGCCCCAGTGCTCAGGCAGGTGGGAAATCATCGACCCCACTGGACAAGGGCTGTCTGGTCACCGTCCTGGTCTCACCTACAGCGCCCTCCGGGGGGTGGGGGACTTCTCTGTGACCACGGCCTTCTCAGAGCCTCCCCCCACCTCAGAGCCCCTGATGGTCCTCTCAGAGCCCCCAGGGTCCTCCCAGAGAATTCCCTGAAGCAGGGGGCGTCTCTCCGCCGAGCAGCCTGCTAACAAGCCGCGGCCACAGTGAAGCAGCTCCTCCCCCTGGTGGCTGGACCCGACAGTGCGCCTGCAAGAGGCATGAGCAGGCCCTGTGTCCAAGCTCAGACGCAACCGGGCTTGCGTCTGACACAGTCCTCAGACACCACTAGAAACCAGGCACATCACGAAGGTCTACACAAAGATTTTAAAGGCAAGAAAAAGTGGGAAAACGAGGTGCACATTTTACAGAAAGGGAACCTTGAACGGCCAGTAAACGATGAAAAGCAGCCTGGCCTCAGCAGGATACCAGGGCAGCAGATTCCCTGGGCAGCAAGTGGATGGCAGGACGAAGAGCTGCCATCCAGAGCCCACTGGTCTGGTGCCCCATGTGGGACACGCTTCTATGCACCTTGGAGGGTGTCCTGACGTCACTTGGTACGCTGAAGGTAAGGTGCCCTGCTGCTTGGTAGGTGGAGCCGGGAGAAATCCTCACCCCTGGCCTCGAGGCGACAGTGCACGTACTCGGCAGTGTATTCACAGGAGCGCTGGGTGCAGAGAGAAGAGGGTGTAAGAAAATGACCCCCAGGACAGGAAAATGGGCGGGTATGGGCAGGTACTCCAGAACCATCTGTGCACTGGCTTCCCCCGAAACGTTAAAACGAACAAACCCGTATGTGCACATCCCTGTGGACAGATACCGGAAACATAATATTGAGAGAAAGCAAGCACATTGCAGTTTTACCACTTAGGTAAACTTAAAACATGGTACTACAGATGACTTAAAGATGTGTATCTTATAATGAAAGTCATAACAACATGGATGACAAAGCGTGAAACCAACCACAGATGGGGTTACCTCTAGAGAGACACCCCACCCAGGAGGGTGAAAAGCCCCTGGGTATTTCTCTGATGTCAAGGATTCCAAACCAAGTACGTCAATATGTTAGCGTTTGTTCTACCCGGGTGGTGGTCTCATAAGCGTTTGTTATATTCTTCTCTGTGCTTTCCTATATGTTTAAAATATATCTTATAATTATGCAAGATTTTTTAAAACACAGTGCTCCTGGCTCTATCCTCAGCCTCCCTGCCCACTGGCTACATGACCTGAGCCTGGCTTCATCCCTGTCTAAAACTGAACTTCCTTATCTAGGTCAGGAAAATCCTAAGTGTAAAAGGAATGACAGTCATTCAGCAAATCGTGCGAGTGCCTGCTGCAGTCCAGGCGAGGGACGAGATGGGCATGAGGTTCAAGGCCGGCCCAGACAGCCTTGGCACAGAGTGCAGGACAGCAGGCCCTGCAGCGGGCCAGGAGGCAAACGGCCAACCCTGAGTTCCCAGCAGTTCCCACCACATGGGTCTGCCCGGCCAGGAGCCAGTCAACATGTTGGGTGGCACCTGAGATAAAGGCTCCGCGTGCACTGGTGGAAGCCATTCCTCTTCAACTCCTTTGCCATCCTCCAGTGCATCGAGAGCTCTCCATGGGGCCTCATGTCTTTCCATGCCAGCATGAGCTCTCTCCCCTTATATAAGATAGACCACCGAGCAGCACCCTAGGAGTAGTTAGACAAGTGCCTCTGAGCTTTCGGGACCTTTCAGGACCTTCCAGTTCTAAATTCCAGGGTGCTATGAGCGAGTTCTAATAAGGCAAGTGTGCTCTATGGATCTGCCAAGCTACAGCACACCCTAGAAACAGATGGCACACAGAAATTGGCCCCAGCTTGGGGGCATGGGGGAGGCTATGTGTGGGTGCTAACACCTGTGCTATGCCTCAAGAGATGAGTGGGATTTATGTGAGCAGAGGCAAGACTGTGGGTGGGGAAGAGGAAGAGGAGGAGACATTCCAGACAGATGGAGGAGCATGAAAGACCCCCAGTGGAAAGTGTCTGGGGAGAGGTCAGGGCAAAGTGGGAGCTAAATCAGGAGAGGCAGGTGCAGAGCTATTTGTAGAGAGCCTGTACTTGCATGCCAGATGGTCTGGCTTCCATGTATGTGTAGACAGTGCAGTGCCATAGGGTGGCTGGTTAGCTCCCAAAATTTGTTCTCTCCCTTCATGATAATGGAATACGATTGATTTTAGCTGAATCCATGCCCATCTGAAATAATGATCGTATATCCAGACTCAGCAATTCTGCTCCTAGATAAAAACCCAAGAGAAACAAAACTTCAAGCCACTGAAAGATTTGCATACAAATGGTCATAGCAGTTTGATTAAAAATAGCCCAAAACTGGAAACCATCCAAATGTCCATCAACAAGAATGGAGAAGTTGTGGTGAAATACTACAGAGCACTAATAAAGAGCAAATTAGTGCTACATTCAATGCTGTGGGTGAATCTCATAGACATAAGGTTGCATGAAAGGCGTCAGACACGAAAGACTCCACTGAACAATGCTTCAGTGTATTCATTGTTCAAAAAGAGGTAAAAATCAACTAGATCGACAGAGACCACAGAAATGATTACCTGAGGGTGGGGAGTTGGGGGAGCGATGCCTCCAAAGTGTCACCACACAAGCAAGCCTGCTGAGGCACTGAAGGCGTCTGTCTGTCTGTCTTGGTCCTGGTTGTGGAGACCCAGGCGTGGACATCAATACACATTTATCCAGCTGCATCTATGTGTGTGCTGTTCAATATAAGCTCTGCATGCTCCAGTCTCCCTCGCATCAATGTGTGACAAAAGGCTAAGTTCTGGCCTATGAGATATAGATGGAAGTTGTATGTGCAATTTTTAGGCAAGGTATTGAAAAGATGGAACTGTGACCTTTCCCCCTTCTTTATTCACTAGAATGCTGTATGGCTGACTCCAGAGCAATCATATGGGATAATGGGGTGAGGGGACCTTGGAAATAAATGCAAAACTACACGTGGCAGAGCGATAAGCTAGAAGAAACTCTGGGTCTATGAAACCATGGAGCATAGCAGTGGCCCTGGATGGCTCCTTCCAGACTTCTTGAAAGTAAGAGAAATAAAAGTCACCATGTCTAAGCTGTTGTTATTTGAGGTTTTCTGTAATAAGCAGCCAAACTCAATTATAACTGAACAGACACCATCAAAGTTAACTGAGCAATGGGAAAAGCTTTAGGAAGGCTGCAGAGGGTACACCAGACGGGGGAGGGAAAAGGGTCGTTATTGTTACCTATGTCTCGGCAAAGGATGACATACCCAAACAAGAGCACTGACAGAGATGGCCCCAGAAGAACTGGAGAAGGTGAGATTGGATGTGGCCAGGATAAACAGAACAGAGGAGTGGAATGGGTTCAAGTTTCCAAAGCCAGGAACAGGAAAATAGTAATTCTGTTAAACACAGTTGGGAACAGGACAAGAAGATCTACAAAGCTAGACAATGACCTGGATTTTCCTTTCTTGTTCGAATCCTAATTTTCTGATTTCTTTTTAGACCTACACTAATTTCCACTGGGGTCTTGCTAATAAAGAATTGCTTTGAACAAAATTGAGGGGAGTAGTCTGGGGGGCACGAAGAGAAGCTATTAATTATGAACGGCTTTCAAAAGCTCTCTGAGCTCTCCCAGATCGACACTGAGGGAAGTGCCATTCCTTATTCCTACTTGGGTAGTCAGAAAGTCATGACTCAGGTTCGGTTATCTGCCTGTGGGGACAGGTTTCATCTGAGACCTGGATTTGAAGTTGGACCTTCTGGCTCTAAAACCTGGCCCCTAGTCCTGACCACATTAGACTATTGATTAGATTGTCTCCGTGTGACAGTCTCCTACCCCTCACCTTTAGGGGGACAGCCAAGCAGGCAACGAGGAAACTTGGCCTCAGATCCAACAGACCTGAGTCCCAGTTCAGCTGCTAACAACAGAGCTAATTCTCACTGTGACGTGTTGGTTGTGTTCCTGACAATTCCAGGCAGCTGAAACAGATAGGAAAGTAAAGTTACTGTTCTGAAGCCATCAACTTTATGGGGCTCTTGGCCTGTGGAGAGAAACATCTCCCCACATTTAATGAGAACATGTGATAGTGCGTGGCAGTAAGACATGTCCAGACGGTTGGTGCCAAAGTGCTTGGACGTCTCTTCCAGAGTAATAAGGGTTTATTTCCACATGAAAAACCCAAGAAATGGTTTCATCTGACCTCAAAAGAACCTCAAAGAAACTTCTGCTACCATATTCAGACCAAACCTACTCAGGAAATTTGTCAGACACATTTGTGATGTCTCTACATGCTTCAAATCATTTGGAAGAGGCTCCAGACAGTGTATTTCTGTCCCTTTCCAAAAGACTAAGGATAGTAAATGAGACAGTTGGTCGTATTCTCGGCTCTGGGCTTCGGATAAGTTATTTTTTTGTGTGTTTTTTTCCTGAGGGGTTTGGAGAGTTTTAAAAAATGAAATGGCCTCAAAACCCCCACTGTAGGACTGTAGTAACTCTGTATCCCGAAAGTACTCAATTCTAAAAGCCACGGTAAAGTATATCTAGAGGTTACTGTTTCCATCCCTTTGTGTGGCTTCATAGTTAAGTAACCTTGGGCAGGGCCCTTAGCTAAGTTACAAAGTTCTTTGTAATATAGAACTTCCTGATGTCCAAGAGGCTAGTGGACATCTAGCACTTCAAATACACATCAAGGTTCAAACTTCATTTCTTAACGTGCAGCTTTCTGATATTTAATGTAGTAGCAAATATCATTTGAGAAAAATATGAAAATGACTTAAAATGCTTTCTCTGAAATTAAATAATTTAGTGCCAAACACCCAATTTTTTTCTAACTTTTAGCTGAAACTCCAGCCTCTCTAACATTACACTGGCACATTTTATACAAAATCCAATGACTTCTTAAATTGCAAAGTACGCCAATGACATCTTAATGAAAGTACTTTTCGATGAAATGATTTTTCTTGACCATCAACGAAGTTCAATATATTGTATTCAATGTGGTTTCCTGCACCATAATATCAAAAAAATCCATTCTTTTCAAAACATGAATTTTTTTAATCAATTAAAACTTTCATGTGTAACAATGACACTTCTTGAAGGAAACTGATAAGCCGGTAGGGGACCGATGAAATGGATCTTGGAGGGTTACTGGTGCTTTGGTGGTGCGCCCGGTATTCCTTTCTCATTTCCTTTCGCTGGAATCCGCCAAGGCTTGGTGCTCTCCAGGAGGCCTTCCCAGATTCCCCAGCGGGTCAGAGCATTTTCTGGGCTGCCCCAACTTTTCTGACTTGTCTTTCCAGGAACTCGTCCCGTTCGTCCAGGGGCAGGGGCCCGACGGACTCATTTCCGGGACCCACGCCCTGTACAGGCCTCCGGGTTTGCTCAGTGATTCAGCAAACGCGCGTTCCGTAACCCCGGCCGCCGCAGCCGAGCACCTGCTAGATCTTAGGTCGGGCTGGGACAGAGGACCGCTGCCCAAGGACTTTTACAGTCCACTCACTTCCCTCATTAATTCGCGTTATCACTGCCGTGATAGCACAGGAAGGCCTTGGGCCTCCGACCAACTCACAACGCCACAGACACGTCCGGCGACTCCCGGAAGCCTTAGCTTCTCCAGTCCCGACCGCTTCAGTCTCGGCAGGCAGGCCCCGCCCCGCCCCGCGCGCCCCGCGTAGCCTCGTCTGCGCAGCCGCACGCTTCCGGCGCGTCTCGTTCCACCACCCCCACGTCCCCGGGCCCGCGGGCTGAGAGCCCCCTTGCTGCCCCGCCCCAGGAGCCCCGCTGCATGCCGGGAGTTGTAGTCTCGGCGGAGGCGGCCGGTCCGCGGCTCGTGGCAGGAAGCGGAAGCAGCCTATGGCCCGCCCCCGGCTCGCCCCGCCCCGCGCCGCGCCGCTTGCCTGGGTGCTAGCACTGACGTGTCTCTCGGCGGAGCGGCTGCGCTCCGAAGCAGGCTGGGCCGCGGGCAGCATCGCCTCACTCGCAGCGGAGCGGAGCCTAAGCGGGACCCGGAGCCCGAGCAGCCGCCGTCATGGCGAGTGAGTGCCTCGGGGTAGCCCCGGCGACGCCGGGACGGGTCAGAGTCCCCTTTCCCTCTCCGCTCCGACGGGCGCGCACCCTCCAGGCCTGCCCGGGTCCCGACCGAGCGAGGCGCGGCCCTCGGCCATCCCGGGTCTCCGCGCGCCTCCTGCCCGGCTCCCTCCCCTGCTCCCACTCCTGGGCTCGCCCTGGGCGGAAGGCTCCCCCGGGTAGGACGGAAGGTTTCCCAGTGCCCTAACTCTCGTTTTGTTTCTCCCATCAAAGTCAAATTTCTGGAAGTCATCAAGCCCTTCTGTGTCATCCTGCCGGAAATTCAGAAGCCGGAGAGGAAGGTAAGTTCCCCAAAACCCCGACAAAGACGACTTCATGAAACTGTCTGGGTGCTTGAAGTTTACTAGACAATTAAAAATGGCTTCAACACGCCAGATGGAAACTCTCTGCCTTCGCCTCCCCCAGGGGTGTTGCCTCTGTGGCCCCCCTGAGCTTTGTCGAAGGTGACCTGGTTCTGTGGGAATTTCCAGCGCATTGGTTGTGCTTTATTTGGAGCATCACTTGTGTATGTTACTCCCGTGAACCCAGCCTTTCCTGCCTTGTCCCAAAAATGGATCCTGGCCTGGGTGAATAAGGCCTCAAAAGCCTTTTGGGATTGAATTACCTTTCCTTTTTCACCTCCCAACAGGAGCATATCACGTGTTGTTTTTATCCTAGGAGATGTTCTTTGTATCCAGCTGCTAAAAGGAGCTAAGAGCAGACTCTTTATTCTGTACAGATGAGTTTGTACCCTTTTTGTAGGCTGTCACGTTGCTGAGAATTAGGGGATTTTGTGGCCCTGGCTTTTTAGAGCAAGCACATTAAAACGTAACCTAAAGTCCTTTTTGTGTAGATATCTCATATGTGGTGCTGCCTTTGATGAGTTGTCTTGCAAAACTGTCTACCCACCCCACCCCGTATAGTAAAAAGGGCAGGCTCTGGAGTTGGGCAAACCTGAGTTCCACCCTTCTCACAACCTAATAGCTGTGTGACCTTGACCATGTAACCAAATGTAGTGGAAGCAGTAGAAATAATGCAAGGTATAGCAGTGGCCCAGAACGGGAATGATGGTGGTTTTGAAGGAAGAGTAGAAATTTCTTGAGAGGAATTTTAGGCATAAGGAATATGCATGCATGCAGAGTGCAGAGCAGACAAGCAGGTGGGAGGATGTTCAAAGTCGGTCAGAATTGGTAGGTTGTAAAGGGTAGGTGGGGAGCAGTAGGATCCAGACAGATATGCAAATTGCTTTAGAAGTAGGATAGAGGAGAGTGGCCTAGAGGCTTGCTCTGGAGAGAGTGAACTCTGGAGGTGAGCTAAGAAATGGATTTAAGTAGAATAGGTGGGACTTAGTATATGGAGAGTTTAAAGAGGTATCTTGTAAAAGTCCTCCCCCCCACCAATAAAGAATCAATAAAAACTTGTTCAGTTAGTGATTTGCCTAAAGTGGGGTTGCCTTCCCTTGGCCTCTTCTTGGTGTGGTGTGATGAGATGATAGGTGGGGAGGGGAGGGGAGCATTCTCAAGAGGAAGAAGAGTTCTTTGATTTCAGGTGGACTGTCTGGATATTAAAGTCCCCTCACCTCTATGTGATTGCCTTGTGGCCCGCCTAAAGCAGTAGACGTGGGAAACTGCACCCTTTGTTCTGATCAGAGAGCCAACCCCAGCTCTGCTTCCTTAAACTTAGCTTCCCCTCAAATTAAAAAGCATTATTTTTTCCAAGCCAACATTCCTGGCAGCTGTGATCCAAAACCAGTCCTTATGTCATTTTCTTTTCCCCCTAAGCACAAGTTCCGCTTAAGACACTAGAGTGCCTCTAACATGTGTGAGATGTAGGTCAGACAGTGTAGCCCAAGACAATCAGTTTCAGAGGCAGAAGACCCCGAGATTTCCCATTTCACTGCTTGATATCAGCGGGGCCCAGCGTAGGGCAGGAGCTCCTAAACTTCTTTAGTGGTGTTTATAAGTCCCTTCTGAAATGATCCATATAGTCATCTGTCCTACTTGCATACCTGAAATGGTGCAGAGAGTAAGCTAAAAGATGCTTTTAGTGGTTAGTGAATAGGTTAAACATGCAGCTCTTCCTGCCCTCCCCAGAGTATTATGTGGTCACCTCATGTTACCCTTAATTCATAGAAAAGGCACTATTAAATAATTAAAAATTCCAAATCAGTTGACTTCAGAATAACAAAGATTTTGTCAACTAGGAAACCCTTTTGAATAAAAAGTAAACGTGACTCAGACGTTATGGTTGTCTAGTCCAGTGGTTCTTTCCGTGGGTCTAATCCTGCAGGTAGTTAAGAGCATGTGCTTTGGACTGAGATTCGTTTCAGCTGTGGGATTTGAGACAAAGCGTTTTCCCAGGGCAAAATAAAAGTGATACTGTGTGGTGAAAGGATGAAACGAGACGATGTCTGTCAAGACATTCGTGTGTGTGACGTGTGCATAGAGCATGCGATGCATGGTGTGGGGTGTGAGCTGTCAAGGTTGGCTTCTCTGGTGAACCAAAAAAAAACTAGTCTTGATTTACAGTCCATTTCTGTTGATTTGCTTGTGAAAATAACTGATGTCTTCATTCATTCTCTTTGACAGATTCAGTTTAAGGAGAAGGTTCTGTGGACTGCTATCACCCTCTTTATCTTCTTAGTATGCTGCCAGGTAAGCACAGGCTTCGTGTTCTAATCTCGAAGTGATTAGAACTTCACAGTGAGAGCGGGCTGGAGACAGACGTGGTAACTCTTTCTCACTGCTTGTTTCCAGATCCCCCTGTTTGGTATCATGTCTTCCGATTCAGCCGACCCTTTCTACTGGATAAGAGTGATTCTAGCCTCTAACAGAGGTAGGACTGGCTCTCTGCACTTCCTCTGTACAGTGTGGGCTTAACTGGCCTGCTTTTGTTCAGCTACAGGCTTTGGCTTTATGTGGCATTCTGAGAGTGGTTACGAAGAGAATGTGCTGTGCTGAGTAGCCTTACAAATGCTGGACTCAACCTAAGGCATATTGTCATATTCAGAATTGCATTTAAATGCAGCAGAAAACCCCTAATAACAAGATAAGTCTACATCATAGAGCATAAAAAAAAAAAAAAAATGGAAAACTAGAATGCTTTTTAAACAACTGAAATGATGACATTTCTACCTGTATTCCTCCTATTTTGATAACATTCTTTAAAATAAGTAATTTACTTCTCAGCTGCATCTTTTCCATAGCTATAGATTTTATATATATATATATATATATATATATATGCGCGCATGTGTGTCCAAAAAATACATTACCAGTGTTTTGTATACTCTAGTGTGGGGGGAATGGAGGGGAGGGAGGAGGGTGTTTAAATGCTTACAGTGATGCTGCTTTCGATTAACTCATTTTTAAAATATAGTTCGAATGAAGTTCCAAATCAGGTGGGAGTATAGCTCATTTTAGCATAATAGAAGTAGAGGTTTATTCACAACTAGATAGAATTGTACAGACCTTCTTTCCAGACTCTGGAAATTACTGGAATGTTACCCTTGTTGACTGATGAAGAGGGGAACCTTTCTTATCTCTCTAAAACCAGAATGAATCTGTTTATGATGAATTTAAATGCAGCAATCTTTAAACACCACATGACCTCCTAAACACGGTGATGTTGCTTGGCAGAATGAATTGAATTATACTCTAATCATTGATGTTTAGGGAGTATTCTCTAAGCTGAATGCTGCTAGCAAACTGAAACACAGTGTATTTGTATAAAAGAGAACACGTTTTGCTCATTCAGCTTCTTAATAATGTTCTGCTTTTCCAAGCTAACATTGGCTGTGTTTTGCCTCCCCCTTTCCTCAAGGCACGTTGATGGAACTGGGTATCTCTCCCATTGTCACCTCTGGCCTCATCATGCAGCTCTTGGCTGGTGCCAAAATAATTGAAGTTGGTGACACCCCAAAAGACCGAGCCCTCTTCAACGGAGCCCAAAAATGTGAGATTCTGAATACTTTGCATATGTCTACGTTTGAGAATTTGTACTGGTGGGGTGTCAAAGCAGTTACTCTTTGACCTGTGTTAGCAAGAGAGCACTTCAGGGAGAGTCGAGTGCGAGGCCTTTTGAACAGGTTGGATAAGGCTGGAGGGTGGGGAAGGGGTGTCAAGTGCTCCTGAGACTGTGTGGTTGAGTGCACGATGCAGGGCTTGGAAGGCTTCCCCTCCACTGGCTACAGTTCTCACCTCTTAGAAGGAGGTGATGTCCACTTCAGAGGCGTCGTGAGAGTTTGACTGGGTAGGGTGTGAGACATCTCAGTGCCTGGCAGAGGGTGTCTATCTGGCAAATGTTTCTTTGTCTGGGGCTTTAAAAAGGATTCAGTACAGGGTTAGGTGAGCCTCTCAGCCCAGCTCCCCCATTTATGAGCTCTGTGACTTGAGACAAAGTTGGATAGCAGCTGTTACGGCCATGTTTCTTCATCTAGAAAAATAGGGATAACAGTGGTGTTTGCCTTGGAGCATATAATTTGTCATTAGTATCAGAATTACTCATATTCAACTTCTGCCTGTAAACTGAAATAATGTTGTTTAGGGCGTGATATTTAGGTTCCTGCTCAGTCATATTTTCTTCCACATGAGCGTGTTTACAATCTTAAGTTAGTTGGCTAACTGAGCAAGAAGGCTGTTCTAAACTTGTCATTTCTAGACATTAAGAGATACACATTCAAAAGCACAAATCAGCTGTTTTCTCTCGGTTTCAACAATTTTTAAATTTTTTTCTGCCTTGAGATTGTTATTGAGCAATTTAAAAAGTCACATAAAGGATATATTTGACAGACACTTCGGTGTGAAATTTTATTTCCCATGACCAACCTTCAAGAAAAGCTGAATTGAAGTTCAAGTCCAAACTTAGACATCCAGCTAGTATTGTCGCACCAATAAAAATGTGTCCATTCGCTGTGTGATGGTGCAGTACCGTGAGGCACAAGAAAGGAAGATAGTCTGCAGACAGGCAAAAGCTTCTCAGGGGTCGGACGGCCTTTGTGGCAGAGGACGTGGACTCAGAGCTAGATGCACAGCATTTGAGGCTTTTCTTTAAACACGAGCTACGGGCCCGGAATCGATGGCTGTCTCCTAGAGCCCACGGCCTGGAGGGTGAGCCTGTGGAGGTGGCCCAGACAGTAGTTGGCCCAGGTGCTGCCCACAGTCCACGCCACCCAGCCTTGTACGGGTGCTGCATGTTGGCTTCAGTAGGTTTTGCTCCCTGGCTCACTTTTCAAAAGGACCGGATTTATCTTCAACCCGTTGGCCTCTTGCATCACTGAAAGGAAGGGGGATTTAGAAGGTGAAGCTAGAGGGCCAGATACTGATGCTGCGGTGCGTTTGGTTAGCAGATGCTCTGGCAGAGCGGCTGTTAGGCCTTTCCCAGGGCGGTGCCAGCGTTCTCTGTCCTCACGCTCCCTAGTGAGAGCAGATGCTCATCGCTGTGCAGTGTCGCTCACTAAAAGCACAACTTTCTTTTCCTTTCTAGTGTTTGGCATGATCATTACCATCGGCCAGTCTATCGTGTATGTGATGACAGGCATGTACGGGGACCCTTCTGAAATGGGTGCTGGAATCTGCCTGTTAATCACGATACAGGTAATTATCCCGACGACACCCCTTCTAAGTTGTCTTCATATGCACTCATTTCCCAAACGACTGATCTGAGCCATATATAAAGAAACATTACTGAGAAGCCAGAGCCCATGTTTGCCCTTCGAATTCGTCAGCAGGAGGCTCTACTAACCGATGTTTCTATCAGGAAAGCAGCTGCTACAGAAGCACTGCTGTGGGGTGCAGTCATTCATCGTCGGTTTGGTTTCCCTTACATATATTTTTTGGTATTTACAGCTCTTTGTTGCTGGCTTAATTGTCCTGCTTTTGGATGAACTTCTGCAAAAAGGATACGGCCTGGGCTCTGGTATCTCCCTCTTCATTGCCACGAACATTTGCGAGACCATTGTGTGGAAGGCGTTCAGCCCCACCACTGTCAACACTGGCCGAGGTGAGGGCCGCGGACTTCTCTCAGGACTGGGTGCAATGACAAGTACTGTGTGCAGAGCACAAGGCAGCTGTCCCCCCATTCCAAGGAAAAGTCACCTATTTTATTTGGTTTTTTGGAAAGATTTATTTATTTACGCATACAAGAACTGGGGTTCAGGCTAGAGGTATGAGAGGATTCACCAGAGACAGAGCTGGGAACAGAACAGGCGGACTGATTGAAATACACTGCCGAGGGGAGCATTGGGCGAAGCAGGAGAGGTCTGCCACGCCATGTGGGTTGCTTCCAGGGCCGGCAGCAGGAATCGAACTCGTGCTGCAGTGACTGTGGTCTGCTTCATAGTGCGTTGTTTTACCCACTGCGCCACCAGGAAGGACCAAGAAAAAAAATCACCTATTTTAGGTACAGCTCCTGGTTTCTGTGTGCATCTTCCAGGTTTGTGAAAAACACAAAGGAGTTCATGCTCGTAGCAATTGTGTAACTTGTGTTTTCACATCGGGGCATCTCATGGACACTGACCCTGCCAGAGCACATAATAGCATGGACAACTTCCACTGCAAGGAAGAAGCCATAGTTATGTAACTGGCCTTTTTTTAGTGGACCTTTAGGCTGTTTTTGTTGTTACTGCAACAGTGAAACAGCGAATATTCTTGTATATGCATCTTTACATGTTCGACATTTATGCTTGGTATATGTCTAAAACTGACATTACTGAGCCGGTGCACATGGTCATACAAGGGGCGGCTTTGTGAAGAGGCCTGAACTTGGAGCTCTCCTTTGTAGTGGCTTAAGGCATATTTCTCTACCCCTGAGCCGTGGCTGTTAAGACTAAGTGGAACTATCACGGGATGTGTGTGATGCCTGACTCCTAGTAGCTGCCGATCAGATGTTAGAGTTCTACCCCAGAAAAGTGCTGAGAAACTCTTGTTACAGGGGATTTTTGATAACAGTTAGTAAATCTACAAAGGAACCTGACTGGGAAAGAGAAATCAACTTTTTTTTAAAATCACTAAATATGTTATTCACTCAGAGTCCCATGGAAATAACTATGCAGTTTTGAATGTTTTGCTTGAACCAAATGCTGGAAACAGAGCCACTGGCCTTCAGTGACCACATAATCTCATTAGTGGGCTGAGAGTAGGTCCCCTGGCAAATGAACGCCACGTGTCCCCAACAGATTACCGAGGAATGTAGTGTGAGGCAGGAGGTGTGAGGGAGCATCAGAGAAGGGTGGGCAAGAGCCGATTTGATCTTCCCTGGGCACTTCAGGAAATCAGGCAGTTGGACACCAGAGGGCAGGAGGCAGGGCTTTTCAGGGATGGATTGAAAAGGCGAAGGGGTAAGTGTTCAGGTATATGGCAAGACTGTCACTGGAACTGGCCTGAAGGACAAACCTGAGGCACTAGAAAGTGGCCCTGGCCAGGGACCCAAGCAGGGTGGCCAGCAAAGGCCAAGGAACCACACTGTCCAGAGCAGGCGAGGGAGGCAGTGGAAACTTTGAGGGTTTGAGAGGAACGACCCAGCCTGACGGGAAGACAGGCAGAGCTCGCAGCGGTGAACTGTTGCAGTGGTCGACTCTGACAAGCCAGCCGGTTTGAAAAGGAAAGCATTGAGTGAGGTGTTAGGGAGAGGATGATGACAGACAAAGAGGGTCTTGGTTTCAAGAGCGATGGAAAATTGAGAAGCACAGGTGGGTCTGTTTCTCACTTAGAGTAAGAAGGTCGTGATGTCAGCGGGCACATTTGGGACCTGCAGAAGGTGCATCTGGGAAGGTGATTCTGCCGCCCGTGTGTGGGCTCCAGGCACTGTGCTTGCTGAGGACCAAAGGCAGCGGGAGAGGGATGGGTCACCGGGACTGGACCCTGGAGGACAGGTCACAAAGGTCACAGGGCTGGCAGCTGCATCTGGTACTCTGCTTATGACTTAGCTTGGTGACAAGGAAATAATACTGACAGCTGAGCCCTCGCAGGTCTGGGAGAGCAACCGTCGCTGCTTCGCTGGGCACGTGGGAAGAGGCCCACCAGGGTTAGCAGGTACAAAACAGCTTTTGCTCCTGAAATAACACTCGCACTAGAACATTTATCTTATTCTAAGAGATTCAGTGCTAGTATATTTCAAGAATTGGGGCAGCGGGTTGAGCACCACACTGTGAAGCATCCGCAGCACAGCAGTGTGAGTTAAATCCCCAGCCAGGGAGGGGACCCAGATGGCGCAGCAGACCTCTCCTGCCTCAGCTCCCCTCAGCAGTGTATTTCAGTCGACCTGCCTGTTCTGCTCCCCGCTCTGTCTCTGGTGAATCCTCTCACCTCCCGCGCCTCTGGCCTGTACCCCTGCTCTTGTATGCAGAAATTTAAAAAAAAAAAAAAATTTTTTTTAAATAAATAAATAAAAACTTCAAAAATAATATTAAAAAAAAGAAATTAGGAGAATTAGATCTAACGGTGACATTACCTTTCATTCTGCAGTATTTATCAGGTACTTAAGTAAAAGCGCGGCACTATTCTAGACTGGTAATACAAACTAAGTGAACTGTGTGTTACGACTATGTCAGGTATGCCTGCAGATGCCATGGAGGAAGACAAGGCGATGGAAGATGGGAATGCTGGGGTGGGCTGTCCCAGGGCTAGTCTAGTTAATCAAGGAAGACCTTGAACAAAGTCCTAAAAACAGAAGAGAGCCACATGACTTTCAGAGGAACCCAGCAGGTGCAGAGCCTAAGGGTATGACCTCAGGTGTTCCAGAGCAGTGTGTGTGGCTGGAACAGAATGAACAAGGGGGGCATAGTTGAAGCTGAGATCATAGAGGTAATGGAAGTTGTTGAGAAGGGACAGCTGAGCAAGTTCCTGCCTTCCTGAGCAGCAAATTGTACAGCTGTCCTGGCTCCAACCTTCAGGTCCCTGAACCCCGTACGCTGGGGAGAAAGAGCAGCGCTGCCCCGTGACAGGTGCCCACCCTTGCTCTTTTCCTTCAGTCCCTCAGCGAGCTGGCTCGGCTTCCCAGCTGTGTGTTCCTGGCCCTCCCCACTCCTTGAGCTTCCTCTCTCGCAGGATGCAAACTCCAGTTGGCTCAGGCCGTGTGCTGGGCACGCGCGTTGTCCTTCTGCGTGGCCCTCAGTGTAGGAGCAGCCAGCCCGAACCCCATTTTGTCAGAGCAGCCTGCTCTCAGAGCTGGTGCTGCGCCTGCTGCCTGGGATTTTAGAGGGAAGTAGATTTGGGGGTTCTGAGCCACCTCTTCGGTATAGGAACCCTTGAGCTCAGCAGACCCCGCTTCTCTGGATTTTCATAGTTGATCTTCCTTCCACACATCTGGTGAGCATTGGCTCACCTATGCCAAGGAAAGGAGATGAGTTGATTTAAAAAGCTAGAGCAGTCCATTTCTGGAATCTCAAGAAATATAAACGAGGAGTGGGAAAACTCCATTATATCCCTATGGTTATCGGAGTAGGCACGTGAGTCACGTAACCAGTTCTGTGTCTTTCAGCCACTGGGAAGCTCGGAGCCAAATTTAGTCGCTTGTTTGCTCCTTAACCACATGTCCCCGTCTTCGCCCACAGGAATGGAGTTTGAAGGCGCCATCATCGCCCTGTTCCATCTTCTGGCCACGCGCACCGACAAGGTCCGCGCCCTCCGGGAGGCCTTCTACCGCCAGAACCTGCCCAACCTCATGAATCTGATCGCCACCATCTTTGTCTTCGCAGTGGTCATCTACTTCCAGGTGCGTCCAGGTGTAGCCACAGGGCGTTGGGTGGTCTGGATTCACCTTCAGCGTTTCCATGTGACTGGGCAGGAGTGCTCCACTGCATCACTACCCTGAGCTAAACAGAACTGAGGCAGAGCTAATGTTTCTGAAATCGAGTTTCTTTGGATTGGGCTTATCAGCGGATAAAAGTATGTTTTTAGTTCAAGAGAAGTGGAGAGCAGGCAGGCTGTTAAACCTCACCACTGCTTTGCCCAGGGCTGTACTACGTGTGTAGAGCTGTTGCTGCTTGGGGAGGCCCTTCTCGTGAGAGCTCTTGGCTTCCAGATCACGCGCTGTGTGACTTGCTTTTGACAAGGAGACCTGAGCGGCTGGCCGCTCTGTGTGGTTGGACCGAGCCTGCTTCATCACCCGCCTTGTATCCGATTTTAACGGAGAGGTGGCAGTTGGAAAAGCAGCTTAATAGTCGGTGAAAAGGTGTCTTTCCAGCCCAGTGCTCCCTGGGCACCAGGCAGGACTACCCTCAGCTGAGACTTTCCACTGCCTGACTAATACGAGCTGGCGCGTTAGGGCTTGGAGGGTGCTTCCTGTTGGAGTGTTAAGAACTGACTTCATCCTTTGTATTCTGAGACCTGTTCTAGGCACTGAGAATTTATAAAAGTAATACAAAGGAAACCTTTCCTACAGGTTTTCAAAGAAAAGGATGATGTTTATAGAAAAGCTTATGAAAAACACCCAAAGGGGCATTTGCGGGTGTGAGGCAGATGCCGCAGTGGCCTGCTCTCCCAACCACTGTAAGAGCACCAACGAGCGCCGCTGGAGAGACTGCTGTCAGGCCGCGGGCACGTGTGTTCGGCTGTCCTTGTGCCCACGGAGATGCAGCTCCTGTGCTGGACTCGTCTTGACAGTAATGGGGTCCCGCCAGTGCTGTGCTCTGGCGCATCTTTAAGCCCATCTTCCTGGGCGCCTTCTGTTCGAGTGTCCCCAAGTGCAGTGGCAGGGATGGGAGGCAGGAGAGCCCTGGCCCGATGCTTGGGCTGCTGCCTGGCGATGGACCTGGCTGTCCCTGCTGGACTGAGGTGAAGGGGTTTTCCTGTTGGGCTTTGCAGGGCTTCCGAGTGGACCTGCCCATCAAGTCGGCCCGTTACCGAGGCCAGTACAACACCTACCCCATCAAGCTCTTCTACACGTCCAACATCCCCATCATCCTGCAGTCCGCCCTGGTGTCCAACCTGTACGTCATCTCCCAGATGCTGTCCGCCCGCTTCAGCGGCAACCTGCTGGTCAGCCTGCTGGGCACCTGGTCTGTAAGTAGGGGCTGCCGCCGGGCCGTGCAGGGCTGTGCGCTGGCAGGCTGCGGCGCTGTGGTCTGCGTGTGCTCCTTTGACTGCTAACCCAGAGACTTCTGCCTTCCTGTGCCTCTCACCGTTCAGCGCGCTAACTTTTCTTTTCGGTGAGAAAACTACATTGAGGGCACTTGAGCAAAATCATATTTTTTCATCCATCAGACTGTTGTTTGATGCTAAGGGATGATGAAACGGCACTTACAGCTCTCTCTGCTCTTCCCAGGATACTTCTTCCGGAGGTCCAGCCCGCGCTTACCCTGTTGGTGGCCTCTGCTATTACCTGTCCCCTCCAGAGTCTTTTGGCTCCGTGCTAGAAGACCCTGTCCACGCTGTGGTGTACATAGTGTTCATGCTGGGCTCTTGCGCCTTCTTCTCCAAAACGTGGATTGAGGTCTCCGGCTCCTCGGCCAAAGATGTAAGTAGAAGTTACGGTTTCTAGCAAGTTAAGGAAAGAAGGAAAACGTAGTTCTCACCTGATCCTGGTGTAAGGGGCCGTGACTTGTCAGCTCTTCCTAAGGAAGGGGTCTGTGAATGCACACACCTCACCCCATTCGGGGTGCAAGGGCTAGTGCTCAGCTGGGAAGCTGGAGCCACACGAACAAGCTGTCATGACTGCGCAGCAGTTCTGAAGGGAGCTGTGCAGATACTGTCAGGTGCTGGTCATTGTGAGCTTCAGTCATTGCCACCACAAAATGTCTGTCTTCCTTTGCTTCAAGTTGAACGTTTCACATTGTCTCCTCTGTGGACATCACGTAGGTTGCAAAGCAGTTGAAGGAGCAGCAGATGGTGATGAGGGGCCACCGAGAGACTTCCATGGTGCATGAACTCAATCGGTGAGTGCTGGCTCCCAGCTTTGTTTTTGTGGTTTTCTTGCACGTCAAACATCCTGGTACAACTTTGGGATTTCTGGTTCATTAAGTCTTATCCTTGAGTTAAGGATAAAGTCCCTGTGCCTTTAGATATTTACGAACTTGCCAAGTGCTACACTCTGGTGACATAAAAACAAACACATACAGCCCCTCTCCTCGAAGAGGAGACAGAGGCATGTGGCCCAGGGGCTCTGCGGTGGTGTGGTGAGGGTGTGAGCCGGGAGGCCCCAGAGCAGTGGCCGTCACCTCTGCAGAAGCTTCTGGGCAGGATGCTTCTGGGAGGTGGCCCAGGCATCCTTAGGGCTCAGAGTGGGCAAGGCTTGGTTCTGAGTGCAGAGGGCGCCAGGGTGGAGAGGAGGCTGTGCTGGGAGTGGACGGAGCTCGTGGTCCCTTAAAGTCCACGCTGGAGATTGAAACCAACCTAGAAGGAGAGGGGCAGAGCTGGGGAGGGAACTGCTGTGCGAATCTGGACAGAGGTGGGGGGTTTTGGCACAGCTGGGAGACACTGAGGAGGAGCTGGCCATAGCACTTGGCGATCGACTGGGTCTGGGGGAACAGGAAGCAAAACTGGGGCAACCTTCGGGTGCTTTCCTAGCACATTGCCATTTTGCCCCCTTTTCATTTAGAAGGAGCTGCCTTTTTGGCGGCAGGGCTGGAAGTAGTGTCTCCAGCTTCTCGGCCACGTAGTTTGTTGTCCTGCCGTCTCTTCTGTTGTCCTGAAGGCAGCCGTGGGCGCGTGTGCCCGAGGAAGCGTGACCGTTCCTCTTGGCGGGGCAGAGCAGGCTTGTCCCTGCACCACGGCTCACCGCACAGAGCGGCCCCAGGATGAGTTGTTGAAGCACATTTAGATCGTTTCCACCCTCGCGAGGGTGCTAGGCAACTCCATTTACTCTCTTCAGAAGCATTCTCTGAAGCCTCTAAACTCACGGTGCTGTCAGTAGGATGAACAAAGGAAATGCCAACTTTCCCGGGAGCCACGTTCAAAACTAACATGATGCCATGCCTTCACTACACCGTAATAAAAAGTAAAAAGCAGGTGACATTAACTTTAATGATCTATTTTATTTAAACTAGGAATTACATGCGGAATTACAGTAGTACATGCAGGATAACTTACATTAACACAAGCAAATCATCATGTGATATCTGGCTTTCCTGACTTCAGAATCTCACTTGTGTCTTCCACATCTTGGTTTGGCCTAGCCACGTGTCGCTGGCCACACGTGGCTCTTATAGCCACTTACTGGACCTGCCCTAGTGGAGACCCTTAGTGTGAGTAGGTAAAATTCTTGGGCATAGTGGAGTCCCCGGTGGGGGACCGAGATTCCCGCGTCAGGAAGCACTCGACTGCCCGTCCCCGTCCCCCAGGCAGGCCCGTAGCTGACACGCCTCCCGCTCCCCAGGTACATCCCCACCGCCGCGGCCTTCGGTGGACTGTGCATCGGGGCCCTCTCCGTCCTGGCCGACTTCCTGGGCGCCATCGGGTCGGGAACCGGGATCCTGCTCGCCGTCACCATCATCTACCAGTACTTTGAAATCTTCGTCAAGGAGCAGAGCGAGGTCGGCAGCATGGGGGCCCTTCTGTTCTGAGCTATGTCTCCCCAGGACCAGGGAGTGGAATTGCTGCGGAAGGGGGAACAAGACACCTCACTGTGGGCGCGCTCAGCCCAAGGCGTGCTGCTCCGGCACGTGGACTTTTGTTTCATAATGTTTTTGAATTTCATATTCTTTCATTCCACTTTGTAAAGTGCTAGGAATTTTCCAATTTGAGATTTTGCTTTTTATTCTGGCGTTGACAAAAGAACTGCAGTGAGGTTTGATCCGGCTGACTGCCAGAGGTGGGGACGGTAGACGACTATCCCCGAGTGTCCACGTAACTTTCGTTTGAACCTTTGCACCTTCTCAGTGCTGTGGGCGGCTGCAGTGGTCTCAGCTGTTGACCCACAAAGGGACTGTCTTATTGGTTAGAAGCACAAATGTTTTTGAAATGTCTCTGTGTGGCTTTGGCGTTTTGTGTGAGGCTGGGAGCAGATCGTGTGATTATTGGTGGATGAGGGCGACTCGCAAGAGTCCCCTTCACAACTGGGGAGCATCTGGCTTAAAATTGTTTCTCTGGAAGACATAGTTCTCTCTTCTAAAAGTAGTGTCTTGGGCAGAGCTTCTTCCACATGAGAGGGTGCATTTCCCAGACACTCCTGGGCCACCTGTCAGTTTTTCTGCATGTGCCTGTTGGCATTTCCTGTCGACAGTTTCAGTCAGGCTTCGAGGCTGAGAAGAAAGCGTTGGCTTGGCTCTGCCCTCTCTGTCTTCAGTCAGCTTGTGTCTGATGGAGGGCAGTTGGGAGTTGTCAGCTCTACGAAGTTGTGCCTGGTCAGATCGGGCAGACAGAGAGGATGTGAAGGGAAAGTCTGCTCGCCTCTCCCCATTGTCACCCCCCTGGCCTCCCTGTGGTTCATCCGCTCCCCGCTGGCCCCTGACAGGTGCTCCACAGCAGGGCCTCGGAGAAGACGTCTCAGCTCACAGGCCACCGCCGCCTAGAGGATGAAAGCTCCCATTCGTGTTTTTAAACTTTTTTATTGTACTTAGGACCAAATGCGAGTAAGTAAATAAATGACAAGATGCCACTGCTCTCTCAACTTCCACCAGAAGAGGGGGACACAGGCCTGAGATCTGAGGTGGAATCAGGGTTAGAGAGCTGGTTTTTGGTAAGTTGCTCCAGTGTTGGATATAAAAAGACGTCACAATTATGACTGAAATAAGCTGTTCAAAAACAGGTGATTAGATCTTAGGACTTGAAACCTCTGAGGCCTTCAGCGAGGCCCCTCTCGGGATATAGCACCTGGCGTTGCAGGTCGAGGACAGCCTGCGGGTTCTCACTGGAGGGGGCTGGGGGAGAGCCGCCCATGGAGAGCAGTTTCCCAGCAGCAGCGGGCACACAGTGGCCTTGAAGCAGAGCCACAGTCACATCCACAGAGGTGCCAAGTTAGGCGCCTCTGCGTCAAGAGGGTGCTCCCAGGAGACCTCTCTGGCAGTGCTAACCAGGAAGCAGACCGACCAAGGGACAAGAAGCGATTTGCCTAAAGCTACCTGGCCAGTCAGCAGCAGAACCAGGCTGGGCCTGGCATATCTGTGGACCCACAGGCCGGGGATACCACCACATCACACGTGGCCTTGTCAGACCCAGTCCTGCGCAGAGACCTGAGCCTCCCCCACCATGCCGTCTGCCCAGCCCTCCCGTGGCTGGATCATCTCAGTCCTGGGCGGGCAGGGCAACCGTGCCCAGGCTCCTGGGCCCCCGGCAGTCTGCCCTTCAGTGGGGCCCTGTACAGCTTGGGTTTGGACTCTGTGATCAGTGATCACATGGTGGGGGCTGACCTCGGCTTCCAGGGGACTGTCACTGTGGACGCCAAAATGGCATAACTGAGATAAGGTGAATAAGTGACAAATAAAGCCAACTTTTTACAAGCCAGTTGGTCCTGTTCTCTTGGTTTTCAGTTCCCCTTTATTCGGAAGAATAAAGGTGAGCGCCTGGGTCCCTTCGGGTGCAGGTGAAGCTTTAGGCTCTCCCAGATGGATGCCCTCTCAGTGCACTGTGCCTAGAAGATCTTCCTCCCTGGTTCTGTCAGCTGCACGCAGACAAAGCGAAGTGCGGGAGCCTGTGCAGGTGTCCTGGTGTGGTGCCCTTCAGTGGCAGTGCCCACCTCACTCCCCTGCCCCCAGTCTCTCTGGGTCTCCCCATCACCCTGCTCCAGAGCTTTTGGCCTGCACTTAAACACCCTCCTTTCCATTCCATAAACATTACGTTACCAAACCCCTGTGGGGTACGTAGATCAGGAGCTGCTGGTCCTCTCAGAAGCTCATGTGCAGCAGTAGGGGCTCTGCAGCACCTACCAAGCATCTGGACCTTTTCTCAGGGCCCCTTCTGCCAAGTAAATGTCTGTTCATCCTCCAAAGCCCAGTAGAGGCTGGTAGCAAGTCGCTCCTGTGGAGGCTAAATAAAACACCATGGGGAGAAAGTCTAGCAGTTTCTTAAATCTAAACATACCTGCTCTACATGTAGCTATTCCACTCTTGTTTCCCCAAGAGAAATAAAAATAGATGCCTGTACAGTGGTGGAGAATAACATTCCCTGTAGCCGATTCATAGCAGCTGAGAAGTAGGCGCAGCCCAGGGGTCATCGGCAGGTGAGTGAATGAATAGGTGGTGTGACCCCCCATAACGGCACCCTGCCCAGCAATCAAAAAAGCAAGTGCTAAGACATCACAGGCATCTGGGTCTCAAGTACAGACCATACTACTGGAAGGGAACTTGGAGACCAGTCACAAAAACACACTATGTGACCCCATTTCTGTGAGGTTCCAAGGCAGGCAACTGACAGAAAAACCAAAACTGCCACCTCTAGTGTGTTGGGATGGGTGGGTAAGAAGCACCAGGGGTGCTTCTTCCTGGGGTGACAGTCACATCTGTGATAGGGGTCTGGGTCTCACTTGTTAAAACTCATGGAATGGCCTCCTTAGGATTAGTACACGTCACTGCGTAAATTCAACCTTTAAAAAGCGGAACTATTGAATACCAGAGAATTGCATGGAGCTGAAGAATTTAGTTGATGAAGTGTATTGACATCGACACCTTGAGATGCACAAAAGACAAACACGTTGATACATGGAGGGAAGAGTGGTGTCCTGGTGATAGGGGTACACTGTTCACGGAACAGCTCCTGCAGCTTCTGCTTGAAATGCTCCGCAAATGTGGGGAAGCATACAGTGCACCATGCTGGCTTGTAAACCCCCGGCCCACCTGGGAGTGCCCCACCGGAAGGCAGGGGAGGAGAAACAGGTCTGAGGGGAGGCGTATGCCCCTTTGTAGTTTTTACAGTAAACTTTCCCTGACCTCCCACGTGCACGTTTGGAGACACGCACCTTGCTCCTGCCCGCCCTGGCCTCAGCCTCCTGGCCAGGAAATAAACTGGGCAGCCTCTGTGGCAGGAACTGGGTCTCAGCCCGGTGGGGCTGGGCCGGCGCTGCGAGCGTGTGGCCGCGCGGTGGCGCTGTGGTCTCGCCATCACGGCGCGGAGCAGCTGAGAGTCTGGGATCCCGAAGACCCGCCGCCCCGAAGGCGGGAAAGGGAGAGGGAACCACAGTGCCCCTGATACCCCGTCGCCCACCAGAGAGGCCCAGCCTGCCCAGCCGGACTCCTCAGCCTTGCCCTCGCTTCGTCCCCGCCCCCTTCGGTCACTCGGGGCCCTCGCACCCCGGGTCAGCCCTTCCAGCCGGTCAGGCCCGCTCTCCTGTAGTCCGGGCGCTCCCACCTCGGCAGAGCGCGTCACCTCCCAGCCCTTCCCTCAGTCCATAGCCCGGGGCTCCCGTCCGGTCAGCTTGTCGGCTGGGCCGGCGCCGTCTCCCCGAGCCTGACCCCCCCCAGGAAGCCTGGCTCTTTGCTGAGGCAGGTCACCTCCGTAGGCATTTGTGGCTTCGGCGCTGGCAGTTTGGGGACTTTGGTTCTGGCTCTTCTTCACGGTCACCTGCTGCGGCACGAGCCAGAAGGTCCAGGTGCAAGAGAGTGCCCAGGGCGTCGAGGGCCAGGGCCCTGGGCTGCGGGCTGACAGCGGGGCGCAGGGGAGCGCTGGCATGCGTGGTCTCCCTAGTGCAGAGGCCCCTGCGGACCTCGCGGCTTGTCCCCTGCATCACGGGGGTCTATGGGAGGGTTCACGAAGACGGCTGGGGCGGCAGGGAGAGGGCTCAGCCATGGAGGAGGCTGGTGACCCTGGTGGCAGGCCGGGCGGCGGCTCGGTGGCGAGGAAGGCCACGCCAGCGCCCCTCGCCCGGGGCAGGCCCCGCCTCCAGCCCGGGTCGCGCCCGCCCGCGGCATCCTGGCACTGGGCACCTTTGGTGAGCTCTAAGGTACGTGCCCGGCGTCCTGGCTCCGCTGGCCCCTCAGGGTACCCCGGTGCTGCAGACCTGCTCCGCTCGGTGTCGGCTGTGCCCAGTGCTGTGCGCAGTGCGCCCGGACGGGAGGCCACGGAGGGCGGCCCTTTGGGTTCAGGACCCCCGCTGGTACCCCCCCCCCCAGCACCCAACCCTGAGCTTCGACCCTGGCGTGTTCCTCCAGCGCGGGGTCCGCGTGCCCGCTCCCCAGCGCCCTCCCCGCCGCTACCGCAACCCCATTAATCACGCGGCGCTGACGGCGCCGATCTGCGCGGGCGGCGTGCGCTGGCGGTGACGGCGGTGACGGAGCGGGCAATCGGCGGGCGCCCATCGGCACATCTTATCGCGCCGGCCCAGCCGCCGCCCGCCGCGCGCCGCCCATTGATCGCGCGGGGCCGGGGCCGGGGGTCAGCGCGGCCCGGGCCGGCCTGACAGCCGCATCCATCGCCTCCCAGACGCGCGCTGATGGCGGCACGGGCAGCTCGGCGGGCCATTAATCACCGCGCCTGCCGCCGAGTGACGGGAGGACCGACAGGGCCAGCCGGGCCGACAGCCAGCCCCCGCGGCTGGCCACCCCCACCCCACTTCCAGCCCGCTGCGAGGCTCCAGGCTTGGCCCCAGCTGCGGGCGAGGCCACCCTGCCCAGCCCTTCTCCCCAGGGGGCCTTCCGTCCCGCAGTAGGTGGGAAGGGGACCTGGGCCCCACTGGAGATGGCAAGCAGGACCCACATCTGCGTGTACGTGGGGGACAGGTGTGAATGGATAAACAGCCAGGGACTGAGAGAACAGAGATCCCTCAGGGGGCCTATTTCCCAGAGATCAAAATGGAGGCAGGCCTGGCCCCACAAATGTCAGCTTGAATGGGAGTGGGGCAGTCACCTCTCCCCTCTAGCTGCTCCAGCCCTGGCTGGGTCTCTCCTGATGGGAGATCCCCAGGCAGTCCCTGCACTGAGGGCAAAGACCTTCAGCAGGTCTCTCCTGGCTGCCGGGGCTCCTTGAGCTGCGCTTCCCTCTCTGGCAAGCCCAATGCAGAAGGCTCCAGCCGCAAGGGCTCTCTGGGCCCTTCCAAGGAGAAGCAGTCTGGGTGGGGAAGGTGTAACCTAGCCTCCCTGTGGCTACCACTGGACAAACTGGGACCACGCCCTCCAAGGGCAAGGACTGGAGCTCACTGAATTTTGGGTTCTCTAGTGCACGGTGCAGCCACAGGTGACCTCGGTAAGTCCTCACCATCCCCTGTGGAATGTGACCCCCAGGCCCTGACAGCTGAGGAAACCAAGGCTCAAGGACCAGCGGGAGGAGCCCCAGCAGGACCAAGGGCCAAACACTCAAAACCACATCCCTGTGGCCACCCCCGCCCCGACACACCCGTCTCCCACCTGTACCCCAACCCAGCACCTGAGAACACGGGCTTCTCAAGCAGCCCAGCTGCCCAGAGCAGGGCTGGTCCTGGGAGGGCTGAGGAATGGTGGGTGAGGAGTGTCTGTGGCCCTGGGGTCTAAGACACAGATGTCACAGGGAAGGTGACCTCACTGGGAGGCTCTAATTTTATTAGAGGAAAGATTAAGTTTGCTAACCAAGGCACTTTCTGGTGACGGTGTCATGTTTCATCCAAAAAACCCCACTAAAGTATCCCAAATCCAATCTGTGGGGTGTTCTCCAGAGCTATGGCAGGAAGCTGAGCAACAGCGGGGTGAGCTTCCCTGCTGGATTGGGGACCCGCCTTCCAGGGCCCTTCCCACTCTCACAGCATCTCCAGGGCCATTAGCACAGGAACAGCGAGCTGGATTTATGAACAGGCTTTCCTTCTCCTCTGCCACCCAATTGGCTGGCTGGGAGGCACCCACGAGAGCCTGGGCCCAGAGTTGCCAAGATCCAGTCACCTCCGATGACCAGCCCCCACCCTGCCTCCCTTTAATATTACAACAATTTTTCACGCCAGAGCTGAAATAGTGCAAAAAATGGGGCTGCTGTAATTGTTGTTAGATTGTGTGTCAGCCTGATAAGATGTAACAAATATTTTCCTCCCCACCAGGGTCTGTTTCCCTCTTGGTAATGGATGGTGAAACTTCTCATAGTCGGCGAGGGATCAGTCGTAAAAACTTCGCCTGGAAGATTAATGTAATAATCACAAGCCTTGCTGGGAAAAATAGGAGGAAAATTAAAATAACCCAACCCTCCACCTATCCAGAACCACCAGCACAGAAGGCAGGTTGAGGTGGGTCACCTCCCTGGGTACTAGCTAGGCCCGGAGACCCGGGGGGCAGGAACAGGGAGCAGTGACCTCCACCCCCAGGGGGACAGCTCTGGAAGTCAGGGTCTCCTAGGCAGCTGGGCTGGACCCTGCCCCTGCTGCTTCTCTCTGGTTCCTCACGTGCTGGGAGAGATTCCGGCTGGGGAAGCAGTTCAGGGGGTTCAGAACTTAGTTCTTATGCTCCTGATCAAGTCGCCTTCCTCACGCCTTGCCCTGTTCTCAGTCAGAGCCCAAAGACGCCTGTCTACTGCTGAGCACCACCCCAGCAGTTGAGGAGGTGCTGAGTGGCAGGGGTTGGGCACAGGCTCCAACCAGTATGATTTCCAATCCGTCTCCTTTCTTAGTAACTGGGCAGGTGGCTCACGCCAAAGGAGACGCGAAGCATCACACAGGCTCGTACACAGCGCACTCTTGCTACATCCACTAGCACTAGTCTCTTCTGGCTTAAGGTGGGAGGTCAGAGGGTGCCACAGGGCTTGGCCCTGATTTCGAGAAGCACCACACCAGGCCCAGTGTCGGGCTCCCTCACGTCCCCATTACCCCCTGTGGGAATCTTCCCCAGGGAAGAAGATCCATTCTGACAGCAGGGACGGGCAGGGGCCTTGCCAGGGCCTGAGTGCTCCCAGGGGGCTGGAGGGACCCTCCACGCCCAGCACTATCTCGGCTCTCCTGCCGGCAGTTTTCTGGGCAAGCACAAGTGGCTGCTCTGGGGAGGACAGCCGTGCCTGCCCGAAGAGCCCGTCTTGGTTATGTCCTCTGCTGCCCACACAGCACTGACGTCCTGCCCGCCCAGAACAAGGAGCCGGACCAAGGCACTGCTTCCCTGGCCAGGCTGCACCTCAGGCAGCACAGCTGGCAGGCAAGGAACAGGCCTAGCAGAGAGCAAAAATGCCTTTCCCGTGGCGCCATTTCCTCTTCCTCTCAGTGGTCCTGATATCTAGTCACAGTGATGGGGAGATGCTGAAGGGACACAGGAGCCAATGGCAAGAGCTCTCGGGGGTCCAGACTAAACCAAATTGAGCAACAGAATCAACAAGGTAGCCGAGTCTACAGCGACTCTTCATGAGCCAGAAGAGTTTCAAATGAGATCCGTGGCTACTCCGCCTTCAGGTGGAACACACTCCCCTGAGGGGTGGGCTGGCCAGAGACTCCTCCAAAGACAACAGCGTGGGGAGGGCAGGGAGAGACCAGGCGGTCAAGGTCAGCACCACAGTCACATCACGCTGACAGCACACGCCCAGGATGTGGCGCGATGGCAAGGCACCTCACCCCTGGGGTCTTCCTCCTAACAACCCCACCTATATCATGAGAAAAAGAATCAGCAAGTCCCACTGAGGAATACTAGACAGAATCCTGAGCGGCCCCTCAAAACCGTCAAGGTTGTTCAAACAAGGAACTGACAGCTGAGAGGAACCCAAGGACGCAGCAGACTGGATGAAGGTGGCGTCCGGATGACAGCCTGGACAGGAAAATGACACGAAGGAGCTGAGGAAACGCCACGAGCCGAGTAGCGTGGGGCAAGCTCAGCTTGGCTCCCTGGCGGCACACAGCTCGCGTCTGAGGGTGCACTGCTGGTCTCGGGACTCCTCACTACCTTCATGGTATTTCTCCAAGTCAAAAACCATCCTAAAATAGAAAATTTTTATTATTACTATTTAAAGAGAACCTAACAAAATAACCTATGAGAATTTATTAGAAAACTCATCAGGTGAGTCCCTTCAGAGCAACCACAGGAGACATTCTGCTGAACAGTAAAAAGAACAGTTCCCAGAGCTGACAACACTCCCTGCCACACCAGGTGGGGCCAGAGCCCACAGCCCCGGGGCGCCTCCTGCTGGAGGCTGGGCTGAGCCAGGCGCGCTGGCCAGTCTCTCCTTGTCGAAGAGCCACCGGCGCTCACTTCATGTACTTGTCCTGCTGGTCAGCCAGGATCTTGGCCGAGGACTTGGCGTCATAGAAGAGCTCGCTGATCTCCTCCACGTGCTCCTTCTCGATGCTGTCCTTCCCGTTGATCTTGGCCAGCAGGTTAGCCGGCGTCAGCAGCTGCACCGAGTACCTGGAGTGGACAGGGGCCAGGAGTGAAACGGGCCACGGATCAGAGATGGCCGTGCCAGAGCCAGCCGCGGCTGCTGCAGACACAGCGGGAGAGGAGAGGGAGAGTGGCCGCTGCTCAGAGCCGCAGTCACGCGCCACCGTGGGGCCAGGAGTCGGCGGCGTGAGAGGTGCCAACTGCAATCTCTGCCAGTCTCAGTGTTCTCCCAAGGAGCGACCCAAACTCAGACCTACAAGCTGCCAGCGGGGTCCTGCACGGTCCCCACCAGGCACTGGCTGGCAGGGAAATGAACGCGGCCCACAGAGGGCACAGCCCCTTGCTAAAGGCGGCAGCGCGCGTCAGTCTGAAAAGCACCACCTCACCACACGAAATAGCTCTGTGCTGCTTCAATCTCAAGAGAGGAATGGACGAAGGGAAACGGGGTATCCCGTGAAGTTGGGACTTCACAAGTTGTCAGGACACTGCGGGCGAGCTCCTCAGGACAGCGGTTTCCAGCGGGGGACCTAGGCCTGCACTCCGCTGCCATGCTGCCTGCACCTCGCCCACACCCACCAGGGCTGGAGAACAGCAGCTAGCGCCCACCAGCGAGCAACCCGCTGGGGCCGGTCTCCCCTCCGACCACCGCTCTGCTGAGGGGACAGGCCCCTGTCAGCGCTCGGCCACCCGCGGGGAGCTCCTCCGCAGGACGGGGACCTACTGCCGCTCTGGCTTTCTGAACACCACCCCCCCACATAAGACGCTAAGTGAGGCAAGACCTAGCACCAGGGAAGGGCGGGTCCTGTGCCCTGAGCCGGGGCCTCCTGGACGTCCCAGCCTGCATCCCTGCGCAGGGCAGGCCAGCTCACCTCAGCGTGGTCTTGGTGCCGATCTCCCCAAGGTGGTTCAGCGCCTCCTCACTGATGTTGATCCCCTCTGTCTGGGCTCGGATTTTAATGATCTTTTGGAGGAGAAAAGACAGTCAGCAGTGTTGCGCCAAGCCGTGGTGGGGCAGGGCCGACGCCCCGGGCGCCTGCCACCCTGTGTCCCAGGTGAAGCACCCTCCAGCCAGGTGGCTGTGCGCCCAGAGGTGCGCGTGCTGGGCCCGCCCCGGCCTCCCGGCCCCTCACTGCCCAAACTTGCCAGCTCCCGTGGGCGCACCTCTCTTCCAGCGTGGGCACCACCACTGCTCACTCGGGCATAAGAGACATTTTTTATTTGCTTGATAAATACGATGGTTAAATAAATCAAAAAAGTTACTTTTAAAGATTTACAGCCCTCAGAACATCACCGGGAGATATCTAATCTATCACGGAGAGGCTGACACTCTTGCCTGGGAGACCTGGTCAAGCTGGAGGCGGCGGCTGGGCGGGGACGCGGGAGCGAGCGCACCGGTCTGCGGCGCAGCAGCACTGAGTGATAAGGGGCAGCCGGGATAATGATGTTGTGTGTTGTGGAGCCGAGATAACTCGAGGACTTCGAGCCTCATATAATACAGGAATTTTTCACTTTGGCAGCTTCGTAAACAAGATATCAAGAAGCCCTTGTTTAAATTAAAGCCATAAAAACACACCCGAGGTAGAGGCACAAGAAGTGGGAAAAACTGTGCCCTCAGCCAAAGCCTACAGGGGAAGGGGAGCCTGGGGTTCGGGAGAGGGACACTTCAGCCGGCCCTTCCGCTCAGGCAGAGCCCCTGCGGCTGGAGCAGGGCTGGGGCTTGGTGTCTGCTGACTCGCAGGCCGCAGGGCGGCTGCTGCCACGGGGAAAGGCACCGGCGCGCACGTCCTGAGAAGCGGTGGGCTGAAGGGACGGGCCGGGGCTGCAGCCACCGGTGCCATCAGGGCTGCCAGGCAGTGCTGGCAGGGAGGCTGCTGCTCTGTCCAGAGCCACAGAAGCCATAGCTGTGAGTGAAATGCCCTGCTGTCTGAACACCGGCAGATTAGTCAAACATTTCACGGGCCATATAAGCATCTGTTCAGCCAGGCGGCAGCCAGGGTGTGCAGGAGGGGTCCCACCATCTGGGTCCAAAGCCAAATGCAGCCAAGCAGAGAAGCTTCTGGATGGGCATACGGATGACAGGAAAGGAACAGGTGGCCCTGCTCCCACTCCATCACAGAAGTCCCCTTTGACCGTGACAGGCAGGTCCATAGGTGGGTGCACCAGGGCAAAGAAGGCTTCTCGGAGACAGCGGGGACTGAGGAAACTTCCAGGTCCTGCCAAGACTGCCCAGGGGCCTTCTGAAACGCTAGGGAGGTGCCAGGACTTAACCCTGGAGCCTGGGCAGAGGGAGCACCACGCCTGAGCCTGGAGCACAGCGAGCCCCCAAAGGCCGCTCCAGGGAGGTCGGGGAGCGCTCACTCTGAGGGTCACAGCCATCGGGAACCCCGGCTTCAGAATCTCAGCAACGGACAGTTCGTGAATTAGACCTTTAATCATTTGATAACCTGCGGGGATGGTTTATGAGGGGGTCAGCACCGATGGCAGAATATACAAGTTACATTTACTGTTTTTGTTTTTTTTAAACAAACCTACCCCAGGCCCCAATGAAAGGTTATCCCTCGCACCGCCAGAATGGAGCACCCCAAGTCCTGGCAGCGCCGTCCTTGGCTCAGCCTCAAGAAGCCTGGGAGAGGGCTTCCTGGCCAACACTGTCAGAAGCCACTGCTCTCGAGGCACAGCACAGAACATTCAGGGCAGCTGGCAGCGTGGGCTCTGGGCCCAGTGGGGGCAGCAAAGGTGACTGGCTGAGTGGGGGGGTCCTAGCTCTGTGGCTTATCCTGTGTCTGTGAGCGCCCCCTTTGTCCCAAGTCGTCCCAAGCCTCAGACTCGGCTGGCACTGAAAGCTGCGGTCAGGGCCTCACGGAGCCTGTGAAGCCGCTGCAGGTCCTATGCAGAGCAGTTGCTGCAGGGCAGGCACGGAGGCCCCCGGGACTGAGCAGCTCAGTCTCCACCACAGCCTTGGAGGGAGCAGCCCGTCCTCCCTCGCACCGAAGGCCGAGCCTCAGAGGCATGCCAAACTGCTCGCAGCCCCGAAGTGCTCTGACCGAGTGGGTTGGGCCGCCACTCCCGAGGACACGGGACTCCAGTCCCAGCTGTCAGATGGCAGAGGGACCATTTCCCCTTTTGCTTCTGCTTCTTCGCAATGAATGCCTTGGCTTCGACCTAGCATTCATCCAAGAGCAAGAGACCATTATCTGGTGACAAGGCCCCCAGCCATTGACACTATCTCCTGAATAATGCACGCAGTCGCCACTATGAACTGTAAGTGCTTTGGTATCCTGTCAATGCCCGTATGAAGGGAGAGCATCACCACAGCGCTCCAGGGTGCTGGGTAATAAGAAATGTCGGCAGAGCCAGGCTGCGCAAGCCAGGGGTGGGCAGGGGCACTGCCGGGAAGGGCCCAGGAGAGGCCCTCAGAGCTCTGAGAGGACAGGCCCAGCAGATAAAGTGCCACAGGAACCCAGCCTCAGCTGAGGTGTTTCTAGCAGGTGGGAGGCTGGTGGGCCAGCGATGAAGAACTTGGGCTTCGGCACAGGACCACCTGGATTCCAGTCGGTCAGCTGTCTGTCGCCCACTGGCCACGAACAAGCTTTATGAACTGGGACAAATTAGCTAGCCTAAGTTTGGTGTCCTCGTCTTTGCGAATGAAAGATAATGGCTCTCCCCGTCATGTTCCTGGGGGTCAAATGGAATGCTGGCTGGCACGCCCACCACTGGCACCTGGTCTCAGAACAGAACAGGCCCTGTGCTCTGGCCCAGCAGACAGTCCCGGCAGAGGCCATGAAGAAGTCAGGCCGCCCACGGACGAGGAGGTCACCTGAGCAGCGACGAGCCAGGCTCAGGGCGCCTGGGTGACTGCCCAGGCTGTGGCTGAGGGCTGGGACGGGGAGTGAGAGCCAAGCTCGAGCCCTGGACACCTTTCTGCAGAGCCGCAGGGACACGAGCAGAAAGAGCGAAGAAGGCAGGGAGGGGGGCGGCTCACCTGTTTCATTTCCTGCGGTGTGTACAGCATGGTCCTGATGATCATCACCCGGTCCAGAAGGTCGAGAGGGATGCCGTGAGGAGAGGTGACGTCCTCGGTGCCCCTGCAGGGCGGGACGGTCCCATCAGCCAGGCCCGACGTCAGCCTGGGCACTGAACACCGCCGAAGCGCTCCAGGGCCAGCGGCTCAGTCCCATCCCGGGCCAGGGCCAGGACCAGGGCCAGGGCCAGAGTAACATTCGTGGCTTCAGAGACAGCTTTAGCAAATACCAATACCGCAGGACATTTCAAGGAAAAAACACCTCAAGTCATCTTTAAAAATATGCTCCTGGATTGCTAAACCCACGCTGCTGGGCAGTTAGCTAATTCCCAGTTGTTGCTACTACTAGAATGGTGCTTGATGAACAATCCACACACCCCGCTGTGGCATTTCCTCAGCAGCTCCGGTGGTGGCTGGCACGGCCCTGAACATCCTCATTACATAGCGAGAGAGTGGCTACTTTCCCGCTTTAACGGTTTAGAAAAAGGAAAGGTAACTAACATCCTGCTTGAATTTGCATTTCCCTGATTACTGGTGAAGCACTGGAAGGCTTTCCTTTGTACGCAATACGGCCCCATCACTCCGTTGCCCATTTTCCTCCTGGATCCTCGGCCAAGTCCATGGAGGAGCCCCACCACCCTACGAGACGGCAACACACCAGGCGCCCGGCGGAGGCGAGCCGGGCAGACCTGGTGGCACCGGGGCCAGGCTTCTGCCGCTCCAAGGGCTGGGTGGGGCCAGGGAAGCAGCAGGCTTCTGGCCTCCCTATGGTCATAGCTCAGCAGTTTAACAAAGAACCAGGCAGCTCATTTGGATTTAATTGTTAATATCAGAATATATGGCTTCAAATATAACTAGACACGCAACAAATGCGACATCAGTCAAAAAACCTCTGTGTTGAAATTCTACCCAGTCAGCCGAAGCACAAATGTATTTTCATTACTGCAGAAATAAGATGCTGTTCTGAAGCATTCACAGCAGGCTGAAGTTGAAAGCGTTATGCTAAGTGAAGGGAGGCAGTGACAAAAGGGAGCGAGATTCTCCTTCCAGGAAACGTCTAGACCAGGCAGTCCCTGCAGATGGAGTAGACTCAATTCTCCAGGGGCTGGGGCGGGGATATGGGACTTACTGCTTAATGGGTGTGGGCTCTGTTTGGGGGATGGAAAAGTCTTCAGGCAGGCTTTGGTGATGGCCGTACAACGTCGTGAATGAAACTGAATCGTTCACTTGAAAATAACTCAAATTCTATGGGTATGCATCTTACCACAATGAAAAACAATTCAAAAAAGGTACATTAATTGTAGCATTTGAATTAAAATTGAAAAATAAATATAAGGTAAAAAAATAAGACCTTTTTAAATTAATAGGAAAAGAACTAGTAGCAAATTAAAATACTAAGATAACTTTGGAGAAAACATCTTTTCCCACAACAACTATATCTAAAAATAGCAACATATACAAATTATAAAGATCATTCTCTATCATTAGTTTAATCTTGGTATTTGATATGCCTGCAATCTTCGCATTAAGCAAAATAACATTTAAAAACTATAATTTTTAGTTGCTTCAATTCTATGATGATTTTTAAATCATATTTGGGAAATCTTTCGAAGACCCCCAACTTTGCAGTGTTAAAATATCCCGGCTTTCTATGACCCTCGTGGTAAATCATCCTCAATTTAGATGTAGGAACATCCAGGAGCCTAAATATGAAAAGGCTAAATAAAGGAAAATGAGACGCTACCTCCGCAGACTTCAAAAGAACAGAATTTGTAAGAATGCAGTAAGAAAAATCCTTGTAGTTTTGAACTGAAAAAGTTAAAAATTCTAACAAAAAGTCTGTTGAAAGACTGCTAAGACATTTTCAGGCATTGAAGACAAATAGTTTTGAAATGCCCAAGCCTCGACTCTGATGCAAAGTCTCTCTTACAAAGCCCCTAGTAGGGAACAGCTCTGCGCTGACGCCTCGCCAGGTGCAAGCAGTGGTGACGCTGCAGGAGACCATTCCCCAGGGCTCCCCGACAGGGCGGGACCCTCGAGGAACTCCTGGGGCGCAGCAGCCACCTTTCTGCGCAACCTACTTCCTGTGGATGAGATGGGACCAAACAGTCACCCCGAGCTCGTACTCCTGCCAGAGCTGACAGTCTGGGGGTGGTGGGACACCTGGATTATGGGGGGTGGGAGGGCATCCTAGGGACTGGATTATCTACTGTGAAGAAGGGGAGACTGTTAGCAGAGCTTCCCATCAGGGGGCGCCATCGTCCAGGCTGAGCCCTTCACCAGCTGTCAGACTGAAGCTTGGTCTGAGCAAAGCAAGGGAAGTCCAGCAAACCACAGTCAGCAAAGAGAGTCTGTGCAAAGAGAGAGATGTGGGGACTGCCAGGCACAGCAGCGCCCCAGCAGCATGCTCCTCTCCCCACGGCTGGCCTGGACCTTCTGCAAGACTGCAGAACAAGCTGCCTTCTGCCCAGGAGACAGCAGAAAACACCTGACCACAGTCTTGTCAAGACAGACTTACAGGGACCCGAAAAGCAACCACGAGACATTGCCATGTGAACCTGAATTCCAGGAAGAGCGACCACCTGAGGGAGGACTAGGGGGCCTGACCCAGGGGTAGCAGCACGGCTTCTGACCTCAATGCAAACAGGCTCCCCTCAGGAACCTGCTAACCGGACTCTCCCCGCCATCATGCAGGGACCATGGCCAAGTCTGTCAGCAGCTTAGTTCCAACTCAGGAAGGCCCCAGCTGTGCTGCCATGTCCAGGGCGCTGGGGTCGCTTTCAGGGTCCCTATCACCTTGCCAGAAGCACACAGCCTCCAGGGCTCTGTCCACCCCCGTTACTCCACTGAAGCCTTGAAATGGGGCTCCTTATCACCCCGTCATGCCCCCACCAATGTCCCCAGACACAAACATGCATACAGAAAACAGCAAGAAGACGACCAAGTATAGGGACGCTGACATCAGGCGTAAGAGGCAGAGATGGTATGTTTTCCAGGGCCCACAGCCCCCAGAGTACTGAGGGTGAGAAGGTCAAGAAAGTCCCTGCCCCGCCCTGGGCCCACGTTGGCAGGTGAGCACCATTCACCATCCAGGCTTCAACACCTCCCTTCTCAAAGGCAGGCCTGCCGGGAGGGCGAGGGAGGTCCGTGTGGACAGAAAGAAAACACTGATTTTGTTAACGCTTCAGTATCACAAAGCTCAGGGCTCTTCTCCTCCCTCTCTTCACGACGTGGGGCAAGCTACGCTGCTATGCCATTTCCTCACCTAAAGAAGCCACTCAGCCTCCTCGGGGCAGAAGCTAACACAGGTGATGCCAGCCAAGGCCAGCCCACCTGACTTTGCTTTGCACATGAGTGAGTGGCCAGGTGTGGGAGACCCTCACCTCAGAGAGAGGCTGGTGTGGCCTCTGGTGCCCGAAGCAGCTCTGAAGGCACGTTTCTCTCAAGATGAACATGGCCTCCCTTACACCCCTCAAGTCATGGCATTATGAACTGAAAGTGATTCAGTGATTTAGGTGGAAGTGCAAAAAGTCTGTGGCTAGCAGGCAGCCACCTACCTGATGACACAGTTGCCTCGGTTGGATGCAAAGATGACGATGGGGGCAATAGAAGATTCCAGGGCCCGGTGCAGGTAAGTGAAGCACTCGATGTCCAGCATGTGGACCTCGTCAACAAAGAGCACCCCAGGAACCAGCTCCGCGATGCCCTGGTCGATGTACTTGTTCACCACCTTGTTGATCTCGCCTCGAAGTTTATCTAGAAGACGAGGTTGAACAAGCCAGGTCAGGGGAGGGGACCTTTTCTCAGTGTCACCTTTCACCCCCATCCCAATTCAATCCAGAACAGACCTGGAACCTAGTTTTACTGCAGCTCTGTCACCCGCGCTTTGGTTCAGTCCCCACTCTGGGCTTCAGTTTCATCATTTGAAAACAGACACTCACATCAGAGTCACAGAACTGGCAGGTCCCCCTGAATATGCACCTTAAGTTTATAGGCTCTTCCAAAGTTATGCAGGAGCGTCTGTTACACTCCCCACCAAGCCCTATTACTCATCCCCTCCCAGTACAGCTCCCTGCCAGACTCGAGACAATGGGGTCTGGGGGCCTGGATGAGGTGAGTTTTCATACAGTTTTTCAGTTCTGTACTTAGTAAATGGCCCTTCTCTAAGGCTAGTATGACAAAGCTTAGGTTAATTAATGTTCAGTCAATCAAACGCCTGGACAAAGGATGAGAGTGCATCTGGAATCCCCTGAAGGAATCCTGTGAGGAATGAAAGGTTTAATCTCAGCTCTAAGAGGGACAAGTCTCTCTCAGGCTAGTGACCCATCTAAGGTCAGAGTTTTCTCGTTTTTCGAAGCAGCGCCTGTGCTTTCACCAGGAGGAAGCTGCTCAGAAGCACAGAACGTGGGGACCCGATGAAGTGCCTCTGCCACGGCCATGAGGCAAGACTGGTCTCAGGAGCTCAGACGCAGAGGGCTCAGAGCGCCCCACTGGCCAACACTTTAAGGGGTGCAGACGCTTAATCTGTAGCATTGCAAGGCAGGGAGAAGAGCAGCAGGGTGAGCTCCAGGCTCACGGGGGAGCAGCCATGCTCTCTGCCCCGCGCGGGGACCTGCGCGGGAGGCCAGGCAGGGCTGGCTGGGAGCCCGTGGTCTGCCGGGAAGGCAGCAAGGGATCTTCAAGGCCGCAGAGCCCGCCGTGGCTGCTCTGGTGGGAGACATCCTACAGCGCCAGGGGCAGTCCACGTTTCCGGGGTCCCAATGGGACCAGAGACGGTGGCGGCCCCATGTGGGCGCAACGGTACCTATCGCGTGCGGTCAAGGGAGGCGCAGGCACCCGGGGCGGAGAGCACACGGGGGCTCAGGGCTGTCTAAACGTAGCTGGAGGCTTGAACACAGCAAGCACGCGCCGCAGAGCGAGGCGTCCGCTCGGGCTCGGGGACTCACACAGCCTCAGAAACCAGGGCCTCCAGCCTGGCCTTCTGCCCACTGGCCCTGCTGTTTAGTTTCTCTTACCTGTGATTTCTGTCTTCTTTGGCTTCATTAACTGGCCCATCATGGACAGGATGTCTTGTCCCCCCTAAGACGAGATGCACAGAATCACCCCTGCTTTCTAAGGCAGCTGCAAAAGCTTCACAGCCCCCACCTCCATCCCTGCAAATCCACCAGTTTCCAATGTTAACTCAATATGGGGTGCTGAGGTGTGAAGACCCCAAGAGACCTCCACTGGAAAACTTGTAAACACAGAGAAGCTTTGACAGGCTCCCCAGGCTTGCAAATATCAAACAAACAGCCTTTGTGGGAAGTCTAGCTCCGAGGGGTCTGCCCCACCCTCTCCCAGTCACACAGGACTAGGACCCCTCTGGGAATACCCAGACTCCACCCAAACTCTGCTCTGACGAGCGTGTGTGGATTCCAGTCCATCTGCCAGGAAAAGTGTCCTTTCCTGGGAAGCTCTTGATTATCTACTGTCTGTGGGGAGTCTGACCCTGACCCCTCTCCCCATCTCGGGGCAGATGGACCATCTAAGTAAATATAAGGATGCAGCTTATGTGTTCCTGCGTCTCCCCTCACGCAACCTGGCTACCAGTCGCATCTGCCTCGTCTGGACCTGGCCCCATCCCAATCCGAGCGCGCCGCCCCTCGTGAGGGGGCCGCGGGGCGAGGCGATATTGTCGCGGACCCCCCATTAGCGAGCAGTGCTGGTCACGGGTGCCGGGCCCCGGACTGCTCACCACACGCTCCTCAGTGACAGGCAGCACAGGTTCCTGAAAACCAGCGCCGGAGCCTCAGCACACAGCCCAGCAGGAACGAGGGTGTCCTTTTCAGGGGGAAGCAGAGCGCCCTAAACCACAGGAGTCCTGGGGACCACGGTGACCACTGGCCGAGCTTGGTGTCTCTCAGGGGCACACTTCCTGGCTTCCACTCTCAGTCAGCACTCTCTCCAAGCCAAAAAGCTTCCACAAGGTCACCTTGGGGACAGCTGCTGCAGACTGGGGCACATGTTGGCCCAAAGTGCTCTATCTCCTGGCCAAGTGTCCGTGGCAAACCCCCAAGGATCAAACTACAAGTCAGAAAGTCTAATCGCTGCGAGTCAAGAGCTGGCTGAAGAGGAAGCCAAAGTGAAGACCACAGCAGGAAAGAGCTGGGTTTTTCAAAATGCTGGGAAATGTCACAAGGAAATAATGCCCTTCCCCTTCTAACCAGTCGAGGCACAAGCCCCACCGGCTCAGCACAAGCAGATTCAGCTCCACCCAGAGCTCAAGGCCCGGGCTTCTGCTGAGCAGGGGAAACAGCTTTGTCAGGCTCTCCAAACCCTGCATGGGGCTCAGAGCGCCCTCCCGCCTCCCGCGCCCACACCCAGGGAAGCCGGGCACCCGCTGCTGGAGAGAAGCCACAGAGAAGCCGGGTAGCTCAGGGCCAGAGCGGGCTGGGACAAGAACAATACAATGAAATCATCTGTGACTGGAGCATTGGAATCGGAACAAAGGCGTCCCTCGCAGCTCGTGTCGCTGTTAATTGCTGAACATTACAGACAGAAAAGGACCGTCTGCCCCCAGAAGCGAGGAGACTGACAATTCACTCGCGCAGCCTCCGTGCACACAAAGGGGCTCCGGCTCGGCTGGGCAGCCAGGCCGTACCTGGGGCCGCGCGTTGGCCACGTCCAAGTCGTGCAAGGTCACGTCCTGGATGATCTCTTTCTTCTTGTGCACATCTCCCTTTGGCAAGGGCACATACTCCTCGGCTTCAAGGTCAAATTCCGTGGCGTAGGTATCACACCTGCCTTGTCTCTGCAGAGAGAGAAACCTGAGTGCCTGGTGCGTTTCCGCTGCCAAGTCCCCCAGTGGCACGCAGCGAAGTGAGATAAAGGTCTCGTTCCCCCGCTGCGGGCCGACAGCTTGCTCACAGACTCCCAAACCTGCCCGCCGCTGCCGCCGAGAAGGGCGCTATCTGCTCATCACCGGGCTCCAAAAACCCAGTTGAAAAACACCTGATACTTTCTCCAAGAATCTTTTTCCTCCTCTCTTTTAACTGTATGCAATTCTCGATAAAGGGCAAATCCAGTAGATTAACTGGAGACGGAGGGAGCGGTTCAGACTCTTTTGCAGGTGGGTGATTTATGGTATGATATGAAGTATTATGCTCATCCATTAAACAGTGAGGAACACTGTACAGGACACTGAAAATCAGATATAAAAAGAATGCCAACTAATGCAGCATTCCTTTCCACATGCATATATCTTGGGAAGAAAATACCAGAGAGATAAAAGGAAGATTAAATACACTGCACATTTCAATTTGAAAATGACTACAGTTGTTTTGCTTTCTCACCCTGTACTCCACCTCTAAACAGGTTGTAGTATTTTTCTAAGACTGTCTGTTTTAATCATGAGAAGGTTAAAGAATGAAGATAAAGGAGAAGCAAACTTTATTAAACAGAAAGGGTCACTGCTGACTTTCCAGCGGTGTCTCCCTAAAAAAGCTCTCCCTCCCTCCCTTCCTCCCTCCTTCCCTTCTTCCTTCCCTCCCTCCCTCCCTCCCTCCCTCCCTCCCTCCCTCCCTCCCTCCCTCCCTCCCTCCCTCCCATCCTCCAGAAAACATCTCCTGTCACCTCAGTCTCCTCATGTGAACAACTCATGGCATTACCTTCACGGCCCCACTGTTGGCTTCGATGTAAATCACATCTCCAGCCTCTACTCGTTCTTTCTGCAAACTTTCAAAAATGCTGGGATCCAGCTTAAAAGAAAGAAAACAAACCAGTGTAAAGGCCAAATCATGTTCTACTTACTTCTGACATGCTGTGAGCACCTTTCCCTAAGAGAGCAGAGGAGCTAAGGACATGCCAAGAGTGTGTGTGTGTGTCACAGAGACCGGCTCTGGGGCCTTGGGTGTCCCAGGACAAAGCAGGAGTGAGCACACCTGCATCTGAGAGGGGTGCAGCAGAGACCTGCCCTTCCCTCACTCACAGGTTGCGAACGGGCAAACAAGGCCCTGCTGCCTCTTGGTGGGGCCGCACGGTCAGTGGGCCCGCAGACCCTAAACACCCCCCGCTTTACAGTGTTACTCCTGCTTCAAACCTTTGCTCTCCTCCACTGTGGCGGGGTGGAACTTTCTGCAGCTGCTGCACCTTTTAGAACCTGCTTCCCCTCATGGCTGGCGTTTTGCAGGCCTGATTTTGAACAAAGCTCTCTGAGCCTGCTCCCTCATCTACAACAGCACCCAGATGTGCGAAATCCAAAGGGAAACACAGCCCGTGTCCTCCCCAGTCTCTGGAGTCAAACGCCTGTGTCTGGCCTGAGCCCTGTCCGCTTCCACCTCCAGGAAAGGAAACGGGCACTGTGGGAACTGCTGCTTTCCTGCAGATCCTTCACATCTGGGTGTCCAATGGCCTAAGACAACATCCTTTGTAAGGAGTCAGTATTTAGAAACGAGCTTCTCCTGGTGAAACATCAAGGAGATCTATGTTATATGATTATGGTTGCGGTGGGAAAAAATCTTGGACTTTGTCTCAGAACCAAAGAATAAAAACCCAGAGGTCTGTGGAAGAAGCCACACCCAAAGGCACACCTACTCTAGGATTCCATTCATGAAACGTCCAGAAAAGGCAAATCTGTGGAAACAGAAAGTGACCGGGGATCTGGCAAAATGGGGAGCTACCATAAATGGGTGGGAGGCTTCTTTTTGGGGGTGATGAAATTATAAAATTGGATCACAGTAAAGGTTGGACAGCTGTAAACATATGAAAATTCCTTGACTTATACACTTAAAAAGGGTGAATTTTATTCAAAATTCCATCTCCATAAAACGGCCACAAACAGCAATCATAGGAACAAAGCCGGCTCGGCCTCCCTGGCCGGGTGGGGACCAACGTCCCCCAGAGCACTGCTGGGAGCACAGGGACGGCGGGTGGCAGGCTCTGGCACGATGGAGGCACTGGGTAGTGACGGCAAGCACGACATCCCCTTCAGACTTAAATCTCCACTCAGCCTCCGGGCTTGGTCCTCTGATTATCTTGTACACGTGCTCAGAGGAGCTGGAAGCGCTTCTTTTGTAAGAAAATAAAATTCACCTTTCCTTTATGCTATTTCCTTAAACTGTGCAAAGTAGCCTCTACATTGAACTACATGCCTTATTTTATCTGTCCTGCACTGGTGAGTATACATTCTTTTTTCCCCCCTCAAGCATTTTTATATCGGTTAATTTCCCAAATGAATTGACTGAAGATGTAATTACTGGAAAGGTGGCAGATCCTACTAAGAAATCTAATTAATATAGGATGGAAGAGATGAGAGGGAGGTTTAAAAGATATCTGCAGAGGCAAGTTCTTGAGATGGAAACCCTGTTAGGAAAAAGACAAATGGCCCCGTGAAGAAGTGACATTTTTATGATCACCATAAAGCAGTGACCAAGAAACCACCTTACAGAATCAAAGGAACATAAAATTACAGAGGGAGCAAAGATGGAGAAATTACACGGCCAATCTGCCACCATTTATAGATGGGCTAGTGGAAGCCCAGAGAGCTCACCTGACTTCCACAGGAGACACAGCAAGTTGGGGGGTGGGTGGGCAGAAGAACAGCTAGGACTCAGGCCCCTCGGACACTTAACTAGCTACATGGTCTGAGGGTAACTTCTTATCTCTTTCTCCTCACCCGTAGTATACAGAGTAAGAAACTGGGGCACAGAGAGGTTTCACCACCTGCCCAAAGCCTTGACTTTGAGGCAAGGGCAGAGTCCACAAACATGTACTCACCTTCAGCTGTTTTGTCCCTTTGGCTGTTTTGAGTCCTATGATTACGTGGCTGATGGTCTTGCCATACCCACCCATGGGGTTCTCTGTCTCACATGGAGTCAGTTCTGTGACTTCGCCTTCATAAACCTCCTTGGTCTCCTTTATCCGCAGCCCTGTAAGAGATGGCAGATGAGCCCTGGCGAGAACAGAATTCTCTCATTTTCTCTCTAGACAGATTGTTTTTTAGCCACAAAACTTCCACGTCACAAGAACTGATAAGTCAACCAGACGAACGGCCTGGGATGTCACTCTGGAGAGAGAACACTACAAACACTAAGGTTAAACTGGAGCAGCTATTCAGAAAGCAGAGAAGCAGAATTAGTTCAGCTTCCCAAAGGACATTTCTAGGCTCAGACCTAGAACTAGACGAATGAGCTGTGGCTTCATTCTTGTTTCAGACACTGACATTCGATGTGGTCACCCACTGCGGTGCGCTGCAGCTTTAGCTTCTAGTCTGGGCCCTGAACCCAAATCATTCAGCTCCGTTAAAGTAGCAACAACACGTGCCCGGGTCTTCTGTATTTTAGACTCTCGTTCATAGTTTTAAGTTTGTATAAATGAAGGCAAACGCCTCTCCTCATTCGAAGTATCACCAAAATACTTGTTCGATAAATGCTTGTTGTCGACAACAAAGTAAGAATTACTGTCAGAGTGATTTTAGAACATGGTCTCTGGACCTTTCCACACACTGCCTCTGCTGCCTGAGGGACCCTTCCAGGCTGCCTTCTGGCCTCAGGGACTCCCCCCACACACAACACAACGCCCCCACCAGAGAGCGGGCTGACACACCCTCTCCCCTCCCCAGGACTGCGGAGATCGGACTAGCCCTCTGCGGACGGCCCATCTGCTGGCTGAGGGCCCAGCACCTCAAAGTCTCCCATGAGTGGGTGAATCATGGAAGCCGCTCTAGGGGGACGGGAGCATCATCAGGCAAACCATCAATAGCCAAGAAGTCTGCCCGCAGGTACTTCCGCACATTCCAGGCCCGGTTCTCTAAGAAGGCTGCCTCGTGACAGCCCATGTCGTCGCACCCCAACCGCAGCACTAACATGCAGGCGCCATCTGGATCAACCTTCTTCCAAAGTCAGAGTAGGCACGTCCCTGCCTGCTGGTTCAGGGGAACAGGGAGAAGTGACTAGAGGTGGTACAGGAGCTTCCGGAATAAGGCCTGTTTCTCAATCTGGGTGCTGGTTGCATGAGTGTATGACTTTATGGAGACTCATTTACTTGTGACTTATGCTGTTTATATTAGATATATAAATGCTTTAATAACATATACATTATAATGAGAAAAAAGGAAATTGGGTTTCTCTGACAGAGCAATGATAATGACTAATAACTGAAGATTTAAGACAGATCTTAACACCACTAAACACAGCTCCCCTGGAGATACACACAACACACATACTCAATCACTCTTGCACGTCTGTACACACGCACGCATGCATACATGTGTGCGCACGCACACACACAGGCTCAAGGAATACAGCCAGCTTTCTCCAAAACCACAGCAGCTGTGCCACAGATAAGTAACTAGCTGTTAGACCTATTTTCAGAGGAGCCAAGAAACATGAACAAGAAAACCATCCTAAGTCTCTCTGCCCGCCAGGCCACCACCAGGGACTCAGGGACCCTGCCATCACCCCCAGTCTAGAGCACTCCAGATCCTCATGCCACGGCTGAGAGCGGCTCACCTGAAGAATGAATCAAGGACTCCTTTCTACTCACAAATATGGAAACAGAAACTACTTCTGATAGCGGGAAGCCCCAAGGCGGTCTGGGCGTCCTCACCATGAAATCACCTCTCTTCTGATATGGAGACAGCCCCCACCCCCACCCCCCGACAGCCGAAGAAACGCTGCCAACGAAGGCAGACACTCCCAGTCACATCTGACTTTCAACTGTGGGCATTATCTTATCACTGGGTTGGTTACCTTCTGCCCCAGAAACTCCATCAGGACAGAGCCTCTCTCAGATAGCCAAGTTAAGGAAAATGTCTTAATCCTACCTTCATACAACCTGACAGCCCGCAAATGGAAGTTCTGGACGAGCCCCAAAAGATAGTCTATATCTCATTTTGCCTGACCAAATTTTTAAGTTCCTAAATATCAAGATAAAAATTTTCTAAGCAATATGAAACGTATCAAAGATTGTGACAAACTTGGATAATTTTGTACTTTTAAATTGAACTTTGATTTCTTTTTTTGGTCTAAACCTTTACATCCCAGAAATAAATTCCTTCAAATGGAAAGCTTTCCTACACTACTGTTAGACTGTGACATGAAATTCCTAAGTGGGAAGAAAGGCATTCTCATCTCTCACTAGTCCCCATATTTGTTTAGAAGTTGCCCCGTGCTGACAAGCAGGCAGGGGATGTGGCTGACGGACAATGAAAGCGGCTGTGAGCCAGGAAAGGGGCTGAGCTGGCGCTGTCTCTGGCATCGACAACACAAATGACACGGGTTTCATCTGCCAGCTCAGGTTTCTAAATCCCTGACAGGGACCTTCATCACGTCAAGGAAACAGCACAGACTCCTTGCTTTTTATTTCTGGTCAGCTTACCACTCCTCCCCACCCCCTCTGCCAGCTTCACAGGAATTCAAAGGCAGAGGAAGATGGCCAGAGCTCCTTTTTGAAGAGAGTCAATGGCGTGCCTTTTTCTTCTGTGGCAGGATCAAGAAAGTTCTCTTCACCTTGCTGCCATCAAAAGAACTGCACGCCCCCTCCCCTCAAAATGGCAAGTCACGAAACATGCCAAGGAAATTTATCTCTATTTTTTCAAATTTTAAAGCACTTAAGTTACCTTGAAACAACCCAAACACACGCACAAATGAGAAGATCAGTTTTGTCAGATTTTATCAACGTCAGGAAACTCTTCTTTAAATAAATAAAAACACATTTTTCTCATAGGTGGAGCTGTTGCTGGACAGGATAAATATTCTAACAAAAAAAATATATTTTAAAACTACTCAGAAGTGAGCCAGCTATAACCTCTCATGGTTTACCTCATTTAAATGAACAAAGCAATGTCTTTGGCACATATTCGTTCCATTTTTAAGAAGAACTCGAAGATTTTAAGCCGTTAAGAGGGTGCTGTGAGCCATTCCCATCCTGACTCTAGACCTGATATAAAGTTGTAAGACCAAGGTCAGCACTACCAGGAGACCCCCACAAATGCGCTGCTAAAGTAAGACACAGCTCAAGTATGTCCCATCGCAATAAAATTTTAAAAGAGCAAAATTAAGCCACACAGCGTGGGGACATGGACGAGGATGGAGTGGTGAAACCCACAGGGCCGGCGCCCTCCACCTTCCGGGTCGTGGGCGTGCATGGGCTTCCAGGGGCTGGCTGTGCGCTGCACCCGCAGCTGAGTGCTGGGCGTATGTGCGCTTTCTTCACAACTGATTGTTAAACAACAGGTACGTTTAACATATTTTTCCATGTGTATGTTATACCTCAGTATAAAATAGGCATCCAAAACTCCAATGTTTCACAGTAAAAACCATATCCAGTAAGAAATATTTTGCTATTAAAAAAGTCAATAGTCAACGCAACACAAAATGTAGCCTCAGACGTAGTTCGTGATCTTTCTGGTTGAAACCCAAACTCTAGCACCTGAGGGGACCTGGCAGGGAACAAAGAAGTGTGGCAAGTCTCAGGCACCACAGCACGCCAGTGCAAGGCCGCTGGCGGGGGGGGCGACACAAGCTTCTTTCAAGAAGTCAGAAAGGCTTTATGACATCTCCCAATCTCTAAATACTGGCGACCAACATAAAACGCATTAAAAAAAAAACAAAAAGCCAAGATGTAAATCAAACGAAATGAACCTATCAGCCAGATGCAGAATTTCTTTAGCTGTTGTTTGGCTTCAAAGTCCACCCCTTCTCTCATTCAGAAACACTTCAGTTTTCCCCAGCACATCACATGCGAGGAACTGGGGCTACAAAGAGGAACGCTGGCCCCCCCTCCCCGTGCCCTCAGCAGTTAATGAGCATCCAGCCTGCGCTCCCCCTACTTGCACCCCAGCTCTAAAAATGGCAAGACCGGGGAGTTTTCCTCACCTCATCTTTCAGCCCCCACATCGAATCCTTCAGAAAGTCATGTCAGCTGGCTCGACCATCAACTGTACCCAGAAGCCAACCACTTCCAGCACTGCCAGCCGGGATCCAAGCCACCAGCATCTCTTGCTCAGCCGCCTCAAAGTCTCCCTGCTTTTTTTTTTTTTAAAAGATTTATTTATTTATGCATATAAGCACTGGGGTACATGCCAGAGGTGTGGGGGGGTGAGAGGATTCACCACAGACAGAGCAGGGAGCAGAACAGGCAGATCAACGGAAGTACACTGCTGAGGGGAGCAGCGGGCACAGCAGGAGAGGTCTGCCACGCCATGTGGGTCCCCTCCCTGGCTGGCAGCAGGGATCGAACTCATGCTGCAGTGGCTGCGGTCTGCCTCATAGTGCGTTGCTTAACCCACTGCGCCACCAGGGAGGCCCCTACTCCCTGCTTTTTACTCCCTGTCCACTCCCCTCCACTGGCCAGTGGTTTCTGGTAAAGCTGAAACCATTCTCCAATCGTTGCTTCTTTCACTCAGGAAAACTCCCCCACCCTAATAAGGCCTAAGGTCTTACCTCACCTAACCCTAAACTAGATATTAGCTGGTCTTGAGAAGATGCTGGGCTACACATATTTATTCTCTTTAAAACTTTCATGATTTTCTCACAGTTTTTTTTAGTAAACTTCCTTCTCAAAAATGCTTCCTTTGCTTTGACAACTGAAGAAGCTGTACAGGGACCGCCTGTTGCCCTGTGTTCCTGACCCGACTGGCCAGCAGACAGGCCTCCCCAGGAGCAGATACTTTCCAGTGCTTAAAGGAACCAGTTCTTTCTACAAGTGGATCTGAGGGGAACTGGGGTTTTCCCGAGCAAGACCAGCAGAAATGGAGCCAGCACACTGCCCCAGAAGTCCTGGTTGGCAAGAGGCAAGTATTCAGGAAAGAAGTCATTTTTTCCCTACCTAAATCTTCAGGCTCAGAATCAGAAAATGTAAGCTCAGGCTGTAGCTCTGCTACTTATGAATGGGGTCACCCTTGTTCCGGGACTATTTTGTCAAATGCAAGATGCACACTGAGAACCTCCCTCGGGGCGTGACAGGTTATGATCGTGCTGGGCCAGGCACTAACCAGACCGTAGCTGCAGGCCGCACGCAAGCCTCAAAGCTCGGCCCCTACGAGGTTTCCTCATCTCTGAGAGGCCACACTTCTTCTAGCTCACAGCCAGGACCAGGGGCGCACTGGCAGCATGATACACACGGCTTTTGGCTTACATCCAGATGTTTTCAGTGACAGTCATCTCTAAAAGCACGAGAAAGATACCAGGAAAATCTGACCTGTGTTTTACAAAAAGCCGCATCTATTTAGTCAGGGGACGAACCACAGTCGGGGCCCACATTTGCTAAAGGATTTCAGTCAGAAAAGCTGGGTCTTCGTTTTGCTTGCACAGATCACACTGATGATGCCAAAATAGTGCAACAAACACAAGTCATTTGTACAGTGAAGAGGCGTCATTGCAACGATTCTGCCCATGAATGCAAGACTCACCAATCGCCCTGCGGAAGTTCTCCATCAGCACTTCCGTCTTCTTGATCTCCGTCGAGTAAACTTCGCTCCCCACCATCGGACAGAAAGGGACCTTACTGCCTAGCTCCTGTGCAATGGCCAGGGCTAGGGCTGTCTACAGAACAATGGAAAGGCACCTGGTTTACATTCATGAAAATGTAATTAATTCAGGAACATATGCTATAAAACTATTAACCAGAAGCAACTAAACTCTAGTCCTTTATTATCATTTGGCATAATAAACACTTGAAGGTTTCTGCGGAGCTGACTTACGACAGAACGGCATCTTCAATTGTCCCTGCAGTACCAGCAGTTACTGCTCCCTGGGGCTTACCAAGCACAGGCCCAGTTCTCAGAGCCACCAGGGACTCTCCCTATGAAGTGGACACCAGCACCTCCCCATTTTGCAAAAGGGGAAACTGAGACACGAAGAGGCTAAGTGACGTGTCCTAAGTGCCATAAACTGGAAGCAGCAGGTGGAGACCAGGCTCTGGCGGCAAGTAAACTGGACCAGTTAAACAGCCTGCAGAGAGGTCGTTAAAGTTGACGTTTATATGGTACTTTAAAGTTTAAAAAAAGCTTATTCACAAATACAGTATTTCTTCCTCTGTTGTAAAGGCACCAATGTGAGACATACTATCAGTTCAGTTACATGATTTCCCAATGAATTAACGTCACTCTCTTACAAATGGCAGTTTGATAACTGCCCGAAACAGACGAAGCTCGGGCTACTGCTTCAGAAGGGGACGGGACCTGCGGCGCCTCACAGCCAGGCCAGGCTCACTCTCGTGTACCAGGAGGCCCTTTTGAAGACCGGGGCACACAGGAGCATCTCAAGTGTCTGGCCAGCCCCTCCCAGAGGCCAATAAACCAGACTGCATCCTTTGTCTGGGGGGCCTGTTCTTCCCCACAAAGGCAAATCCTCCCCCAGTTTTGCAGGGCCAAGTTGCATCTCAATGCTCCCCGCTCTCCAGCCCTCAACTCCAGCCCTGCTGAAACCCAGCTGCACTTGGGATCAGTCAACATCTCGCGGCTTACTTTCCACCGGGGCAGTCCCGCTGCCATGCTTTCCTCCTCCTGCATGGGAAGATTGGAAGCCCCTTGAAGATAAAAATCATGTCTCTAATTTTTTTTTCTTTTCCATCTCTTGCACAGCCAAAATAATGATTGGTGAAATTAGTATTTGAGAAAATGTTTGCTGACTGGTTCTCTTGGCCCCTCTAGTAAGATGTTACCCCCAAATTTTCTAAAGCCCTAGGCCAGTAGATTTCCAAAGCAAAGGAATTTGAAAGCGATAAAGGACAAATTTTAGAAACAACGAGACCCCTCTGAGGACTTTATTCTCTTTTCTCTGGAGGTCAGCCAGGATAATTTGAATTTTTTAGAAGCAGGGATTTTAGCCACTCAGTTGTATTGCTCCATATTAGTTTTAAAAGACATACATATAACGAATTTAGCTAAATGAAGACTAGGGACGACACAAATTCAATTTGGCTTAGACATAGGATCATTCTCTTGGGTAGAGTTCTTTAGAACGAGAGAAAAGGAGCACCTTGCCAGTTCCAGGAGGTCCTGCCAGCAAGACTGCTCTGCCAGCCATCTTCTTGCTTTTGATTAATTCTACTATCACACCACATGCCTAGACACAAGGAAAGAAGCAGTAAATCAGCATTAAAATGTCTCACGGAGGACAAGGCCACACAGCTCATATCCTTATTCTGCGAACACCGAGTCGGGCCATTGATGCTTGCGGTGCTGGAGGCAGGCAGGGGGCAAGCCAGCCCTGTGCTCATGGAGCTCTTGTTTTACGGGCACAAGACCACAACTATGACAAAAAGCAGGGAAGGAGTAGGTAGGGGCAGAAAGTCCTCGAGAGTGAGTGGCCTGAGAAAACCTCAGCCCTCGATACATGAAGCTCTGAGCAGGGCAAGTCGGTGTTCCAGGCACAACACTGAATTCAGCCCACAGGAGGAGCCTGGTAAGACCACGGGACAGAATTGCTGAGTGACCGGAGTGAACAGGAGACTGGGGAGAAGAGGTGGAAGAGGTAGGTTGGGACAGAAAGGAGAGAGCAGGATCCACAGCAAAGTTTGCATTTTCTTTGCTGCGTACTGGGAAGCAGTGTGAAGGCCTCGGGCTGCATATCGTATTAAGACGATTTGTTTTTAAAAGCTCAACATGGCTGCTGGGCAGAAAATGGACAGGAGAGGCACAAAGGGGAGCTGTGATTGGTGTCTGGGGTCTAAGACTAGACCCCAGCAGCTCACACAACTGCTGATATTGGAAATGAAATCGAAAACTAAATTGTGTGTATGTTCACATGTGCCTTTTTCCAGCAGGAGGATCCACAGCCTTAGTAAGATTCCGAGAGTAACCTGTGGCGAGTTAAGAATCAATGAGATGCATGACCAGCTGGCCACCAGCTAACATCCCATAATGCTGCAAAGCAGATGTTGCACTGGAGTCAAGCCTGCAGCACCATAAGACTCAGTCTGTGTCTCAAGATAAATTACTTCATTATTTGCTGACATATTTTAAACAGTCTAATTTTGTGAATATTATTAAGCCATTAATAGCGTACACACAAATTGCAGAAAAGGATGAACTAATTGTTATATATTTTACTATATTTAACTAAAAAGGAGTAATAAGCTACTTCTCGACCATCTAAAAGGTTCTCCTGGCCACAGAGAAGGCTGCAGTTCTTCTCGCAGGTCCTATGAACACATCTTAGCTCTCTAACACTATTCCCCAAGGACAGTGAAGGACCTGGACCCCAACAATAGTCCTTCAAAAGATGTGTTCATGGAATGCATGTGTGTGTGCTAGCTACTCCATTTCTGGCTTGGTTGAAAAGGCACAGGGCCCTTAAGAACCTAGAAGCTTTTCTTCAGATGCTGCATTTCTCAAAAGATAACAGGGCCACCACAAAACCCTGTGATGTCAGAATCCTCAGCATGGGGAACTCTGGGAAATTCAAGAGCTAGAAGAGACTTTGCAAATTTTAGAAAAATACTCCTCTTATTCACACACCAGGCCCTCTTCCATTTCATTTTCAAGTTAAGCTCCAACTTCTCTCCTACAAGACAGGCACGGTAAACTCTAAAGTAGAAACTGGAAGCAGAAACTTCTAATCACTTAGTCTAACTCATTTCTCTGATAAGGTATTAAGCATCTGGGCCTGGTAGCTGAGGTGGGATACCCAGTAATTTAACACTGAGTCAAGTTTTGAGTATATAATATCACATGATCTCTAACTGCAGGAAAATCACATCTGTACCGAGGCATGTAGCATCAGAATGTGGATTCTGGAGTCAGATGGACTTGGAATTAAATCCCAGTTCTACCACTACCAGCTGAGTGGCCTTAGACCTCCCCACCTAACCTCTGTTAACAATTTCCTCATCTAGGGGTCTCCCTGGTGGTGCAGTGGGCTAAGCACTGTGAAGCAAACCACAGCCACAGCAGCACGTGTTTGATCCCTGCTGCAGGCCAGGGAAGGGACCTACATGGCCTAGCAGACCTCTCCTGCCTCGCCCGCTGCTGCCCTTGGCAGTGTTTCAGTCAGTCTGCCTGTTCTACTCCCCACTCTGTCTCTGGTGGATCCTCTCACCTCCCGCGACTCTGGCCTGTACCCCAGCTCTTGTATGCATATATAAATAAATCTTAAAAAAAAACAACAACAATTTCCTCATCTAAAATCAGAGTTCAGAGTTCATAATAGTGGCACACTTGATGAAGGGTTTAAGGATAAAGTGTACTGATATTAGCAACTTATTTTGAAAGGCAAAAGTGAATTGGGGGGGTGGATAAATGAGCACATTACATAATAAAGCCAAGAGTAAAGTGCTGAGAAATTCAGTTATTTATGGGTATTTACAAGTCTTTCAACTTCTGTGTCTGAAGTCATAATAAAGTAGGGGACGACTAATTCTTAGGGTGAAGGTGAAAAGCAAGACAAGACTATGGAAATAAAGCTGCTGAGCAGAGTGCTGGGCACCTAGGAAGCATTCAGCGATGTCAGCTACTTGCAGTACCAGGTCTTCATGACGCAGAAGCTGCATAAAGAGAAACTTTGAGGTCTCTTTAACTTTGTCAATATTCCCTTTTTGAATGATGCTCAAAATTGAAACCAGAGACTGCTTTGTGGGTGGGGGTGGGGCAGAAATCTGAACCTCATATATGTGCAGGTTTCTGTAGCTGCTGAGCCAGGGCAGAAGCCAAGAGGCCCAGATCTGAACTTGAGGCACTGCAGGCTGACAGGGTGGCTGTAATACTAAAGAAAGATCATTGATTTGGGAGTCAGAAATTCATGTGGTATAAACCGCAGCATTACCATTACTAAAGCGGACAGCTGAAGTGACCTCTCCTACCCTCAGTTTTCTCATCTGCAAAAAAATAATACAAAGAACTTGAGTAGTTTCATGATTAAATGTAGGTTGAAAGACTTAGCACTGTTGCCACTTAGTAAAACTGTATTTAATGCAAACAGCCAAAAAGGATGCTGGGACTATGGGTAAAGGGCACTGCTCCTCTTTGAAATTCCTGCTTCCCTCCTTCACTTCCAGGCCTTGGGAACCAAAGTGAGCTTTTTTGAAGGTTACCTACTTCCCTACCCAAGACTTCCACAGCCTCTTACTATGTTCAAAAAATCCAAATTCCTTACCATGCCGACAAAGTCCCGCAGGAATCGACCCCCACAAGAATATACTAATTGAGCAGTAGTGGGTTACCGTCTGTCTCATCACACCAAAAATGCAAGCTCCATGAGAGCAGGGATTTTATATTCCCTGCTGCATCCCAGGGTCGCGAACAGCGCATGGCCCGGAGTAGGGACCTGACCTAAGACTTGCTGCCAATGAGGTGAAGAAGCAAATAGTAAACCTCCCCCTGTGCAATCGTCTCCTGTTTTAGGACAGCCATCGCCCAGTCCCGGGGAGATGCACCATCCCTGTCGTAGCCTGTCTTAATTACCCCGCGGAAATTTCGGTGGGTTACCCCAGCGCAACCATGCCCCAAGCCCCCCACTTCAGCGGCCTCTAGCAACAGTGACCCTATTCAGGACCCCCAACTCCCTGGCTCGCCCGCCACACCTCTCGCGCGTTCTCCTGGCCCACGAGCCCCGAGGCCGCCTGCTTGGCCAGGCCGCTCTCATCCAGCCCCAGCCCCTTCACGTGGCTGTGGGAGGCGATGCGCTGCGTCTTCGTGGTGCTCTTCACCTCCTCGATCTTCATCTTGCAAACGCCGGGAATCAAAACGAGCGTGGAAAACCAGGAGCTAGTACCCCACGCCCAGCGCCTGGGTTACCATGCGGCCGTTACTAGGGCGGTCTATCAGGCCCCGCCTTTGTCAGCGCTCCATTGGTGGAGGCGGGAACGCCTCCTCCCTCCATTGGCTTACGGCCGTGCCCATCGAGGCTGCCAATAAGGTTCCGCCTGTCTACTTCCGGCTGTGTCTCGGGGTTAGTTTCCCCCGCAGCCGTAGCTTCCTGCTCTGGCTGAGGGGGTGGGGCGCGGAAGTCTTGGTGTGCGAGAGGGAGTACTTATCTTGGTCGTCGGAACTGACTCGAAGCGCAGGTCTTGTGCCCCTGTCATAATAGTGCCAGTCCTCACCACTATCGCGTTTGAACGTCTTGTCTTTCTTCGACGCTTATTACCTCCGTTTTGGAGATAGGAGAAGAGGTTTAGTGCTTCAGCCTTGACGTTTGCTTTCTAAACATTTGTACTTGCAGCCCCCTTGAAGGTCCAGCTCTAACCAACCATCCC